>OX940982.1:4034203-4303522 GCA_954871275.1 Leptopterna dolabrata | reverse complement strand
GTTTTTCTCAAAAACAGCTTTTTCGCAATCCAGAGGTTCAAAAAATGATAAATTTTCAACGGATTGAGACATCGAAAATCTGAAAACGGCATCGTGTTCAGAAACTTTTCGTCTATCAGGAAATGCAATAAACCCGATTTCAAAAACCGGAAGCTAAGGTAGGTACGTTTTCCTGTGGACGGTCACATTATAGTTGAAGTTTGTACAGGGTGGTCCACGGGAACCTGACGGTTTTTAAATGAGTAGTACATATTTGTTTTTCAACATAAAAAATTTAGTTTTTCATATTCTTACAGCCAGTATCATGCCATTTAAGGAATCAAACCTTAAAAATAACATCTGTCATGTGGTGACCGTCTTGCTCGTAACATGTGGCAAGTCTGTTCAAAAACCCTTGGTGAACGCGCTCCAATAAGGGTGTGTCATTCGCGTGGACTTGTGCTCGAATCGCTCCTTCAGCTCGCCTAACGTTCTCGGTTTATTTTCGTAGACACGAGATTTGAGGAAACCCCACAGAAAAAAGTCACAGCTGGTCAAATCAGGTGACCTCGGAGGCCAAGGAATGCCACCCCAAACCGTGAGATCAAGCGCTCTGGGAACATTTGGCGCAACACGTCCATCGATACTCTAGCTGTGTGAGGTGTTGCCCCATCTTGCTGGAACCAAATGCTTTCAGCAGGAAGTCGCAGTCTGCGTAACTCAGATCTCAGGAAGATGATTATCATCTCAACATAACGGGCTGCAGTCACAGTCACTGTGTTGCCGTTTTCCTCAAAAAAATATGGACCGATCACACATTTGGACGATACTGCACACCAAACCGTCACCACATGACAGATGTTATTTTTAAGGTTTGATTTCTTAAATGGCATGGTATTGGCTGTAAGAATATGAAAAAATAAATTTTTTATGTTGAAAAACCAATATGTACCTACCTACTACTCATTTAAAAACCGTCAGGTTCCCGTGGACCACCCTGTGTGTAAGGTGGTTAACATGAAAATCCACAAATTGTGCGTTTCTCGTTGTTTCAGCAATCATGTTGCTACACTGTACCTCGAATCAGTTGGCAACGTGATTGGTAATTGCCTGAAGTGTGGTTCTGGACATCCACGAGACATCAGCAAGGGCCGGGTCGGGGTCGGGTCGAATTAGCTGAAGGGTTGACATTCTCCCTGCAGGGTGGGCACCACCTTTGTCATCCAAAGAGGATGCTCTGGGGGAAGGGAGCGGTAGGATACCAACAAAGAGGTGACATTCACTGCGACAACAATACTCGATAAACCCCCTTCATCCAAGCTTAGCTCAGCTGTCTTACCCACGTGCCGACACGGCCTTCGCCAAAAGCGGTGGATGTGCACCGCACGCCGCAAGTAGAGCTGCGAGCCTCACCGCAGAGGGCAATACCTCACGACATTCTACGTTATTGATTGTTTATTGAGAACGGAGAAGCCATAACTCCGTATTGACCTACTCGAACTCATCGAAACTATCAACATGGGAGTAGCGAGTATCGAATATCCGAGTTCAGAGTCGTATCTGCACGGGAATTGTCTCCATACGAGTGTCCAAATATGGGATTAGGTAGATTTATGGGGGATTCTTCAGCCCGAACTAAATGGCTCGCGAAGAAATCGTGGAAACCCATTTCACCTAAATATTCATGACCTTTCCATTTCGTTGAATAATCGAAAAACATGAGTTTTCCATATATAGGAAATATAACGAAGAAAAACGCTGCAAAGTCATTGTCACATGGGTTTATTATTCTATTGAACGTACCTACAGAAATATTGTCTGTTCATTTATTGTTTCTTTCATGTGAAATAATTTAAATAGCTATTTCTGATGGTTTCTACCAGTTTTCGCCCCCAAAACACGAATTTGGTACGCTTCTTTTTTTCTTTTCTTTTCAAATTATCTTTGATCATTGGTAGTGTCATTTAAATCTTCTTGATCCACGTGTTGACACTTTGTCTAGTTTTATTATACGAACTGGTGATTTCAGACGATTTCCCAGGTTTTTGACTCATAAAAAAATCAATTTTGGGAGCTGAACATTTGGAAGAACCTCAATTTTCCACTCTTTGGTCACTATTCGGTCTTCTCGTCCCAAAAACATGGAAAACGATACCTCAAAAGCTCATGTTACTAGCATGTTACTAAAACACCAAAAGTACCTGTTTTTATACACATTTTCACTCATAGCACCCCTGGGTTTATTCCGATAGGGCTGCAAAGTTTCTGGACACAACTAAGGCCCAAATGGAGAATGTGTGCGAAAGAACGAATTTGTAAGACCAAAACTGAAGCCGGTAGACGTGGTACGGCCGACAGCGTATGGCGGACGGCGGAAAGCCATTGCATTTTTGGAATCTACGCACCTTGAAACGGAAAAGAAAAAAATTTGAGGGGGGGGGGGGGGGGGTTATAAAAATTGCGTTCTGAGCGGATAGGTACATGGGTGTATTATTCACAGAATAATAAACCAAAACGGAGTTATTAAAAAAATAGTCTTTTTCCACTAATACACGAAAAAACACGAAATACACTGTTATACCGGTTTCGGTGATCAAAACATCGTCAGTAACAACAAATAATAACTGTTATTGTTTGTTACTAACGATGGTTTGATCTCCAAAACCGGTATAAATGTGTTTTTCGCATTTTTTTTAATAACTCCGTTTTTCTTTGAAATGGGTTTCCACGATTTCTTCGAGAGTGATTTAGTTCGTACTTATAAAGATATCACCATTCAAAGTATCTATCATACAGCAGTCCACAAACATGCTGCTTTTCATATTATGATTAACAGAGCTTTATCTATACCGATGAGTGAACAGAATTTAGCTAAAGAAAAGTTAAATATTAAAAGTATAGCGGCGAGTAACGGCTATGGGGGAGATCTCATTGATACGATATGGAATAGGGTTCTTAGAAAAAAGTATAACGGGTATATAAAATCGTATTTTCCGCGTTTTTTCGTGTACTAGTGGAGATGTGCAACCTTTCAAGTTGCACATCTCCACTAGTACACGAAAAAACGCGGAAAATACGATTTTATATACCCGTTTCGGTGATCAAACCATCGTCATTAACAAACAACGACTGAAGGCACGCTGGAGAGGTTACCTTGTAAATGTTCCCAAAAGTGAAAGGCGGTAGATTGGGATTGGTTGAGAAGATGAATGGTGAAGGGAAAAAAGTGAAGGGGGGTCGATTCTGATTGGCCTTGGAAGTGAATACCAAAAAGTGAAAGGAAGGTAGGGTGGAAAGAGGGGAAAGAGAGGAACCAAGCTGTTACATAAATGAAAGCGAGAATGGAAAACAACTTGAAGGAATTTCATCATTCAGAGATTTACCCAAACTATCACTCCTAATAATTTCGAATTTTGGTTTATTATTCTGTGAATAATACACCTATTGTTCGCTCGGCAAAAAATTGTCATAACAGCCCCTCAAATTTTTTTCTTTTACGTTTCAAGGTGCGTAGATTCCAAAAATGCAATGTCCGTCCGCCGTCCGCCATGGTTTGGCTAAAAAATTCGTTCTTTCGCACACAGGGCTACATTTGGGTCCTATTTATGTCCCGAAACTTTGCAGCCCTGGTGTTTTAGTGGTGCAGCTTTGATATTTCAGTAAAATGAGCTTTTTAGGTTTTTCCATGTTTTTAGGGCGAGAAGACCGAATATGAAGTCGATTTTGACAAAACAGTGAAGAATTTTGGCCGTAACGAAAGTTCAGATCCCAAAATTAATTTTTATGAGTCAAAAACTTACGAAATTGTCTGAAATCACCATAAATTTTGCGTTTTAACACTAGAAAAGGTGTCAAAAGGTGAATCAAGACAATTAAATGACACTGTCGATGATCAAAGATAATTTGAAAAAGACAGGAGCGTAATTCGTGTTTTTGGGGCCAAAAATTGGTGGAAACCAACAGAAATAGCTAGTTCAATAAATGAACAGCCAACATTTCTGTAGGTAAGTCCAGTAGAATAATAAATCCATGTGACAAGGACTGCAGCGTTTTTCAAGTACATCCAACATGCTCCCTTTGGGCAGAAATGAAGATGTTCAACAAACTGACTGTAAGATCAAAATTATCAAAATTCTTACTGCCTGTAAGAAAAACTTCCGTTTTTCATTAGGATTCTTCAGGATAAACTCGTAATTACACTTGTAACTAATATTCACGCGTGAGTAGTGTATTATTCGAAAATGATCGAAAGTACTTAATAGCGGTATCGTTCTTCCAGTATAAATAGAGCTGGATCTCTATCCGAAATCTCCCTTTCTGTTGTACACATTATCCGAGGAGTTTGACTGATTGACTTCGTCTTCATTTAGACATAAACTCCTCAGTGCTTCCAGGCAGGAGACAAATTTACCAAGTACAACTTTTAATTTCAGTGTGGATGATCCGGAGCTTAGAGAGCTAACGGGGCGATGAAGTCTGAAAAAAGTTTTAATTAACCCTAGTTGTTGGGAATATCCCTTCAGGGGGCACAATTGAATTTGCATCGCTAACAGGGACAAAGAGTGTTTGCTCATTGCTCTTCCTTCTGTGAAAGGTCATTGTCTCGAATTTCGTTTGTTGGAAGTGTTTGAATGTGAACGTTTTATGCTTCACGCTCTAAACAATAAATTCTCTCTGAAATTGTATATTATTTTAATTAGGAGAACAATTGGGATTTGGTACAATTGGGTGACAGTGGGGTTGGACCCTCGAGGGTCCTATTCCTAGACCAGCGAGATTATCACGGGTCAATAAGGGATATCGATTAGGCTTCCGCTCACCGATCCCGTCTCCACCGGAACAAGAAACGACTCGAGAACAGCCGCACTGTGACACTCCTCCCCCACATGACATACTTCTGGGTAGCAGAATTATGAGAGGGAAAAGGGGAAATGAAAAGTAAGTATGAAGTTCCGGTTCAGGAAACGAAATCTCAACAACTTGAAGGTGACTAACCTCCACCGTAATGGTACTACCTCGTTAATATTTTACTGGTGGAGAACAAAGCTCCTACATACGAGTATTGGCGGATAATGTTGTCAGAGGTTGTTGTCCAGTGAATTGTGCTCATCTGGGCAACCTCTAGGTGATCAACCTCCATCGTTAGGATGGAACAACTATTGGGACTTGTAAATTGGGACATGGCAAAGGGGGTGGGGAAGCCAATAGACGTATGTATTATCAAAGGAACAGGTTGTTAGTAAAGGAATCCTTGTGGGAAACCTTTGGGCTTATCCTTCTGGTAAGCCCACAAAAAGTAGTTGAACTATGGTGAAGTGCTCATCGCATACTAGGTACCGTACCACGGACTGCTACCATGTGACAGAGTGTGACAGTGGGGATGGACCCTAGAGAGTCCCCCTCCTAGACCAGCGAGATTATCACCGGTCAATAAGGGATATCGATTAGACTTCCGCTGACCAATCCTGTCTCCACCGGACCAAAAAACGACTCGAGAACAGCCGCACTGTTACAAGGATTATACGAACTTACCTACATTCGGTATATGGTTGCCCTTCGTATTATATAATTAGCGGGTCTGTGTGTATCGGCATCAGGGCCAAACGGCTGAACGGATTTTCGTGAGGGTGGTCTCATTGTGATCAGCTAGTTCCGGGCCAGGTTACAGGCTGTCGCTCGAACTTCCAGACCTTCTTTTTGATCGTATTCCTGGCTGTCCTTAACGACAGCGTCCGAGTTCGTGCTTTTTGTTGCTACGGTTGTGCCCATGCCGTGGATCACTCTCGACCCCGACACAAAATAAGGTGGGTGCTGTCGGAAAGACGTTTTAACGGCGGTTTCAACCGTACTAAAACGATTTTGGTGAGACATGCCGTTCAGGATTCATTCGATGATCCTTATTAATTTCATCGTCACAATAATCAAATAGTTTATAGGTGGTTGCCTTCATGTTTCTTACCGTCCCATGTGATTTGGTAATAAAGGATGCAATCTTGGGAATTAAGTGGGTGGTTATGCTAATTATTTGGAAGCGGCGTTGAAGATTTCACGGCGGGTTCCTGGTTAGCGATACGATTCTTCGTCAGGCTATAACCGCTGTGAGTATTTAGTGGACCACAAATTTGCATCATATTTTCCAGGGAACAAAAGTATGACATAGACTCTGTGAAATTTGTGGAAGTGCGAATTTTCCGTGGCTTCTGTTCGATGCCTCCCGCTATGGAGCCCGTTGTAGTACAACAGGTGTTCCTGCTAGTCTGTAATTATTGAACACAATACTCGGTCTACTATAATGAGCATCAACAGACATTGATCATCTCTTACACCAAACCCGGATTCAGCACTGCCTAGTAGTCTAAATATTCGTACTTAATGGACATTAGGTGCTACCAATCGAGCAGGATCGTGGAGTACCTACTAAAATCATGATTTTGGGCTTTGAGGGAGGTACATACCCATTTGCACTCTGTAAAGGCTTAATTGGTCTACATTACTGCATTTTGGTTTATTATTTTGTGAATAATACACTCAGCAAAGAGTTTTTATAACACCCCCTCAAAAATTTTTTGTTTTACGTTTCAAGATGCGTAGATTCCAAATGCAATATCCGTACGCCGTCCGCCGTATCACGTATACCCGCTTCATTTTCGGTCTAAAAAATTCGTTCTTTCGCACACATGCTCCATTTGGACCCTAGTTGTGTCCCGAAACGTTGCAGCCCGATCGGGTGTTTTGGGTGAAAAACGGGAGTAGAAATGGGTTTTTTTGGTGTTATAGTAACATGAGCTTGTGAGATATCGTTTTCCATGTTGTTTAGGATGAGGAGACCGAATATGAAGTCGATTTTGACCAGAGAGTGGACAAATGAGGTTTTAACGATGTTTCATCCTAAATTTATGTTAAAATTTGGTATGAAATCCTCGTTCTTCCGCACACAGTTTGGGTCCCCATTTGGGAACACATTTGGCTCCTAGTTGTGCTCTGAAGCTCGGCAGCCCGATCAAAATTCACCCAGGGGTGTTACGGGTGAAAAGTGGGGGTAAAAATAGGGTTTTCGAGTTTTTTTGAGGTTTTAGTGAACATGAGGTTGCGAGATATCGTTTTCCATGTTTTTTGGGGCTAGAAGACCGAATATGGCGTTGGTTTGGACCAAATAGTGAAGAATTGAGGTTGTAACGAACGTTCAGCTCCAAAATTTATTTTTCATGACCCAAAAACCTGGAAAAGATAATTGGTCAAAAATAGGAGCTTATACATAGTGTGTTTGGCGGCCGAAATCTGTGGAAACCATCAACAATACCTATTTCAATAATTGCGCACGAAAGAAACAATAAATGGATGTCCAGTATTTCTGTAGGTATGTACAGTAGAATAATAAACCCATGAGACAAGGACTTTGCAGCGTTTTTTAAATTAATAGCATTTTCCGATTGTCAGCGTTCCTGTCAGAAGTTTGAAGAACGCTACGTAGCCTAGGTACGCTACGTATAGGAATATGACAAATGGGGCTCTACTAACTAACTTACTCTTAGAATTTAATTATCAGTGTCTGACAAATCATCAGTCACAAATTGTACTTACTGTCACAAAAAATACTTTCGAACTCAAATACTTGAGGTGCGAGAATCACAACAGATTGGGGAAAAAACAACAGGTATCACGCCACCAAATGAACGAAACTTCCGGCACAATTCCGAGACGGAAACTGTGGTTTGAGGTAAAGTTGGCGTAACGCACCAACCAACTGATAAAATGATTGCGGACAATTTCACCAAGCCATCGCCTTTATGGCATCAACCTTGGGAGTAGTGCCGACATCGAGCTTGAGGGGGAGTCTCGGCACGTCCAGTTGTTGTTTATCATAGACAACACAAGTCACCTGTTGTTTTTCCCAACCTGTTGAGCGTGAAGGAATTCCCCGAGTCTTAGTTCGAAAATTATTTGTGAGAATAAGAATAATTTGTGATTAACGATTCGTCAAACGGTAAGAATTCATGACGACGCGTAAAAACACTACAAAGTCATATGGGTTTCTTATTCTATTGGATATTATACTATATATTTATGTTAAGTTGTGGCCTGTTAGTTAGCTGGTGGATAATGTTTGTTAGTAAGTCATTGCTTGGTCATTAGAACGTTTTCGTTGTGATTAATATTGTTTGTTAAAGTGAATAATGTTAAGCTGTGACCGCTTTGTTGGTTAGCTGGTGAATAATGTTTGTTTGTAAGTCATTAGTTGGTCATTAGAACTTTTTGTTCTGATTATTGTTGTTTGTTGGTTATGAATAATGTTAGGTTGTCACCATTTTTTTATTTAGCTGGTGAATGATGTTTGTAAGTCACTAGTTGGTCAATAGAACGTTCTTGTTGTGATTAATGTTGTATGTTAATGTTAATAATGTTAAGTTGTGACCATCTTGTTAGTTAGCTGGTGAATAGTGTTTTTAACTCACTAGTTGGTCGTTAGAACGTTCTTGTTGTGATTAATGTTGTTTGTTAATGTTAATAATGTTAAGTTGTGACCGTTTTTTTAGTTAGCTGGTGAATAATGTTTGTAAGTCACTAGTTGGTCATTAGAACGTTTTTGTTGTGATTAATGTTGTTTGTTGGTTATGAATAATTTTAAGTTGCCACCATGTTTTTAGTTAGCTGGTGAATAATGTTTCCAAGTTATTAGTTGGTCAACAGAACGTTTTTATTGTGATTAATGTTGTTTGTTATTGTGGATAATGTTGAGTTGTGACCGTTTTGTTAGTTAGCTGGTGAATAATGTTTGTAAGTCACTAGTTGGTCATTAGAACGTTTTTGTTGTGATTAATGTTATTTGTTGGTTATGAATAATTTTAAGTTGCCACCATGTTTTTAGTTAGCTGGTGAATAATGTTTCCAAGTTATTAGTTGGTCAACAGAACGTTTTTATTGTGATTAATGTTGTTTGTTATTGTGGATAATGTTAAGTTGTGACCGTTTTGTTAGTTAGCTGTTGAATAATGTTTTTATGCCACTAGTTGGTCAAGAGAACGTTTTTGTTGTGGTCAATGTTGTTTGTTGGTTATGAATAATGTAAAGTTGTGACCGTTTTGTTAGTTAGTAGTGAATAATTAGAACATTTTGTTATGATTATTGTCGTTTATTAGTTGTGTATAATGTGAAGTGGTGACCGTTTTGTTAGTTGGCTGGTGAATAATTTTTGATAGTACTCGTAAGTCATTAATTAGTCATTAGAACGTTTTCGTTGTGATTAATGTTATTGCTTGCTCTCTACCCAAGTTCTTGGATTCTTAATTGAGTGAAAAAATGTATGTCTTCTGTCGTGAGTCCCTCCCGGGAACACTCCACTAGCAACCTTAAAGCTCTCACCAATATTCCTATGTAAAAATTACCTTCCGCTAATAAACATCTGAGTGGGGAGACAGGCAACAGAATCCGGGGGACACAACCTGGAGCCCCACTACCAGCTCCCAACAGGGAGCTGGAGGGAGAGGACTCCAAGTCCTATATAACCCCGGATCCTGGAGCTTTAGCTTCATTCGACACTTCCTCTAACCAGCTCTCTCTTCTCTCTCTACCTTCCTCCTCCCAGATGCCTGGTGGTATCCGCCGCTCTGGGAATTCACCTCCTACCTTCTCCCCTTGTCTACATCGGTGGATATCCGCCGCCTAGACAAGCACCTTCCTTCACCTACATCGGTGGATTACCGCCGCCTAGGTGAATTTCCTTCCTCTCGCCTACATCGGTGGATTACCGCCGCCTAGACGAGATTCCCTCCACTCACCTACATCGGTGGATTACCGCCGCCTAGGTGAACTTCCTTCCTCTCACCTACATCGGTGGATTACCGCCGCCTAGGTGAAATTCCCTCGCTCTCCTCTACTCACTCCTTCACGCCACCGTGATGATCAATTTAAATTCATCACAGTGGTGAACCCGACGTTCATCCAACCTTCTCTCCTCTTACCAACTCATGTGTCGCCCCAGTCTAGTTCGGTGTCCCGCATTTTAAATTCACATTTAAAATAGTCAGTATAAATTCGCAATTTTTGGCCCACCCGCAACCGCACACACAGCTCTCAACTCTCCGCCGCATACAAACCCGCCGCCGCTCATTGCGAATTTTCAAATTCAACCGCTCAAATTGAATTTTGTTCACAGCCACCTCCACCATGGACCCGAACTCGCCATCGCCGCCGCTCCTCCGGCCGTCCCTGCTGCAGCCGCCGACCACTGCGGCTTCTGACGCAACCGACAACCCCTTCACCAGCCTCTCACCACCCGGCTCCGCCGCATCCGCCGCCGCCGCTGCCGCCGCCGCTGCAGCTGCCGCACACGCCGCCGCCGACGTCACGACGGCCTCAGCGTCGTTCCCGCTGTCGCTACCCCCCTTCTACACGCACGACCCCGCACTCTGGTTCTTCCAGGTCGACGCTGCGTTTTCTGCCGCCAACATCCGCAGCCAGCGTACCCGCTACTCCCGCATCATCTCTCTGCTACCATATGAGATCCTCCTGCAGACGTCGGACATCTCCCCCGACGCCACGGCCGCCTACGACGACCTCCGCGCCCGCCTCATCAGCTTATACCAACCCTCCAAGATCGCACGTGTCGCAGCGCTCTCCCAGCCCCAACATCTCGGCGATTTGAAGCCCTCCCACCTATACCGTCGCCTACGTCATCAGCTACACGACGTCGTGACGGCCGACATCGCTCGAACTTTCAGGCTGCGAGCCCTCCCCCACCCCATCCAGATGGCGCTCGCCAGCCACCTCGACGGACCGGACGAGCCGCTACTCCGTCTAGCGGACACAGTTTACGACCTCGCCGCGGCCGCCAGCGTCACGGAAGTCGCCGCAACCCGCACCCCCACCCCGCGCAGGGACAGATCACCGTCTCAAGAGCGCCGCCGACCCCCCTCCCTCCACCGGCGCCGCTCCCTCTCCGTCGATCGCCGGCCAACCCCCTCCTCCGACCACCGACGCCAGCGCTCAGCCGACCGCCGCACCGTCTCCCCCACCCAGCAACGAAGAGGGAGGTCCCCAAACACGACAGCCCCCTCCAACTCCGCGCGCCCCACCAGGACCTACCTCCCAGCGGACCCCCCCCACCGATGTTTCTACCACGTGAACTTCGGTGGGGAGGCCCGCAAATGCCAGCCCCCCTGCTCCTACTCCTCCAAGCAGGGAAACGCGGACGCCCGCCGGTAAATCCGGCGGGCCCCCCTCCTCGCCAACACGGGGGGGACCACCACCAACCCCTCCCCGCCCGCATTCACACCACCACTACCAAGCCTCGCTACCCCTCCTACGCCGCCGCCACGGCTGCCAACCTCCCGGCCGCATCTGACGTCGCCGCAAAACACGCCACCTCTCCATCAACTGCCACCCCACCCCGAGTCAGCCCCTCCAAGCCCGCCTCCAGGGCAGCCAACCTTCCGGCCGCCACTAGCGCCGCCGCTACCGTTCCCCCACCCCGGAACGGCCCCTCCAAGCCCGCCTCCAGGGCAGCCACCCTCCCGGCCGCCACTAACGCCGCCGCTACCGTTCCCCCACCACGGAACGGCCCCTCCAACCCCGCCCCCAAGGCAACCACCCCTCCGGCCGCCACTCGCGCCGCCGCTACCGTTCCCCCTCCCCGGAACGGCAAAAAAACGCCCCGCGTCTCCTTCGCGGAAGACCAACCACCGCCATCGCACCCGCCCATCACCTCGGACGAAACGAGCCCCCCCCCTCCGACAGACCCCAACACCTCAGCCATTTTACCACACTCCGCCCCAGCTCACCAACGCCTGTTCCTAAAATGCTCAAAAACGCACGTCCCGTTCCTCGTCGACACAGGGGCGGCGCTCTCCATCTTCCCGAATAATATTCTCCGGCGACAGGCGCGTTGTTACCGACAACTCCTCTACGCCGCCAACGGTACCACCATCCCCTCGTACGGGACGTACCGCTCATCAATCCATATGAGCGGGCTCGCGTACGAGTGGGAATTTACCGTGGCGGACGTAGAGAAAGCTATCCTGGGGGCCGACTTCCTCGCATATTTCGGCCTCCAGGTAGACGTCCGTAACGCGCGCCTGCTCGACCCCTCCACCCAGAAACCCATCCCCGGGTTCATTCATGCGGTGGATCGCCCCCCATCCCAATTTGAACAACTCCTCCTACACTACAAACCCCAGCGCCGCCCCTCAGCTCACATCTCACAGACCCAGCACTACATTGAAACCTCTGGCCCCCCAATATCCGCAAAAGCACGACGCCTCCACCCCCTCCAACTCTCACAGGCCCGCAAACACTTTGATAATCTCATCAAGGAAGGCATTATCCGCCCCTCCAAATGCCCGTGGGCTTCTCCACTACATATTGTGCAGAAGCCTAACGGGGATATCCGCCCCTGCGGTGACTACCGCCGCCTCAATGCCCGAACAACCCCAGATCTCTACAACGTCCCGCATCTCCGGGACTTCTCTTCCCACCTCCACAACACGACCATCTTCTCAACACTCGACATCTCTAGAGCCTTCCATCACATTCACATCTACCCCCCTGACGTTCCTAAAACAGCCATCATCACCCCTTTCGGCCTGTTCGAGTATATCAAAATGGGTTTCGGCCTCCGTAACGCTGCCCAAACATGGCAGCGTTACATGAACAACATTCTACGAGGCCTACCCTTCGTATTCTGTTTTTTGGACGACGTACTGATCGCTTCCCGGGACCCAAAGGAACACCTCGCACACCTAAAACAGGTACTTGACATCTTCGCCGCCGAGGGCCTCACCATAAACTCTCCGAAATGTGTTCTCGCCCAACCCTCCGTCCGCTGCCTCGGCCACCAGGTTTCGTCCGAAGGAATAAAACCCCTACCGGACAAAGTGCACACCCTCACCGACTTCCCACAACCCAACACTGTCTCAGAACTCCGCCGTTTCCTGGGTATGTTGAACTTTTATCGTAGACACATCAAACACGCAGCACAACATCAACAACCACTCATACACGCTATCCCACAACCGGCCAAGAAAAACGATAAACGCCCCATTTCCTGGACCCCCACCCTCACAACCGCCTTTCAACAATGCAAACAGGACCTAGTAGACGCCGCTCTATTGGCCCATCCCGATCCCCATGCCCCCCTCTCCATCACCACGGATGCGTCCGACTGGGCCATCGGGGCAGTCCTCCACCAACACACCGGCGCCACCCCCCAACCTCTCGGCTTTTTCTCTAAAACTCTGTCCCCCACACAAAAAAATTACTCCACCTTTGACAGAGAACTCCTCGCCATCCACGAAGCCATCAAACACTTCCGTGACTTCGTGGAGGGCAGGCAGTTCTCTGTCATCACCGACCATAAGCCCCTCACCCACGCCCTCCTCCAAAACCGAAAATCAGCCTCCCCCCGTCGCCTCCGGCAACTCGAATTTATCGGACAGTTCACGTCCGATATTCGTTATTTGCCGGGGGCCGACAACTGCGTCGCCGACGCCCTCTCCCGCCCCACCCCTGCGCCGGTGGCGGAGTTACTGCCCTTCCCTTCCCCGCAAACCCTCAAACACCACCAAACTCCTACTTCCGATCCCGCACTTTCAAACCTCATCTCCGCCTCAAAATTGGAACAACTGCCTCCCCTCGATCTCTGGTGCGACGTATCGGCCGATACACCGCGCCCGTACGTCCCACCGGAGCTGAGGAGGCAGTTGTTCCTACATTACCACTCCCTCCATCATCCCGGCATTCGGGCGAGCCGGGACCTCATCAAGACGCGGTACTTCTGGCCCCATATGAACACGGATATCCGTACCTGGGTTCTGGGGTGCCAGAAGTGCCAGCAATTCAAGGTCTCGGCTCACCCCCATGTACCTCCTCAACCTATCCCCGATTCTCTCCCGTGGGAACACGTCCACTTGGATCTGGTCGGCCCTCTTCCCCCCTCCGAGGGGAAGAGGTACTGCCTCACCATGATCGACCGTGCGACAAATTGGGTAGAGTGTATTCCACTCGCCCACATTACCGCGGACGCCGTCGCCGCGGCCTTCCTCAATCAATGGATCAGCCGCTACGGCTGTCCGCGGACACTCACGGTCGATCAGGGGAGGCAGTTTGAATCAGCCCACTTTGCCGACCTGCTCCGTTCCCTCGGGATTCAGAAAATCCGCACCACTCCTTATCACCCTCAATCCAACGGGAAAATAGAGCGGTGGCACTCGGTCCTCAAGCAAGCCATCTCCACATCAGCCACTTCCCCTTCATGGACCAAAACCCTCCCCTACGTTCTACTTAGCCTCCGCACTTCCGCCCGTCCTTCAGACAACACAAGTCCCGCACAACACGCTTTCAGAGACCCCATTCGTTTACCGGCCGACATTTTCCCTCCACACAACACCCCGTCCATTAACAGGGAACCGTTACACACCTCAACACCGACAAACGACACCACTTACCCAAAACGCTTTTACACTTCCACGCATATGTACTTGAAAGAGCCCGGCATGCATAAAACCTTTCAGCCCCTTTATGCCGGGCCCTTTCAAGTCATCCGCACAACACCAACCACCGCGACCCTGCTAATGGACGGGAAACCCCACACCGTCCCTTTCGCCCGCTGCAAGCCCGCCCCTGTTCTCCCTCAACCGACGTCCACTATCAGTCTCCCGCCGTCTGTTTGCCATGCAACACCTCTCTCCACCACAACAGTCTCCCCCGTCGCCGTTTCCGGATTTCGATTCGGATCCGGAAATGGCGGCCATACTCCGGGACGTGTACGTCCCGGACCCGCTCTCCCCCCTACCCCCTTCGCCCGGACCAACACCATCGCTTCAGTTTTTCCCGCGAAGGATTTCCGGACTACCTCCCCGGCCCCGGCGGTGGAAGTACCCCCAGTGGCGCATACTGCGCGAATTTCGCGCAGCGCAAGCCACCGGGGTACACCCCCCTTACATCCCGATCGACCCCCTTATGGACCCGCTCCTCCACCAACTTCGCCTCACCCTACTTATGCCACCCCCACCGCCCCTTCCAAACATCAAAACCCCCGTCCTCAACGAACCCCCGCCCCCCAAATTTCAACCCCCTCTTGCTCCTCCACCTTTTTCAATTTTCGACCCCCCAACTTTAAATTCGGCCCCACCAACACCCCAACCCACCAAACCCACAACACCCCCTCTTCCCCCACCACCGCCGGGGATATCCGCAATAGCCTCCGCCGGGACAAAACGGTCCGGGCGGCGCAACAGACGACGGGAGCGTCCCTCGCCCCGCGTCCCGGCGGCCAAGTCCCCCGCCCCGCTCTGAGAAATCACGGCGGGGCCTTGAGATTTCGGGACAGTGTTTGTGTTCCATTATCCCACAGACACTGTACCGAACCTCACAGCCCCGCCGTGGCCACCTCGTCGCAGCGGGCATCATCCACATCCAACCACACACTACACCCACCTTTTCACCACACCCACACACTCAATACACTTCACCACACACAACCCACACCCAGGGAACGGCGGATCTCGCAACCCCGCTCAAATCTGTCTCCCCTGAACCCGTACCTACAAATTGTATATACCTGTAAATACCTGTAAATACTACCTGTAAATACTTTGCAAATATCTAACTGCCATCTAAATGCCTGTACATATCACTCCTCTCATCATCATCATCAACCTCATCACCATTGTAAATATTGACACTTCATCAATTTTTTAATCATACCCTCATTGTACATGTTTCTCCCATCATCAAATTTTGTCATCCTCACTTACCCTCATTGTACATATTTCTCCCATCATCAAATTTTGTCATCCTCACTTACGTCTCCTTTTGTCTACTTATGTCTACTTATCTCTACTTTTGTCTACTACTTTTGTCTACTTAGGTCTACTTATGTCTACTTATGCCTACTTTTGTCTACTTATGTCTACTTATCTCTACTTATCCTACTACCTGTATATCGCCCTAGATTTAAGACACCTCCGGTCACGCTTCTGCCTTCAGCACCACAATTGTTTGTTTCAGCCTTCAGCTCCTGTATACTTGCGCCTTCAGCTCCCCTCTTGTTTCCGCAGCCCTCAGCCCCTGTCACCTTGAGCCTTCAGCTACCTCAAACATTGGTTCGAACTGGGGGGACCTCTGTCGTGAGTCCCTCCCGGGAACACTCCACTAGCAACCTTAAAGCTCTCACCAATATTCCTATGTAAAAATTACCTTCCGCTAATAAACATCTGAGTGGGGAGACAGGCAACAGAATCCGGGGGACACAACCTGGAGCCCCACTACCAGCTCCCAACAGGGAGCTGGAGGGAGAGGACTCCAAGTCCTATATAACCCCGGATCCTGGAGCTTTAGCTTCATTCGACACTTCCTCTAACCAGCTCTCTCTTCTCTCTCTACCTTCCTCCTCCCAGATGCCTGGTGGTATCCGCCGCTCTGGGAATTCACCTCCTACCTTCTCCCCTTGTCTACATCGGTGGATATCCGCCGCCTAGACAACCACCTTCCTTCACCTACATCGGTGGATTACCGCCGCCTAGGTGAATTTCCTTCCTCTCGCCTACATCGGTGGATTACCGCCGCCTAGACGAGATTCCCTCCACTCACCTACATCGGTGGATTACCGCCGCCTAGGTGAACTTCCTTCCTCTCACCTACATCGGTGGATTACCGCCGCCTAGGTGAAATTCCCTCGCTCTCCTCTACTCACTCCTTCACGCCACCGTGATGATCAATTTAAATTCATCACATCTTCCAAAAAGAAAATTTCCATTTCCATTTTGCGTTTCAGACATCGAGGAACATTTTTGGTTCCGTGTCTGTCTGTCTGTGGTCATTCCTTGTAACGCCCATAACTACCCGAAATAATGGTCGAAATGGGCTGGTATTGTGAGGTTAGGTGCGGGTTGGGTCACAGAGGGTTCCATACCAAAATCATTGAAAACGTATGGTAATTTTTGGCTGCGCATCCGCAAACGTAGAATACTTGAAAAGCTCATAACTACCCTAAATATCGTTGAAATGAGTTCAAACTTAGGTGATCGATCAGGAATAATACTTTGATAGTTCAAAATGAATTTATTCGGAATCGTACTGTAACTTTCGTCTGCGCATGCGCGAACATGAAATGTTGACCATTTCCTTGTAACGCTTCTAACTACGCGAAAAACAGTCGTACAGAGCTGAAATTTTGATGGTACACGCGGGTTGGATCGCAAATGGTCCCGTTTCGAAATCGTGGAAATCGTTTCGTCTGCGCATGCGCAAACATGAAATAATTGCAACGCCCGTAACTACTTCAGATATCGTTGAAATGAGCTGAGATTTGGAGGGTCGATAAGAATAATTCTTTGATATTTCTATAAGAATTTCATTCATCTGGAGCGAACATGAAATGTTGTACGTTTCCTTACCGCGCTTCTAACTACGCGAAAAATAGTCGTAAAGATCTGCAATTTTGGGAGTACGCGTGGGTTGGATCGCAGATGGTCCCGTATCAAAACGAACCTACCCAACTATTTTATACGTTCATGTGATTCAAGTGGGATAACCTATACTGCCTACCCGAATTGACAGACTTTTTTTAAATGTGAATAATGTTAAGTTGTGACCGTTTTGTTAGTTAGCTGGTGAATAATGTTTTTTAGTAAGTCAGTAGTTGGTTATTAGAACGTTTCCGTTGTGATTGATGGTGTTTGTTAGTTGTGAACATACCCTTGGTCGTCCTCCGACAAAATGAGGAGGATCAGTTGATGTAATCCAAGTCGTAGAGTTATCATAGGCAGCGGTCTGGGCCGGCTCCCGAGGGCGGCCTCCAACCCGTCGGTTTACCACGTTCGACAGCTGTCATTAATGACAGGTGCGATAAGCGAGGAGATCCACCGCGAGTGAAATATGAATTTTGGATGCACCCCACAGCAGATTTACAGATAGCGCTTCGTGGGACTAATCAGGTCACGGAGTTTCGGTAAATTTAGATTCGGAGTCCCACTTTGAACGGATGGCTTCACTTACAATGCGTCCAATCGGGAATTTGTTTCATTGTCATAGTAAAAACGAAACAATCTAGAGAATCTACATAATGTTCACTAGATTCTGGTTTATCATTTTCAGTTTTGAACCCTTGGAATCGAACATAGGAAAAACAAAAACATTTTAACCCCTCAAAATGTGAAGGTTTCCGTTCCAATGTATGCAGAGTCCGAACATGCAATAAAAAAAATTTCTGATGGCACAATCTTCCGGGTGGTCTCAAAAAATTATTTAGTTCGAGGTCAATTTAAAAACGTTAAAAAAATCATACCCTTCTATTGAAAAGTTTTTGAGCTACGGCGTTCTGAAAATTTCAACCCCTATTTTTCACCCCTTACAGATGACAGACTGTAACGCCGAGCCTCACGGACCCCAAATGGGACCTAATAATCAAATTTAATTAATTTAGGTTCGCGGTAATTAAGGAAAGTGCGAAGTACGGTGTACGGCGGACGGACAGACTTATTTGTATTCCATTTTCTCATGACGCGTACCTTGAAACGGACACCATCAAATTTTGAGGGGGGTTAAACTTTTCATTTTTCTAACGGCTCGTTTTTGAAAATGATAAACCAATAATTTCTATCCGTACGCCATACTTCGCATCATTACTTAGTTACTGTGATGATCCAGCGGGAGCAATAAGTACACGAGACTGCTTGAGTCGGGTTGTGACTTGATTGACTGTTTATTGGTTAAATACATCGCCTTTTTATACCCCTTATTACAGACCCGGAGGGGGGTAGGGGAACACCGCTCCGGGAAGCCACCAAGACGCGGCTTATACCTCAAGTGACGCTATTACATGTTAATAGGGAGCAGCCGATCACTACAGTTACCATTAACAGAAATTAATGAAATTTGATATGTGGACCCCGTTTAGGGTCTAGCGATACTCGGCGTTACTGACAGTCATCTCTAGGGGTGAAAATAGGGGTGGAAATTTTCAGAACGCCGTAGCTCAAATCTTTTAGTAGAAGGGTATGGTTTTTTTTTTTTTAATGATCTCGATCTCAAGAATTTTTTGAGCCCACTCGGAGCACTGTACGACCAGCCGTTCGTTTGCACCGAAAAGCTTCGTCAACATGATCGTGAATCAAACGTTATAAATCCGGCCCACACAGTCATTGCTAGGGATCACCTGATTATAATCACGAATGGCTGTATGAAGTCCATTTGGTTTTTCTGTGATATTATTTCATGAGGAGAACGATGGCTCTTTTGGCTTTTGTTTACAGGTACTTTTGTCACTTGAACAATGTTTATGCTTCATGAGAAATTATTGATGCCTGAGCATTTTTATGAAACTATAATTCCCAGACAGGATCTTGTACTCGATTTAGGGCTTTCCTGGAGGGGAGCTCGAGATTAGATATTGACATCACAAAACAGTGATCTACGCAGAAGGGGCATCTCGACAAGTAAATAATAAACCTTTGTGTAGTAATTTGCAGCGTTTTTACGTTTTGTTTTATTATTCTGTGAATAGTACACCTATGTATTCGCTCAGCAAAAAAATTTTATAACACCCCCTCAAAATTTTTTCTTTTCCGTTTCAAGGTGTGTAGATTCCGAAACGCTGCAAAGTCCTTGTCACGTGGGTTTATTATTCTATTGGACACACCTACAGAAATGTTGGCTGTTCATTTATTGTTTCATTCACGTGAAATAATTCGAATAGCTATTTCTGATGGTTTCCACCAATTTTGGCCCCCAAACACGAATTAGGTAGGCTCTTTTTTTTGTTATCTCGACCATTGATAGTGCCATTAAATCGTCTTGATTCACCTGTCGATACTACTTCCAGTGTTATTATGCAAACTGATTGTGATTTCAGACGATATCCCAGGTATTTGACTCATAAAAAATCAATTTTGGGAGCTGAACATCTGGTACAACCTCAATTTTCCACTCCTTGGTCAAAATCGACTTCATGTTCGGTCTTCTCGTCCCCAAAAACATGGAAAACGATACCTCAGAAGCTCATTTTACTAATATGTTACCAAAACACAAAAAGCACCTATTTTTATACACATTTTTACTCATAACACCCCTGGGTATATTCCGATCGGGCTGAAAAGTTTCGGGACACAACTAGGGCCCAAATGGAGCATGTGTGCGAAAGAAAGAATTTTTTAGACCGAAATTGAAGCCTGTAGACGTGATACGGCGTAGGGCGGACGGCGGACGGACATTGCATTTTTGGAATCTAAGCACCCTAAAACGAAAAAGAAAAAAATGTTGAGGGGGTGTTATAAACATTTTTTGCGGAGCGAATACATAGGTGTATTATTCACAGAATAATAAACCAAAATGCAATGTCCGTCCGCCGTATAACGTGTACCGGCTTCATTTTCGGTCTAAAAAATTCGTTCTTTCGCACACATGCTACATATGGGCCCTAAATGTGTCCCGAAACTTTTGAGCACGATCGGAATATACCCAGGGGTGTTATGAGTGGAAAGGTGCGTAAAAATAGGTGCTTTTGGTTTATTATTCCGTGAATAATACACCTATGTATTCGCTCAGCAAATCATTTTTAGAACACCCCCTCAACATTTTTTCTTTTCCGTTTCAAGGTGCGTAGATTCCATAAATGCAATGTCCGTCCGCCGTACGCCGTCCGCCGTACGCCGTCCGCCGTACGCCGCCGTCCGCCGTATCACGTGTACAGGCTTCGTTTTCGGTCTAAAAATTCGTTCTTTCGCACACATGCTCCATTTGGGCCCTAAATGTGTCCCGAAACTTTTCAGCCCGATCGGAATATACCCAGGGGTGTTATGAGTGAAAATGTGTGTAAAAATAGTAAGTTTTTGCGTTTTAGCAACATGTTAGTACATGAGCTTCTGAGATATCATTTTCCATGTTTTTGGGGACGAGAAGACCGAATATGAACTCGATTTTGACCAAAGAGTGGAAAATTGAGTTCTACCATATGTTCAGCTCCCAAAATTGATTTTTTATGAGTGAAAAACCTGGGAAATCGTCTGAAATCACCATCAATTTGTAGAATTACACTGGAAAAAGTGTCATCACGTGGATCAAGACGATTAAATGGCACTACCAATGATCAAAGATAATTTGAAAAAAAAATCGTACCTACTTCGTGTTTCGGGGGCCAAAAGTGGTGGAAACCATCAGAAATACCTTGCTATTCGAATATTTCACGCGAAAGAAACAATAAGTGAACAGCCAACATCTCTGTAGGTATGTCCAATAGGATAATAAACCCATGTGACAAGGACTTTGCAGCGTTTTTAAATAGATCTCGAATTAGACTATTTTTGGAGACCACCCGGAGCATTGTACGTCCCGCCGGTCGTTCTCACCCAAAAGCTTCGTCAACACGATCGTGAATGAAAATGTATAAAACCGGCCGTATCATTGCTGGGGAACACGTGATTATAATCAAGGATGGCTGTATGATATCGATTTGGTTGTTCCGAGGTGTAATTTAGTTTGATGAATGATGCTTATTTAGAATTCACCTGATCGATACTTTTTCAGTTTGAACAAACATTATCCTGCATGAATGACGAAAAATATTTTATTATGGAATTCTTCAATCCACTTCATATGGGCTCTGTTGTGGGAGGCATGAGGGTAGGTAGTTATTGCCCCCAGAAAACAGCGGTCTACGCAGATGGGGCAATAATAAACCGTTGTGTAATAAACTACAACGTCCCCCCCCCCCCCCCTTCTCTCCACGTGTTGGGGTACATTCGATTTGTTCGCCTTCCACAAATTGCTCCCTTCTCTTGTTGATTATGCAGTCTCTCGTAAATTGTAACAAGGTTATTCATCCACGCTCGTTGCCCTTGGTGAAGAAGGGGGGTTAGTAACAGCTAGTTCTAGAACGACGGGGGCTTACCTACGATCAAGTATCAAATATTTAGGGGAGTCCGCTAACTTTAATGAATCCTTCCGTGCTCTCCCAACCGCGACAAATTAATGAAGATAGCGTCGTGTCTGCGTTCTCTCCCACATGTTGCGGTATACCTTCTTGCAGTCAACTTCTCCACTGTCAAACAACAGAACTGCTGCGAGAGGGATTCCTGCTGTGGCGGTGGGGAGGTTATTCCAATGCATAAATAATATCATTCCGTATAATATTCGGTGCGCCAAATCAGCATGTAGAGTTGGAATGCGGAGTGCACTGTAAGCGTATTTTTTCCCTTGGTTTTTGAGTTTTTGGTTTATTATTTTGAAAAATGGAGGAACCTTAGACTCGACCATGAAACAAACTTTTGTACCCCTCAAAATTTGATGGTTTACGTATCAAGGTACGTAGAATACGAAAATGCAATAAAAAATTTCTGTCTGTCCGCCGTACGCTGTACTTTCTCTTGGTTACCATGAACGAAAATTGATGAAATTTGGTTTACAGGTCCCGTTCCGGGTCTAGTTGGTCCTCGAAGCTCGGCGTTACTGTCAGTCATCTCTAATGGGTTAAAAAAAATCAGTCATGCAGCATGACTTAATGAGCGAATTTTCAAAGAAATATTCGAATTAATGGCTATGGTTTTGAATAAAGGAAAACTTCGGTCTAAAATTTGGTTTTCTATGTATATTCTCTTCGTATTTATTTTAATTTGTACGTTTTGTCCATCCTGATTCTACCGTTTGTTTATTACGTAATTGTACTAAGTGCTTATTTATTTGATCGCTGTGGGTAAATTCAAGGAGTTGTACTAATCGTTTGCCTCCCCCTTTTTTGCTTCGAACTCTCGTCTTCAATTAATACTTCTCACATTTTTCAATCTGACCACTCTAAGGGGGTGGGGGTAAGAGTTTAAAGATTATCCTAGTTTTGGGTAATTTTTGCGCACTTTAAATGCTCTAATTTAAGAACGGATTTAGATATCTAAAATCCGATTTCACTATCGTGTTCAGCGTGCAAAAACCTTTAAAATGAGGGGTCACTTGTTAGAAAATAACATTTTGGGGATTTTTGGGTAATTTTTGCGCACTTTAAATGCTCTAATTTGAGAACGGATCAAGATATCTAAAATCCGATTCCACCATCGTGTTCAGCGTGCAAAAACCTTTAAAATGAGGGGTCACTTGTTGGAAAATAACATTTTGGGGATTTTTGGGTAATTTTTGCGCACTTTAAATGCTCTAATTTGAGAACGGATCAAGATATCTAAAATCCGATTCCACCATCGTGTTCAGCGTGCAAAAACCTTTAAAATGAGGGGTCACTTGTTAGAAAATAACATTTTGGGGATTTTTAGGTAATTTTTGCGCACTTTAAATGCTCTAATTTGAGAACGGATCAAGATATCTAAAATCCGATTCCACCATCGTGTTCAGCGTGCAAAAACCTTTAAAATGAGGGGTCACTTGTTGGAAAATAACATTTTGGGGATTTTTGGGTAATTTTTGCGCACTTTAAATGCGCCAAAACCCTCCTTAGAGTAGGCCAATTTCGCCCATCTTCGAACTTAGCCTTTCGATTGCCAAGATAGATTTTTTGTGCAAATTTGAGCTGTTTATCTCAATTCTATCGAGAGTTATCGTCTGGAGTGACACATATATAAATAAATATATATATATATACATATAAAAAAATGTTAAATTTCAGGAATCGTTTTAGAATGGTCTGAAACGGATTTCTATGAAGAAAATTTCCAAAAATTTATATTATTTAAATTTCGAAGCCATTGCAATAGCTTCATTTTCTTTGAAAATTCGCTAAAACGCTGCAAAGTCCTTGTCACATGGGGTTTATTATTCTACAGAAATGTTGGCTGTACATTTATTGTTCGTTTCATGTGAAATAATTGAAATAGCTATTTCTGATGGTTTCCACCAATTTTGGCCCCCAAAACACAAATTAGGTAGGTAGGTACGATTTTTTTTTTTCAAATTATCTTTGATCATTGGTAGTGCCATCATTTAATCGTCTTGATCCACGTGTTGACACTTTTTCTAGTGTTATTCTACAAATTGATGGTGATTTCGCAGGTATTTGACTCATAAAAAATCAATTTTGGGAGCTGAACATCTGGTACAACCTCAATTTTCCACTCCTTGGCCAAAATCGACTTCATATTCGATCTTCTCGTCCCCAAAAACATGGAAAACGATACCTCAAAAGCTCATGTTACCAAAATGTTGCTAAAACGCAAAAAGTACCTATTTTCACACACATTTTCACTCATAACACCCCTGGGTATATTCCGATCGGGCTGAAAAGTTTCGGGACACAACTAGGGCCCAAATGGAGCATGTGTGCGAAAGAACGACTTTTTTAGATCGAAAATGAAGCCTGTACACGTGATACGGCGGACGGCGGACTGCGGACGGACATTGCATTTTTTGAATCTACACACCTTGAAACGGAAAAGAAAAAAGTTTGAGGGGGTGTTATAAAAATTTTTTGCTGAGCGATTACATAGGTGTATTATTCACAGAATAATAAACCAAAAAGGGGTTGCAATTTTCAGAACGCCGTAGCTCGAACACTTTCCATAGAAGGGTATGGATCAATTGCAAAAAAAGTCATTGGAATATGTTGAAGAATGCACATTTTATAGCCCAAAAAACGTTACCGGCGTTTTTCTAAAAACTGGATTTCCTTGTTCTACGGCTTTCTTGCTTTGGACGGCAGCTTAGTAAAGTACGTCGTCCTGTTGCTGAGCATCGATTTTCTAAACAAAATTATTTCGATTGGGAGCTGTTTGAGGCCCGCGAGCTTCAAGTTAATACATTGAGTTTGACTTGATAATCATCGGAGTTTCGAAGATCGGAAAAGTTGAATAAATAAAACATGAACCAAAAGCCTTTACAAGGACTTAGGGAGACGCTGGGGGACTTCAATAAGAGAAAAAGACGGGTTGAAAAGAAGTACACAAACAAGCGGGAGGAAAAAAAAAATACTCAACGAGAAAATATTCAGCGGGGAACAGGTATGGTGGGGGGGGGGGGGGGGGGGGTGCTTGAGCAGCAGTACTTGAGATGTTCAAGGCATAATTATTTATAAAAGTTTTCCAACCTCCCCGTCAGACAGATCCCTTCCGGTCTCCGGGAGAAGTTGAGTAACGAGATTAGGAAGACCCAACTTTGATCCTCGGCGATTAAGATGTCACGCCTGTTTGTCGGCCCAAGGGTTATTAATTATGTTCCCCCCCGGCGAGGATGGCGGGGGACCAGGGGCGACTGGGAAGCGATTCCCACGGAGGAGAAACTTGACGACTTGAGAAAGCAAAAGGGGACGACTTCCGACAACAATTTCGATCTTCCGGGAGTCGTCGACAGCAACCCCCCCCCCCCCCCCCCCCCCCCACAGGGCAATAAGAATCTCGTAAATCTGCTGAAAACCCGGAAGGGATCGTGTTTTGAGAAAAAGAGGACTGGATCTCTAAATGATATCGTACAACGCTTTTAACGCTCAGTTCGTGAAGATTATCAAAATGATTCCGTTTGCACGATCTCCTCATTAATAAACACTCATCTCCATTCCAGGGGAGGAATGGCAACCAGGTGACCTACCTATATCATAATGATACTGTTTTTGGTTTATTATTCTGTGAATAATACACCTATGTGTTCGCTCAAGAAATCATTTTTATAACACCCCCTGAAATTTTTTCTTTTCCGTTTCAAGGTGCGTAGATTCCAAAAATGCAATGTCCGTCCGCCGTCCGCCATACGCCGTATCACGTGTACCGGCTTCATTTTTGGTCTAAAAAAATCTTTCATTCGCATACATGCTCAATTTGGGCCATAGTTCTGTTCCGAAACTTTGCAGCCCGATCGGAATATACCCAGGGGTGTTGTGAGTGAAAATGTGTATAAACATTCCCCGGCCGGCTCCATAGTCGATTTTGAACTTCCGGGGGGGGGGGGGGGGGCACAGGGTAGGTGTTGACCACAGGAAACATTGATCTACGCAGAAGAGTCATCCATAGATAAATTCATTTAAACAATCACGCTCATACCGCAGCTTGTTGGCCACGCAGTCCGCAGTGGTTAACGTAGTATGGTTAGGTAAATCGAGAGCTATCCAACGAGTGGTGAACGATTTTTGTACGATGATAACTGGCGAAGATAAAGTTCCGTAGCAACGAATCGGTTGTAAGCGAAAATCATCAGAAAAAAATCACAGAAACAGCAAAAACGCTTGCATACGAGTCTGCAACGCATTGGGACATTTTCATGTCTTTACCTATTGCTTTTGACATTATTAATATTAAGAGGTAGGTAGGTACCTAATTTCAATAAAATAGACGATTCCGGATTAATTATCTTCTACACTCACGATCATTAGTTTGTAAACAAAATATGAGAACAGTTATGCCCATAGCTCCGCTATTCGTATAGTCAATATGTTATGGAGAACATGAAAATGTTCGTTAAATCGAGAGCTTTCCAACGAGTGGTGAACGATTTTTGTGGGTTAAAAAGTGTAGAAAATGAACAAACCTAACAACGGGGTCGTTGTAAGCGGAAATCATTATAAAGGCACTGTAACACAATTTCGTTACGCAATTTCGTGACAGTTTTTTGTGCTATGTGCCAGGGCAAAGACATGAAAATGTCAAAATAGGTACTTTTTGCGTTTTAGGAACATGTTAGTAACACGAGCATTTGAGGTATCGTTTTCCGTGTTTTTGTGGACGAGAAGACCGAATATGAAGTCGATTTTAACCAAAGAGTGGAAAATTGAGGTTCTACCAAATGTTCAGCTCCCAAAATTGATTTTTCATCAGTCAAAAACCTTGGAAATCGTCTGAAATCACCAATAATTTTTATATTACCACTAGAAAAACGCTGCCAAGTCCTTGTCACGTGGGTTTATTATTCTATTGGACATACCGACAGAATTGTTGGCTGTTCATTTATTGTTTCTTTCATGTGGAATAATTGAAATAGCTATTCATGATGGTTTCCACCTATTTTGGCGCCCAAAACACTAATTAGTGCTTACAATTGTTTGTGTTATTATACGAACTTGATGATGATTTCAGACGATTTCCCAGGTTTTTGACTCATAAAAATTCAATTTTGGGAGCTGAACCTTTGGTAAAACCTCAATTTCCACCTCTTTGGCCAAATTCGACATCGTATTCGGTCTTCTCGTCCCAAAATCCATGGTAAATGATACCTCAAAAGCTCATGTTACTAAAACACAAAAACGCTGCAAAGGTCTCATGGGTTTATTATTATACTGGACACACCTACAGAAATGCTGGCTGTTTATTTATTGTTTCTTTCATGTAATATAATTGAAATAGCTATTTCTGGTGGTTTCCACCAATTTTGGCCCCAAAACTTTAGTTAGGTACGTTCCTTTTTTTCCCAAATTATCTTTGATCATTGATAGTGCTATTTAATCGTCTTGATCCAGGTAATGACACTTTTTCTAGTGTTATTCTACAAATTGATGGTGATCTCAGACGATTTCGCAGGTTTTTGACTCATAAAAAATCAATTTTGGGAGCTGAACATTTGGTACAACCTCAATTTTCCACTCCTTGGTCAAAATCGACTTCATGTTCGGTCTTCTCGTCCCCAAAAACATGGAAAACGATACCTCAGAAGCTCATTTTACTAATATGTTACTAAAACACAAAAAGCACCTATTTTTATACACATTTTTACTCATAACACCCCAGGGGATATTCCGATCGGGCTGAAAAGTTTCGGGACACAACTATGGCTAATGGAGTATGCGTGCGAAATAAGGACTTTTTTAGATCGAAAATGAAGCCGGTACACGTGATACGGCGGACGGTGGACGGACATTGCATTTTTGGAATATACGCACCTTGAAACGGAAAAGAAAAAATTTCGAGGGGGTGTTATAAAAATATTTTGCTGAGCGAATACATAGGTGTATTGTTCACAGAATAATAAACGAAAAATGTGAACACGTTGATCAAGACAATTAAATGGCACGCACTACCATGATCAAAGATAATTTGAAAAAAAGAAAAAAAGGAGCGTAACTAATTCGTGTTTTTGGGGCCAGAATTGGTTGAAACCATCAGAAATAGCTATTTCAATTATTCCACATGAAGGAAACAATAAATGAACAGCCAACATTTGTTTAGGTATGTACAATACAATAATAAACCCATGTGACAAGGACTTTGCAGCGTTTTTGGATTATAATTGAAAATAATGAACCTTTGGAGTTGAGCATGGAAAAAAAATCACTCCCCACCCCCCACAAAATTTAATGGTTTACGATTTACTTTCCAAGGTATGTAGAATTCGAAAATGCATGATACGGCGGACGGCGGACGGTGGACGGACATTGCATTTTTGGAATCTACGCACCTTGAAACGTAAAAGAATGAATTTTGAAGGGGTGTAATAAAAATTTTTTGCTGAGCGAATATAGGTGTATTATTCACAGAATAATAAACCAAAAATACCTACATTCATACCCATTTTTCACTCAAGACACCCCTGGGTATTTTCGATCCGGCTGGAATGTTTCGGGACACAACTAGGGCCCAAATGGAGCCTGTGTGCGAATGAATGAATTTTTTAGACCGAAAATAAGCCGCTATATGCATGATACGGCGGACGGCGGACGGTGGACGGCGGACAGCGTACGGCGGACAGCGGACGGACATTGCATTTTCTGAATCTACGCACCTTGAAACGTAAATGAAACAATTTTGAGGGGGTGTTCAAAAATTTTTTGCTGAGCGAATACATGGGTGTATTATTCACAGAATAATAAACCAAAACATGCATCAAAATTACCAGTAGGTATGGTAGCCGATGAACGAAGGATGATAACGATCAATATCAAACAGACGAGAAATGAGAAAGGGCCTAATTAGGTGCCTCTCTGAAAGAGATGGAAAATGCCAAGATGGCCGCCAGCTCTCTCTTTTAGAAGTTACTGAATAACCCTGTCATGGATGCTATAAAAATCTCTTTTGCCAAAAGAGAGAGAGAGAGACCAAAAAACCAGTCATGCAGCATGACTTAATGAGCGAATTTTCAAAGAAATATTCGAATTAATGGCTATGGTTTTGAATAAAGGAAAACTTCTTCCTCCTACTGTTAGTACCTAAATTGAATAATTTGAAATAGATTTTTTCTTTCGTCTTCCTTCTAGTAATACGTGGGCCGGTACTTGTCTATCTATGAAGGTATCATAACAATTATATGTCAAATGGGAAATTCAAGGAGTTGTACTAATCGTTTGCCTCCCCCTTTTTTGCTTCGAACTCTCGTCTTCAATTAATACTTCTCACATTTTTCAATCTGACCACTCTAAGGGGGTGGGGGGGGGGGGGGGGTAAGAGTTTAAAGATTATCCTAGTTTTGGGTAATTTTTGCGCACTTTAAATGCTCTAATTTAAGAACGGATTTAGATATCTAAAATCCGATTTCACCATCGTGTTCAGCGTGCAAAAACCTTTAAAATGAGGGGTCACTTGTTAGAAAATAACATTTTGGGGATTTTTGGGTAATTTTTGCGCACTTTAAATGCTCTAATTTGAGAACGGATCAAGATATCTAAAATCCGATTCCACCATCGTGTTCAGCGTGCAAAAACCTTTAAAATGAGGGGTCACTTGTTGGAAAATAACATGTTGGGGATTTTTGAGTAATTTTTGCGCACTTAAATGCGCCAAAACCCTCCTTAGAGTAGGCAAATTTCGCCCATCTTCGAACTTAGCCTTTCGATTGCCAAGATAGATTTTTTGTGCAAATTTGAGCTGTTTATCTCTTCTATCGAGAGTTATCGTCTGGAGTGACACATATATAAATATATATATACATATAAAAAAGTGTTTAAATTTCAGGAATCGTTTTAGAATGGTCTGAAACGGATTTCTATGAAGAAAATTTCCAAAATTTATATTATTTAAATTTCGAAGCCATTGCAATAGCTTCATTTTCTTTGAAAATTCGCTAAAAGAGATGTCTCTTTGGCTTAGTGAATTGGCCCTCTGATCATGAATGCAGTAGATACGAAAGACAGTAGAGTTTCTGTGCATCACGGAAACTGTTTGGAAGATATTCTCACAGGCCACCGTGATACAGCTTGTTACAGTATTTATTTGGGGTGGTGATGAAACCAATATCCGGTGTATGAGAGAGAAATTGAAAAATCCTTACTTTTTTCCGCTTGACGTCCGAAAATAAATTGAAGTAAAAAAGGAGAGTCAAACTCGACCGCCGCTCGAAGTGGGAAAAAAGTGACTCTGAGCTGGGATGGGGGTGTTTGAAGAAGGGTTTCTCGGCCCGAAGCTTTCTTTACAGCTGCGTGAAACTGTAAGTTAGATCCCTTTATGGCGTCAGGATATCGGGAGGGTGTTATTGGTCCTCCCTCACCACTTTTCAGAGAAGGGTATAAGCCCTGCCCCTTCAATCCCCGGGGTATGCTATCCAGCCTGAAGAAGTCCTCCGCCCAAACACCCCTGATCACGCTTCTGCCAGGCGCAACCCGGAGGCCACAGTTTTCCCTTTACTTCCTCATAACTTGGGATATTTTCTCGAACAGGGTTCCGTATCTACTTGGGGACGGTGCTTTCGCGCCTTTTCCATCGCTGCAGTAGGAAACGAGCTTTTTGATAGTGAAATTAATACCATACCCTTCGTTTTCCGCTTATCGACTCTGCTTCCACCCCGAATTCCTCGTTGATGGGATGAAATGTGGTATTTTTCTTCCACGCCACCAAAGTTAGGGAAGCCTTGGAATCGTGACTGAGTAAAAAATAGAAAAAGAGTACTTATCTCCTCCAAAATGAAAATGTCCACTACCATTTTGCGTTTCAGACATTGAGGAACATTTTTGGTTCCGTGTCTGTCTGTCTGTGGTAATTCCTTGTAACGTCCGTAACTACCCGAAATAATGGTCGAAATGGGCTGAAATTTGGAGGGTAGATGCGGGTTGGGTCACAGATGGTCCCATACAAAATCACTGAAAAAGTACTGTAAATTTCGTCTGCGCATGCTCGAACATGAATACTTGGAATGCCCATAACTACCCAAAATATCGTTGAAAGAGTTCAAACTTGGTCGATCAGGAATAATAATTTGATAGTTCCAAATGAATTTCATTGGAATCGTAATGTAACTTTCGTCTGCGCATGCGCGAACATGAAATGTTGACCATTTCCTTGTAACGCTTATAGCTACGCGAAAAATTGTAGAGCTGAAATGTTTAGGGTACACGCGGGTTGAATCGTAGATGGTTCCCGTTTCAAAATCATGGAAATCATTTCGTCTGCGCATGCGCAAACGTAATATACTTGAAACGCCCATAACTACTGTGATGAATTTAGAATCTTCATCACGGCGGTGTGGAAATAAGGTGAGTGAGTGAATTTAGGTAAGGAAGGAAAAGTCGCAGGCGGCTGTAGTCAACCGAACATCTACGACTTTAGGAGGAGAGAGAGGTGGATGAGGGAATTTCACCTAGGCGGCTGTAGTCAACCGTTCATCTAGGTGAAGGAGAGGAAAGGAGAGGTCCCTTGTCTAGGCGGCTGTATTCAACCGATCATCTAGACAAGGAGGAAGAGGAGAGGAGGTGAAATTCCCAGGCGGCTGTAGTCAACCGATCATCTGGAGGTAAGGTAAGAGAGAGAAGAGAGAGCTGGTTAGAGGAAGTGTCGAATGAAGCTTGAGCTCCAGGATCCAGGGTTTTATAGGACTTGGGGGCCTCTCCCTCCAACTCCCTGCCAGGAGTTGGTAGTGGGGCCCCAGGTTGAGCAACCCTGGGTTCTGTCGCCTGTATCCCCACTCATATCTTTATTTACGGAGCTTTAGTTTGGCGTTTGAATATTGGTGAGAACTTAATATTATAGGAGTGTTCCCGGGAGGGACTCACGACAGAGGTCCCCCAGTTTGAACCAATATTTGTGGAGCTGAAGGCGCAAGGTGACAGGAGCTGAGGGCTACGGCAAACAAAAGGTGGAGCTGAAGGCGCAAGGTGACAGGAGCTGAGGGCTATGGCAAACAAGAGGTGAAGCTGAAGGCGCAAAGTGACAGGGGCTGAGGGCCGATGCAAACATTAAATGGGGGCGGAAGGCCCGGAGGAGGGGTGGAGGTGGCGGTGGGGGTTTGTCCCCTGGGAAGGAGACGCGGGTGGTCATGTTGCCGTTCTGGGGTGAGGAATGGTGGGGGGTTTGTCTGGAGGTGGGGTAGTGGCGTCGCGAGGTGCGGCCGGGAGGTTGGAGGACTTGGTGGCGGTTGTGGGGGGTTTGGCGGGGAGAGGGTTTTGACGGCGCCGTGAGGTGCGGCCGGCAGGTTGTCTGCCCTGGTGGCGGGCGTGGAGGGGCCCGTTCCGGGGTGGGGGAACGGTAGCGGCGGCGTGAGTGGCGGCCGGAAGGTTGGTTGCCCTGGTGGCGGGCGTGGAGGGGCCGTTCCGAGGTGGGGGAACGGTAGCGGCGGCGTGAGTGGCGGCCGGAAGGTTGTCTGCCCTGGTGGCGGGCGTGGAGGGGCCGTTCCGGGGTGGGGGAACGGTAGCGGCGGCGTGAGTGGCGGCCGGAAGGTTGGTTGCCCTGGTGGCGGGCGGGGAGGGGCCGTTCCGAGGTGGGGGAACGGTTGGTGGTGGGGTGAGGGGCTTGGAGGCGCAGCTAGGCGCGGTTGGGGGGTTGGCGGCCGTGGCGGCGTCGTATGAGGGGTAGCATTGTTTGGGGGCGGCGCAGGGAGGCGCGGACGTGGGGGAGGTGGAGGGGCTGCCGTTCCTGGGTGGGGGAACGGTGTGTGTTCGGGGACGGGGGTTGGTGGCAGCGCAGGGAGGTGCGGCCGTGGGGGAGGTGGAGGGGTTGCCGTTCCCGGGTGGGGGAACGGTGTGTGTCCGGGGAAGGGGTATGGTGGTGCAGCGAGTTGCTGGTGGGAGGTTGGCGGCCACGGCGGCGGTCCCCCCCGTTTTGGCGAGGGGGGCGGCCCGCCGCGGGACGTCGTGGTGTGTTGTCGTGTCGGCTAGGCGGAGGAGGTGCATATGACGTCGGCGGCGGCGTGTGCTGCGGCCGCAGCGGCCGGCGGCCGGCGGCGGTCGAGGCGGACGAGCCAGGCGGTGACAGGGTGGTGAACGGGTTTTCCGTTGGGGCCGTTGCGTCCGTTGTCGCAGCGGCGGGCGGCTGCAGCGTGGCTGGTCGCAGGAGCGGGGGTGATGGTGAGTTCGGGTCCATGGCTGTAACTCAAATTCAAATTTGTTGAATTTAAAAGTCGCAATTAAGGGAAGCGGAAGTGTGTGTGGCTGGGCGGAGATGTGAGAGTTGTGTGGTCTCCGTGCGGTTGAGGGTGGGCCAAAATTGCGAAAATGATTAGACTGTTTGAATTTTAAATTTTAAAATTTGTCTTTTAAAGTTGGGGACACCGAACTATTTGACTGGGGCGACACATTAGGTGGGAAGGTGGGAAGGAAGAAGGTTGAGTGAACGTCGGGTTCACCACTGTGATGAATTTAGAATCTTCATCACGGCGGTGTGGAAATAAGGTGAGTGAGTGAATTTAGGTAAGGAAGGAAAAGTCGCAGGCGGCTGTAGTCAACCGAACATCTACGACTTTAGGAGGAGAGAGAGGTGGATGAGGGAATTTCACCTAGGCGGCTGTAGTCAACCGTTCATCTAGGTGAAGGAGAGGAAAGGAGAGGTCCCTTGTCTAGGCGGCTGTATTCAACCGATCATCTAGACAAGGAGGAAGAGGAGAGGAGGTGAAATTCCCAGGCGGCTGTAGTCAACCGATCATCTGGGAGGTAAGGTAAGAGAGAGAAGAGAGAGCTGGTTAGAGGAAGTGTCGAATGAAGCTTGAGCTCCAGGATCCAGGGTTTTATAGGACTTGGGGGCCTCTCCCTCCAACTCCCTGCCAGGAGTTGGTAGTGGGGCCCCAGGTTGAGCAACCCTGGGTTCTGTCGCCTGTATCCCCACTCATATCTTTATTTACGGAGCTTTAGTTTGGCGTTTGAATATTGGTGAGAACTTAATATTATAGGAGTGTTCCCGGGAGGGACTCACGACAACTACCTTAAATGTCCTCCAAATGAGTTCAGATTTGGAGGGCCGAGCAGAAATACTTTGAGAGTTGTATATGTCATTGGAACCGTCCTGTAACTTTCGTCTGCGCACGCGCGATTGTGAAATGTTACCGTTTCTTTGTACCCCTTCTAACTAAGCGAAAAATAGTCGTAGAGCTGAAATTTTGACCACTATATGCGGGGATCTAATCAGATGCGCTGATCAGCTAAACACATGGAGACGTAAGGAGGAGACGAGTCAACGAAATGGACATTCGCCGATGCCATGTCCTACGAGTCGTCTTCCCCGAGCTCTCCGATAGTCAGGTCACAGTGTGGTTGGTTCATGTAAAGGAGTGGAAATAAATGAGTGAACTAAATTCTTATGTATCCTGAGTGATAATTCACCCTACGAAGGATCCATAACAGAAAAACTGTGAAAATATTATATATGATCCCATCCATTTCTAACTAAAACAGAACTTTGAAGTTTATTCAGACATCGATGGATCCCGAGTGCTTCAATCAGCCGAGGCTAATTTATTATTCAACTCACCACACTGAGATAGTAAGCCCACATGAGCCAATTCCGTGGGATGGAGTGCTGAAGAGGAAATGCGCTTAAAAGCGATGAATATTTCAACGCCATTTTCTCTATCCGCTCGGTAAATGGATTTTGCCGGGGAAAAATGTCCATTAAGAAATCAGAACTCTCTCCATCAGTTCACTCGATCAATTCGGTTAGTTCGTTGACAAAGTGGAACCCGGTGATAAATTTGAATACACATTTGGTATACCCTTTAGAAAAATGCTCAGGCCATGATAATTGTACTTACTGTTCGATTCAGTTTACAATAATTTGGTTTTAAGATTTTGTTTTTACTATAATATCAGCATCAATGATTTATCACTGACACTGACCATCATACTAGTGATTGAGGGTGTGATCATATTATTGCCATAAACTGAGGCCCATTTATACGTTGGTAATATTTAGATATGGCAAAGACCCAATAGATATAAGCTCTACAGGAAAATAATAATGGAAGTTGATACGAATTTGCTGCTTTTGACTTCGGAATTTGCTGATTTCGACTTCGGAATTGCCAAGGATGACTAAATGCTAATTATTAAAATAAAGCTGACAAAATAAATTAGTTCTCCCATATTAATTATTAATTAAATTTAAAAAATTAAAACACAGAAGCTCTTCAGCTGCTGGTCAATTCGCAACATGTTCGGCATCTGAAAAGAACCAAACCACTGGATCTTGGATGCTGACGTTGTAGCTCAAAAACCAGGGTGGCGCCTGCTTTTGAACATTCACCATAAAAACAATGCGTACATGTATTTTACGTGAATACATTTGTGTAACTAGTTCTTATATTAAAATAAACGCTTAAAAAAAATGAATAAAAAAAGTTTGGTCTCCTCATCCTAAATAACATATATAAAACGATACATCACAGCCCCAGGTTCACTAAAACCTCAAAAATACCTAAGTTTGCACCCATTTTTCGCCCATAACACCCCTGGGTGTTTTCCGAGCGGGCTGCCGAGATAGGGAACACAACTAGCACCCAAATGGAGCAAGTGTGCGAAACAACGATTTTTTTAGAATTGAAAATTAAGGTAGAGATCGATGGTACGGAGGACGGCGGATGGAAATTGCATTTTCGGAATCTACTAACCTTGAAACGTAAAAAAAATGAAATTTCGTGGGGGTGTTCCAAAAAAAATTTTCCGAACCGAGTACATAGGTGTGTTATTCACAGAATAATAAAGCAAAACGAAGTGCGGCGTACGGTGGACAGACAGCAACTGTTTTATTATATTTCCGGATTCTACGTAACGTGAAAAGGGAATCATCAAATTTTGATGGGAAAGGAGATGTTAAAATTTGTTTTTCATGCCCCATTCCACAGGTTCATTATTGAAAAATAATGAACCAAATTGCAAGTCCATTCCTCGTTGCAATTTACTGAGTGGCAGTGTAACTGCTCTGAGTGGGGCTTTTGTTTATCTTAGTCAATTAGGTGCCAATATTGTTTGTCCAATTTCAGAATCAACGACCAGCAACGAACGCTATCAGTGGCGATTTTAAACCGGTGAAAAACGAACAACGAAGCGGAATGCGAAATAGGAGAGAGAAGCCTCAGAATAAACGAACCATAAGGTTTAATTGAGTACTATGTTATGTGTGCATTCGGATGTTCTCATCGTGCGGTACTTAACATTTTAGTTACCTCGTTGAGGTGAATCACTTTCTCAATAACTGTAGATGCTTTTCCGACTCTCATTAACCACATGTGCAGTTGCCATGGCATTTTGGAATGCATATTAAATAACACATGAAACATGGGATGATAATTTCATGAAATATCTAAAAGGTAATGTATCAACTGCTTATTTTATTCATTTTAGCAGATTTTAGATGGAAGTTCGCTACTGCAATATGGCCAGAGTAATTACCTATCCTTTTAAGACTGAGCGAATAAGTAAAGTGTTATTACCTTGTATACCTTATGTACCTTATATATAATATTATTACGTTATTTATTATCTTATAATGTATTATCGGAGGTTTGAATGTTTGGATGTGTTTGTGTATATTGGCACGCGCGTGAATGCTGAAAACCTGATGAGTCCAGAAATACAAACGCTGCAAAGTCCTTGTCACATGGTATTATTATTCTACTGGACATTCCTACAGAAATTTTGGTTGTTCATTTATTGTTTTTTTTTTTCATGAAAAAAAAAAAATTGAAGTAGCTATTTCTGTGGTTTCCACCAATTTTGGCCCCCAAAACACGAATTAGGTACGCTCCTTTTTTTCAAATTATCTTTAATCATTGATAGTTTAATCATTTAATCGTCTTGATCCACGTGTTGACACTTTTTCTAGTGTTGTTCTACAAATTGATGGTGATTTCAGACGATTTCCCGGGTTTTTTACTCATAAAAAATCAATTTTGAGGGCTGAACATTTTGTGGAACTTCAATTTTCAACTCTTGGATCAAAATCGACTTCATATTCGGTCTTATTGTCCCCCAAAACATGGAAAACGATACCTAAAAAGCTCATTTTACTAATATGACACCCAAACACAAAAAGTACCCTCTTTTATACCCATTTTCACTCATAATACCTTTGGGTATATTCCGATCGGGCTGAAAAATTTCGGCACACAACTAGGGCCCAAATCGAGCATGTGTGCGAAAGAAAGAATTTTTTAGACCGAAAATGAAGCCGGTACACGGGACAAGGCGGACGGCGTACGGCGGACGGACATTGCATTTTTGGAATTTGGAACGGAAGAGAAAAAATGTTGAGGGGGTGTTATAAAAATGGTTTGCTGAGCGAATGCATAGGTGTATTATTCACAGAATAATAAACCAAAACGCTGCAAAGTCCTTGTCACATGGGTTTATTATTCTACTGGGCATACCTACAGAAATGTTGGCTGTTCATTTATTGTTTCTTTCATGTGCGATAATTGAAATAGCTATTTTTTATGGTTTCCTCTAATTTTGGCCCCCCAAAAGACAAATTAGACTCCTTTTTTCCTACTACAAATTATATTTGATCATTTCTAGTGCCATTTACCTGTTTTGATTCACATGTCGATAATACTTCTAGTGTTATAATACAAATTTATGGTGATTTCTGAAGATTTCCCAGTTTTTTGACTCATAAAAACTGAATTTTGGGAGCCGAACCTTCGTTACAACCTCAAGGACAAAATTAGGGCCCAAATGGAGCATGTGTGCGAAAGATCGAATTTTTTAGACGGAAAATGAAGCCGTTATGCATGATACGGTATACGGCGTACGGCGGATGGACATTGCATTTTCGGAATCTACACACATTTTTGAGGGGGTGTTATACAATTTTGTTTAGATTAATAAAACCAAAAACGCTGCAAATTACTACGTAACGGTTTATTATTTGCCTGTATTATAGCTGCCCCTTCTGCGTAGATACCGGTTTTCAGTGGTCAATACCTACCCTTGGAGCTCCCCCCAGGAAAACCCTAAATGGAGTACTGGAGCCGACCCGGGAATTACATTTTTATAAAAATGCGCGGGATTCAATAATTCAATCATTACTTATTTCTAGTTATTCATGAAGCATAACGTTTGTTCCACTTACAAAATTACCTATCAACAAAATCCAAAATAGTCACCGTTCTTCAAATTAAATTCGTACAGCCATGCGTGATTATAATCAGGTGCTCCCTAGCGATGATATCTGGGCTGGATGTATATCGTTTCATTCGTAATCACTTTGATGAAACTTTTCAGTGTGAGCGAACGGCTGGACGTACCTCCGATTGGTCTAAAAAAATTCTGAATTTCGAGCTTAATGTAAAATTAGCTCGAAAATTCCGAATGTAAAATGAGCTCGAAAATTCTGAATGTAAATGAGCTCAATGCTCATTTACATTTCGAGCTCAATGCTCATTTACATGCCGAATGTAAATTTAGCTCGAAAAAGAGCTGAATGTAAAATGAGCTCGAAAATTCTCAACGTAAAATGATCGCGAAAATTCTGAATTTCGAGCTCAATGGTAAATGAGCTTTATATAGCTGTAACCCTTCCACTGAGCGTTTCCAGCTACGGCGTACGGTAAAATGCAGCCCCTATTTTTCCGCCCCTTAGAGATGACTGACAGTAACGCCGAGCTTCGAGGACCAACTAGACCCCAAATCGGACACACAAACGAAATTTCATTAATTTTCTTTCATGTTAACTAACAAAAGTGCGATGTTCGGCGGACGTTTTAACATGGAACATGTTTTTACGGGAGTAAACCGGGCTGGAAAGCGTCCGCGTCCTGTCCAAGTAAACTCGGCTCCCCTCTTCATCGACCGCACAATTCTCACTCTACCCCACTCCTGCCACCCAACTCACCTCCTTCCCTACCATACATGGTGCCTTCCCCGAGGAGAGAATGGCCAGACCCCACTCCGCCGAAAACTGCCAGGGGGGTTCTACCTACCTGAAAAACGCTGAAAGCAGCTGAGGACATGATTACATTATATTGCGTTAGGTCGCTGGTCCAAGGCTTGGATATCCCACGAAGTTTTTTTGCTTCCTCACTACCAAAGGTAGGGAAGCCTTGGATTCGTGATTGAGTAAAACAAAGTTCATGTCCTCCAAAATGAAAATTACCACTACCATTTTGCGTTTCAGACATCGAAGAACATTTTGGTTTATTATTTTCAATAATGAACCATTGGAATCGAGCATGAAAAAAAAAATTCTTACCCCCCCCCCCCCCCACTCAAATTTTGATGGTTTACGTTTCAAGGTAGGTATGTAGAATCCAGAACTGCAATAAAAATATTTCTGTCCGTACGCAGTACGGGCCACTTTTCTTAGTTACCATGAAACAAAATTGATGAAATTCGGGTTATAGGTTCCGTTCGGGGTCTACCTAGTTGGTCCTCGAAGCTCGACGTTACTGTCAGTCATCTCTAAGGGGTTCAAAATAGGGGTTGCAATTTTCAGAACGCCGTATCTCGAAAACTTCCGATAGAAGGGTATGGGTTTTTTTTACGTTATTAAATTTGTCTTGAGCTAAACAATTTTTGAGACCACCCGGAGCATCGTACTTCCAGCCGTTCGTGAGCACCAAAAAGCTTCGCCAACACGATCGTGAATCAAACGGCATAAATCCGGCCCGGATATCATCACTAAGGAGCACCTGATTGTAATCAAGGATGGCTGTATGAAGTCGAGTTGTTTGTTCTGCGATATTATTTCATTTGATAAGTGATGGACCATTGGATTTTGTTGGTAGGTACTTCTGAATCTTGAACAAACGTTGAAGTATTATTGATGGGTAAATTATTACACAATGGCAAATCATTACACACCCGCAAATTATTACACAACGGTAAATTATTACACAACGGTAAATTATTACACCACGGTAAATTATTACACAACGATAAATCATTACACAACGGCTCATCTAACTAGAAGGGGCTGGATATTGTTGATAGTACTTTTGCAACTTGAACAACCGTTGAAGTATTATTGATGGGTAAATTATTACACAATGGCAAATAATTACACAACGGCTCATCTACCCAGAAGGGGCTCGATTTTGTTGATAGGTAGTACTTTTGCAACTTGAACAACCGTTGAACCATTATTGATGGGTAAATTATTACATAATGGCAAATTATTACACAACGGCAAATTATTACACAACGGCAAATTATTACACAACGGTAAATTATTACACCACGGTAAATTATTGCACAACGGTAAATTATTACACAACGGCTCATCTGTCGCGGAGCGCGATTAGTTTAAATTTATTATCAATTATGTTCCACTATTAGTAAGGTTCTTTTTGACTTCAGTTTACCGCCGTTGAGTTAAGCGTTCGTTTCCGAGTCGCGTGATCTACCTAGAAGGGGCTGGATTTTGTTGATAGGTACTTTTGCAACTTGAACAACCGTTGAAGTATTATTGATGGGAAAATTATTGCACAACGGTTTATTATTCTATCTCTGTAGAAGGGGAATCTATACCGGTAAATTATTACACAACGGTTTCGGTAGGTACCTAGTAACGAGTACGGGGTTAGGTACGAACCTACGGAGGGTCCGCGATCTACATAATATGTGTAGAATAGTACATAATATGTTATATAGAAGGGTTATCTATACGGAGACCTGTGATCTGTAACAGGAGGGTATTCTGTACAAAATAATAAACCGTTGTGCAGGGATTTGCAGCGGTTTTGGTTCCGTGTCTGTCTGTCTGTCTCCGACAATTCCTTGCAACACCCATAGCTACCCGAAATAATGGTCGAAGTGGGCTGAAATTTCGAGGGGTGGTGCGGGTTGAGTCACAGATGGACCCGTACCAAAATCACTGAGAAATTACCGTAACATTCGTCTGTGCATGCGCAAACGTTAAATAATTGGAACACCCATAACTACCCTAAATATCGTTGAAATGAGTTCAAACTTGGAGGGACGGTCAGGAACAATACTTTCGTACTTCCAAATTAATTTCATTGGAATCGTAACTTTGATCTACGCATGCGCGAATATGAAATGTTGACCATCTCCTTGTAACGCTTCTAACTACGCGATGAATAGTCGTAGAAAGCTGAAATTCTGAGGGTATACGCGGGTTGGATCGCAGATGGTACCGTATCATAACGAACCTACCCAACTAGTCTATACGTTCATGTGATTCAAGTGAGGAAGCTATAGTGCCTAGTCGAATTGGCAGACGTTTTTCTACATATCTCCATATCCTCTGTTTTCATGTACCTATTCGAAAAACATGTTCGATGTTTCCTTGCTTTGATCATTGATCTAAACTGTTACAATCCGGGGGTCTGGGGGTGTTCCCCAGGTTTCATTCGAAAATAAACGTGCCATCATGAACACAAACCACTGGCGGCTAGACGCCCCCCCTACGGCAACGCTTTTTTAAATTCCATTTTCGGATTCTACGTACTTAGAAACGGAAACCACCAAATTTGGGGGTGAGGGGGGGTAAAACAACTTGTTTTCACGCCCGACCTCAAAGGTTCATTATTGAAAATAATGAACCAGAAATACTCATCCAAAGCTTATTGAACTTGCCTACTCGTAGCTGGAAATCACTGAGAGAAATCAAGGCTTTTCAGGTCTCCGGCGCTAATTTTCTCCCCCGGCTCTCATCATTTAACTTTTGGCGCCTCCTTCTCCCTGCACTCCCACGTTATCGACGTCAAAGGCGCGGGCTCATCCAAAGCCCCTTCGAAACGAAGGGATCAGATTCCATCACGCTCCTGTAAACTTTAATTACATTTCCATCTGTCACTCGACTTCAAAAACGGGGTTTGCTCTTTCTGATTCGCACCCTCAAAGTTTAAAAGGAAGTTTGTTTTAAAAGGTCGCTTCCCTTTGGAGGACCGGGGAAGGAAGTCTCCAGGACGTCCCTAAGTGATTTACATCATGCGAAATTTCACTACAATGGCGTCCTCCGAAGCGTGCCCCTCCCTTTTCCCGAACACGGACTTCAAAGAGCCTTTCGCCAGGCGTGCAACGTAAACGTGTTTGAGATAATTTCCCCAACAGGCTTTCTGAGTTAGCTTCTCACTACAAGTTCGAACGGTGTTGCTCAACTCGTTAGCAGCAGGGGTGGCGCTGCCGTGGGGGACGGGGGTATTTTAGTGAATCGCTGGCCGTAAAGTTTATATCACGGGAGGGTCGCTTTTATTTTTCTAATACCCCCCCCCCCCCCCCTCACGGAAATTCAATTTAAATTTCCTGCTCCTTCCCCGCACGTCCGAAACTCATGTAAAGTGAGAACTTGGGAGTCACGCGCTTCACCGGAGCTGATGGAAGTGTTGGTGTTTGTCCGCGCCGTTGTGCCGGAGGGGACGAATATAATTCTGCACAACAGTTAATACAGATGATGAATAATCAGGACTTAGTTGTCCACGTGGTTGACCGGATTAATCCAGTAAATAGAGACAAAATGAGCCATCATTTTTGAAATGAAATAATATCGCAGAACAACCAACTCGACTTCATACTCCGTGAATATAATCATGTGCTCCTTAGCAATGATGATCTCGGGCCAATTCCCAATTGTTAGCGCGTCCCTAGCGATGATATTTGGGCTAAACGTATACAATTTCATTAACCCTGCTGTTGAAAATGCCTGTCGGCGCAAACTTCTGGGCCTTACTGTGAACGAACGGCTGGACGTACAATGCTCCGGGTGGTCTTAAAACCTCCCAAGTTCGAGAACATTGAAACCTTAAACAAATTCGAGAAAAGGGCGTCCTGGAGATTTCAACCCCTATTTTTCACCCCTTACATTAACGCCGAGCTTCGAGGACCAACTAGACCCCAAATGGGACCTATAAACCGAATTTCGTCAATTCGGTTATAGGTAACTAAGGTGTGTATTCGGTTTTGGTTCTTGGTAGGTAACTAAGAAAAGTGTTCAGTACGGCGTGTGGCGGACGGACATGTGGAATGATGTTATAATGGCAAGTGAGCCCTCCGGTTAACTGACTTTCGTCTTCTGCCGGAGGGCCCCGCCTAACACCGGGAGGAGGAGGGAAAGGAAGGGCCACCTACCTTCTAGCAAAGTTCACGACCACCACGAATCCAACCTCTGTTGGAGGGCAGACCGGTGGAGCTTTGCCCTAGGGCGTTGCTCCTGTGGCCTGGGGATCCCTCCGCCCGTGGTACCATTTTGAGCAACCCGAGCCTGCAGGGGACCAGGCAATCTCAAACCCAGTCCCCCCCCCGTCGCGAGCCTCCCGGCCTAGAATGGTCGCAGGCCCGGCCCTCCTTCGGATACCGCTTCGGACCTACCGCTTTTCATGCCTCAGTGCTTCGCGGGATTGGACTTGCCCCACTATCACCAAGCCATGCGGGATACGGTCCCCTACACCTTTACGCCCTGGGGTTCAGAGGTCCAAACCCCAGGGCAACACACCTAACCTATCCTAACCTAAGGGGCAGGCTACTTGATATTCAGCTGCCCCTGTTATGACCTAACCTACCTAACAGTCATATCTTAAATTACATTCACTCCTTAAATTACATTCGCACCTTATCCCCTACCCTATCACAGTCGACCTAATATCCTAATATCACAGTCTATACTAACCTAACTACTTGTGCCTACCTACCCCATGCTCTAGCCCCCTAACTGGCCCCAAAGGCAGGGCCCACGGACCATCCCTCCTTCTTCGTCAAAACCTCCCAGGCATACTCCTTCCACACCTCGTACCCCTCTTCAAACCTCACCACACTCACATCCCACTGCAACCCCCAGCTCTTCCACTCTGGACACCGCCCTCACGCGCTCCTGTGCAAATAAAACACAGTCAAAGACCACGTGATGGACAGTGCCCACCTCTCCACACTCACACAGCCCATTCTCTCTTAAATTAAACCCATACAACTTTTCCTCGAAATCCCCATGACCAGAAATCATCTGGGTCGTGTGGAAATCGAAGACCATCCATTCAGCTTTCACTCTCTCAATCACACTAGGTAACCATTCATACGTCCACCTACCTTTCATACTAACATCCCATCTACTCTGCCATTCACACATTAGTACTTTCCCTAGCATACACTTCCTCTTAGACCCCACAATCACTCTCCCCAGCCACTCAACTCTCCCATTCACCCTCAGCCAGTAACCTGCCCAGCGTCTACCTAACTCTATATCTATCGGGCAAGCCCCGGCAATCACACTTACCGCGTCAGTCGAGATGGTCCTATAGGCCCTAACCATTGAGACCAGCACTCCTCTCTGTCCGCTTATCAACCTTCTACGGGTGTGGGCCGTCAGCAGATCGCCCCACGCCCCAGCACCGTAGACCACTATGGGCACATACATTCCATGGTAAACTATCATTATCTCCCTCCTTTTAATACCCCAGTCCCTAGCTGCCATTCTAACCAGCCCCTCCATCGCTTTCCTACCTTTTGCTACCACGTGGTCCACGTGCCTATTAATTTTCCACCTTTCTTCCCAAATTATCCCTAAATATCTAAGCCTATCAACGAATTTAAGAACCTGACCGTCATGGAGAACCCTGGGCCGCCTTTCCCTATCAAACCTACCCTTTAGCATCATGCCCTAGCGTCTTTGTTGCTGATAACTTCATCTTACTCCTTTTGCACCATTCACTCACCACTCTCATCACTCTCATACCACGCTCCTCTAACTGCACTCTTGACTCACCATTAACTAGAATAACCCCATCATCCGCAAAAGCCACTATTATCTACCCACTCATCCCCATCCACATTCATACCAATCACACACTCAATCAAACCTTCCATTATCATCTTCCATAACTGGGGCCCCAGGACAGAGCCCTGGGGACACCCCCTATCACACATCTTCCAAACCCTCTTCCCACCTACATCCATCTCTGCGGTCCTACTCCTTAGATAATCACACATCACTCTCCACACATCCCCGTTCACTCCACGCTCCCTAAGACAGCCCAAGACATGAGGCCACCAAGCCCTATCGAAGGCACCCTCCATGTCCAAGAATATCCCCATTACGTACCTAGTTTCTGCTCTCCTCACAATTTCCCTAACCCTATTCATGGCATCTTCCGTGTTCCTCCCCTGTGGCGGACGGACAGAAATATTTGGTTTATTATTTTCAATAATGAATCTTTGGAATCGAGCATGAAAAAAAAAAAAAAAAAGTTTACCCCCCCCCCCCCCCGCCATCAAAATTTGATGGTTTACGTTTCAAGGTATGTAGATTCCGAAAATGCAATAAAAAAATTTCTGTCCGTCCGCCGTACTCCGTACTGAGCACTTTTCTTAGTTACCATGAACCAAAATTGACGAAATTCGGTTCATAGGTCCCGTTCGGGGTCTAGTTGGTCCTCGTAGCTCGACGTTACTGTCAGTCATCTCTGAAGGGTTCAAAATAGGGATTGGATGTTTCAGAACGCCTACGCCATTTTTTTACATGAATCTCTTTGCGTTTCTAAATAGCTCTCGAACTCGGGAGTTTTTTAAGACCACTCGGAGCATTGTACGTCCAGCCGTTCGTTCACAGTTAGGCCCAGAAGTTTGCACCTGGGTTGGTCAACAGGAGGGTGAATCAAATTGTGTACATTCAGCCCAAATATCATCACTAGGGGGCATATGATTATAATCACGGATGGCTGTGTGAAGTCGAGTTGGTTGTTCTGTGATATTATTCCTGTTTTGTGAAGGCTCTTTTGGATTTTGTTGATAGGTACTTTTGCAACTTGAACAAACGGTGAAGTATGATTGGTGGGTCAATTATTACACAGCGGTAAATTATTACACAACGGTAAATTATTACAGAACTGCTCATTATACCATCTAAGTAGAAGGGGCTGGATTTTGTTGATAGTACTTTTGCAACTTGAACAATGGTTGAAGTATTACTGATGGGCAAATTATTACACAATGGTAAATTATTGCACAACGGTTCATTGTAGGTATCTACGCAGAAGGGGCATCTATACAGGTAAATAATAAACCTTTGTGTAATAGTTTGCAGCGTTTTTTATTGAATTTTCGGATTCTACATGCCTTGAAACGGAAATCATTAAATTATAAGGGTGGGGGGGGGGGGGGGGGTTACAAAATTTTTTTCATGCTCGATTCCAAAGGTTCATTATTGAAAATAATAAAAAATAGGAGCCAAATTCATGTTTTTTAGGGCCAAAATTGGTGGAAACCATCAAAAATAGCCATTTCAATAATTGCACATGAAAGAAACAATAAAAAAATGATCAACAAAAATTTCTGTAGGTATGTCCAGTAGAATAATAAACCTATGTGACTAGGAATTTGCAGCGTTTTTCTAGGCATCCGGCCGGCGACCCACTAGAACAGGAGTGTTGATGACTAAAGCATTAGCTCGTGAGTATAGAACTGATATACTCATAATTTATTGCACTGGTCTGCCAATATCCAGGAGAAGTTCCGTTGACTGTAACATTCAAAGGTATCCGCAAACCCCATCAAGTCATAGGATAACTTGGAAAGTGTTCATTTCCGCTCTGGTTTCAGTGCCCTTCGCCAACTGGATTATCGTATCCCAATTGGCGCGAGTCGCCGAGTGGTGGATATTAGGTTTCACCTCCTCTGACGGTATCGCGCAGCAAAGAGCGTTCAGAAATGCACGTCGGCTGCGGCGTGTCGATGCCGAGGAGTTGATGCAATTAGACCTTTTGATTGCCTGTTACGGAACTGAACGGTTCCTCTCGAACTGGTTACCGATCAGCCGACCGGAAATCCCTCAGACAAGTCCTTTGAGCGCGGTGTGAAGCATTAACGAGTACTTTTCATAGGAGTGTGAGGTTGATCATCGACCAGCCCCCTGCAACTCAACTATGACGGTTCTGCATTTGCATTGAAATCTGCAACGATTGCCTAATATCACTGGGGTCTGTTTGAAAATGATAGTGGCGATAAATTTCATATATCAGTCGTTCATTCTATCTAAAAACAATGCTTCAATTAATAGAAATGAAACATACTTAACCGATCTTGGGCTTTCGTATAACTTAAAAATGTAAAACCTTAATGTTCAAGATAAAAGTGGTGTTTATAAATTAATGTGTTCTTGTGGACTTAACTATTGTGGTCAAACTGCTACGAAGTTTAGCGAAAGAATTAAAGGAACATGAAACAGATTTCTGGATAATAAGGGTGATTCGGCATTTGAACGTCACTTGAATGAATCCAGTCATACCTTCAATTTTGATCTTACCCACAGACAGTTTGTTGAATATTATCTTCATTTCTGCCCAAAAAGGAGCATGTTGGATGTACGTTAAAAAATCGAAATTATTAGGAGTGATAGGTTGGGTAAATCTTTGAATGAGGTAATTCCTTAAGTTTTCTCCATTATTGCGTTCATTTCTGTAACAGCTTGGTTCCTCCCCTCCCCCCAGTTCCACCATACATTCCTTTCACTTGTTGGCATTCACTTCCAGGGCCAATCAGAATTGACCCCCCTTCACTTTGTTCCCTTCACCACTTATCTTCACAACCAATCCTAATCGACCACCTTTCAATTTTTGGGCTATTTATAAGGTCACCTCTCCAGTGTGCCTTCAGTTATTGCTTGTTACTGACGACGATTTGATCACCAAAACCGGTATAACAGTGTATTTTTTTTCGTTTTTTCGTGTATTAGTGGAAATAGACAACTTTTCAATAACTCAGTTTTTCTTTGAAATGGGTTCCCACGATTTCTTCGCGAGTGATTTAGTTCGTACTCAAAACGCCAACGAGTCATGCTCTGGTTCTATGCAGGATATCATAAAAAATTGTTCATTTTTGCATTTTCAGAAAAATGCAATAAAATACTACATTCTTCTATTTACTTCCTCATGCCGACGGTAGGTATTCAAAATTTCCACTCGCTTTTTGTGTTTCAGACGTATAAAAACGAATTCGGCTAAGTTCTGTCTGTTTGTCTATAACTGTCATATCATAAAGCAATTTCCGAAAATCCGAACGAGCTGTGATTCCAAATTATTTTCATCAAAATCCAAATGTCAGTTCCGTCGGCGCACTTACAAATACGAAATTCTTGACAGATACGAAGTTCTCTGCAACAGAAATTTTAGTGACATTTGGGGATATGTTCTGGGACCGTAACGGGTAGTCCTCGATGAGTTTCCAATGCGATCGGAAAGACCTATAGTGTGTGCGCATGAGCGTACAACGAAATTTTTCTTATGATAATCTATAGTCTGGTTCTTTCCAAACGGATGAATACCTGAGAGATCTTCGGAAATTCTCAATATTCTAATATTTTAGGGGAAAAATAATCATGTACCCACCAAAAAACGCTGCAAATTATTACACAATGGTTTATTATTAACCTGTATCCCCCTCCTGCGTAGATCACTGTTTCCTTGGCCAATACCTACTCTCGATCTCCCCCCCCCCCCCCCAGGAAAGCCCTAAATCGTCTATTGGAGACGGCCCGGGAATTACAGTTTCATAAGCATGCGCGGGATTCAATAATTCAGTAATTGATAATTATTTGTTGTTATTCATGAAGCGTAAGGCAAATAATAAACCGTTGTGTAATAATTTACCTGTACAGATTCCCGTTCTTCGTAGATCATTGTTTTCTGTGGTCAATACCTACCCTTGTGCCCCCCCCCCCCCCCCCCCCAGGAAAGCCCTAAATCGAGTACTGGAGCCCAGCCGGGAAGTACAGTTCCATAAAAATGCGCGGGATTCAATAATTCAGTCATGGATTATTATTTGTTGTTATTCATGAAGTATAACATTTTTGTTCAAATTGCAAAAGTAATCAACACAATCGAAAAGAGCTATAATTTTTCAAACGAAATAATATCAGAGAACAACCAACTCGACTTCATACAGCCATCCTTGATTATAATCAGGTGCTCCCTAGCAATGATATCTGGGCCTGATTTATATCGCTTGGTTCACGATCATGTTGACGAAGCTTTTCGGTGCAAACGAACGGCTGTACGTACAATGCTCCGGGTGATCTCAAAAATGTCTTTATTTCGAGGTCAGTTCAAAAACGTTTCAAAAAACCGTACTCTTCTATTGACAGTTTTCGAGGTATGGCGTTCTGAAAATGTCAACCCCCATTTTTAACCCCTTAGAGATGACTGACAGTAACGACGAGCTTTGCGGACCAACTAGAGCCCAAACGGGACCTATAAACCAAATTTCATTAATTCTGGTTCGTGGTAACTAAGGAAAGGGCGAAATTCGGTGGTCGTCAGACGGACAGACATTTTCAATTCCGCTTTTGGATTCTTCGTACCTTGAAACGGAAATAATAAAATTGTGAGTGGTGGGGGGGGGGGGGGATAGCAAATTTTTTTTCATGCTCGATTTCAAAGGTTCATTATTGAAAATAACAAACCAAAGGGCCTCCGATTATTTCCCAAGCACAGCTTTAAAAGTTCGTTTGGTACCTACTTTCGTATCAACGAGCCTTGTCAGAGGCGTGATATCAAAATCAAAATTCAGTAAAAAGCGAACGAACTGGTTTTTCAATGACAACGTGTAGCTGCAGGTTCAAAAGAGTGAGCAGGAAGAGGATGAGTGTGACAGAAGCCGTCACGTATCAACCAAAGTTCGGGCGGTGAAAGGGAACAGGAGTTTCAAAATAGAAATTTTCCCTCGGATCCCGCGGAACATCTAATCCACAAGGGCAGGTTCCATTGTGTCAGACGTGGGACCTGCGAAGGGCGGGAAAGAGGGGGTAAGGTTAAGCGACATAAAATTAATTTCTGGTTTTCCTGGCATATATTAGACAAGTAGACGGGGGTTAGCGTAAAAGTGGAATGAGGGCGGGATGAGGACAAATGCAATAAAGGGGAGGGAGAAACGCTGGGACGGTGCCAGGGCATTGTACGTTGGTTGAAGCTTAATATCATTAGTTCTTCAAACCCTTAACCAACCCTGTTCCTTCTCTCCCGGGAGCCTAAGGTATATTCAAGGACCCCTTGCTCCCCATGACCTCGCTGAATAAACGAATTAGGGGAATCCAAATTTTCCTCCTCTTTGCATTAACGCGATACGATCTTTCTGTGTCAATATCAGCTGATACTCTGTACGCTTGGACACCATAGCCTGACAGGAGTGGGAGTTTTTCTCCCATTGTTATTCAAGAACGCGGAAGATTACTTCTCTTCTGGAAGGGCTTGCGACTTCTCAAGGAAGCTCTGGCTTATAAAAATTTCTTGTTTGGTTACATCAGCGAACCACCGAACATGCTGAGGTAGGCCATTTATGTGCGAAATTTCAGCTGTTACCTACTTGCAGACCCCCCCCCCCCCCACCCAATACACACACACACACACCACGCGCACACACGCACACGCGAACACGCACACACACGCGCGCACACACGCACACACACGCACACACACCACAGCTGAATACGTTCGTTCGGTACTACATTTATAGTTTATAATTCTTATACATTATACCAACATCTTTAATCTCTTAATTTTAACAAACTTGAATCTAGTATGCTTAAACATAATTCTAGTATACGTAATGTCTAATGAATGTCATTATAATCGTCCATTTCTGTTATTCTGAATTTAAATCTAGGATGATAGATTTTTTGGAGGGCCATCATGAACTTACATTTCGGTTATTCAACGTTTAAATTTAAGGATTATGGATTTTGCATTTGCTTGATTCATCAAGTGTTGAAATGTTAATTTTTTTGATACGGCTGCAGAACTAGTTGTTTTAATTGCTGATGGTAGATTTTCGAAAACCGAGGGTGCTAGCCAAGGCAACTGCTTTGTGTAGAAGGCATCGCTTGGGCGTGATATTAATCAAATACCTTGTGTGTTCAACGGTAGGTCTCACTTCAATTATTTTCTTGAACAAGCCACAGTAGTTATGCACATATACCTAAAGCCAATCTGTAAACATACGTCATTCTTGGAAAGTAGGTACTTCAAAATCCTCGAGAAGTTTTACAATTCGGGTGCGCCTGTGTGATTTCGTGGATATACGTTAGACAGTATTCACAACCAAATTTAGGTCACCAAAACTACCTACTCGCGTAAGCACCTCCCGAAATGGGTATACCATAGATCAGTATGCAATAAACATAAGCATACAAAAACCATAAGTAGATTTTTCCAGCTGAGCCAGCTTCTCAGTAAGACGAAGAGGTGGAACATTTTCTTAATCCATGCTGTTAGACTTTGTATGCGTTTCTTCCACTTCATGTGCTGATCAAGCAACAGCCCTAAGTACCTGGAGTTTACTTTGTCCAGTCTTCGACAAGTATGCGTAGCATGTTCAGAGCCGAAATTTTCCTGATGTATTTATATTTTTAAATCTTGAATCTACTTCCTTGGGATAACAAATGTGTGTGCGAAATTTCAACTCGATCCGTCATGTCTGTGAGGCTGTAGCCCCGTCAAAGGAGAACTAACAACAAGGAGGACTAGAACAAGAACTAAAAAAACTTGCAAAAATAACCAATTTACAATTTCCGTGACTCCGGCACCTGATGGTCCCGAGGGTTGAAAATTGGCACACATTCTCAGTGGCCCCTCGATAATTGGTTTACAGAAAATCAACACCGGAGACCTCCATGGGACCGAGTTAAGGGGGGGTAAAAATCCTACTTTTTATGTTGTGTAAACAGTTTTCTTGGTCGCTTTCGAGTTTTTCGGTTTTCTTGGCGGGCCCGCCCAATATTAGGTATGGTCATGATCTGTAGGGACTGAGTAGAATAATAATAGTAAGTAATAACAAATTATTCTATAAAAACTCACTGTTGGAATATATTTATTAATCATTATAATTTCGCGATGGTTTTATAATTTCTCGACGGAAGGTACCTACTAGGTAGAATAATAATAGTAATAATACATTTCTCAACAGTAGTTACTCGACGGTATTATAATTTCTCGACGGTAGGTACTCACTAAGTAGAATAATAATAGTAAGTAATAACAAATTATTCTCTAAAAACTAACTGATGGAGTATATTTATTAATCATTATAATTTCTCGGTGGTTTTATAATTTCTCGACGGAAAGTACTAGGTAGAATAATAATAGTAATAATACATTTCTCAACAGTAGTTACTCGACGGTATTATAATTTCTCGACGGTAGGTACTCACTAAGCAGAATAATAATAGTAAGTAATAACAAATTATTCTCTAAAAACTAACTGATGGAGTATATTTATTAATCATTATAATTTCTCGGTGGTTTTATAATTTCTCGACGAAGGTACTAGGTAGAATAATAATAGTAAGTAATAATAGGTACATCTCTCGACAGTAGATACTCGACGGTAATCATAATTTCTCGACGGTAGGGACTGAATAGAATAATTATATTAAGTAATAACAAATTATTCTCTAATAACTCACTGTTGGAGTATATTTTATTAATCATAATAATTTCGCGATGGTTTTATAATTTCTCGACGGAAGGTACTAGGTAGAACAATAATAGTAAGTAATAATACATTTCTCGACAGTAGGTACTCGACGGTATTATAATTTCTCGACGGTACGTACTTATTAAGTAGAATAATAATAGTAAGTAATAATAAATTAATCTGTAAAAACTCACTGTTGGTGTGTATTTATTAATCATTATAATTTCGCGATGGTTTTATAATTTCTCGACGGAAGGTACTAGGTAGAATAATAATAGTAAGTAATAATAAATTTCTCGACAGTAGGTACTCGACGGTAATCATAATTTCTTGACGGTAAGGACTGAGTAGAATAATAATATTAAGTAATATTAAATTATTCTCTAAAAACTCACTGTTGGAGTATATTTATTAATCATTATAATTTCTCAACGGTTTTGCTTAGTGCATTGGTAACCAACACATGATTTGACTTCGTTCAACTAAGTTCTACATGAAGGGCTTGGTCTGAACGCCTGTGGCAAATGTCGTTCACGTGGAAGTTCCCTTCAACTCACTGTTGACCTCAGATGTGGGCATAATATTACAGTGAAGATCTCACATCCCCAGCTATCGCGTTGTGGCACGCATACGAACCCAGTGTACGTCCACGTAGAAAATAATCGCACCTTCAATACCAAAGTTATACAACTGTACTTAATTTCGGAATTTTCCAGTCAATTCAAATTATACGATATAAATCACGTCAAATCCTGTTAAGTATGATATTTATGTTGTGCGTACTTACAGATTACTTCCATTCGGGCTTCTCTATGGGCTGATGCGAAAGAAGGAGCTTCAGCAGAAACTTCACATCTGTAGATTCCTGATGATTTCAGGTTGACTCCTCTCAGCGCAACCTGCTTGCTGTCGGATAGCGAGTGCTGTAAAAAATTTGAAGAACTCAATGTAATTTGCAATATAAACGGACAGTTAGGTTGTTGATTTAAAAAATTACATTAATATTGTTGTTCAATACTTGAAAACATGTTTGAAATGAAACTTGCGGAAATCCCAATTCTAGTACGGACATTTCTTTCAAGCGTTACATCACAAATGTTGATTTTAAAGGAACACTTCTACTCGTCTGATAGGCAAATATTTACCTACCTAACATTTCCTCTCAAAAATAATTCCTTAAATCAACTTCTGTTGGATAATCATTCGGGCACCGAACATCTATATTTTAAACTCAGTTTACAAGTCGTGCAATCATTTTCGCTTGTTAATTTTTGGTTTATTATTTTCAATAATAAACCTTTGGAATAGACCATGAAAAAAATTGTAACCCCCCCCCCCCCCCTCAAAATTTGATGGTTTACGTTTCAAGGGACGTAGAATACGAATATTCAATAAATAAAAAATCCGTCCGTCCGCCGTACGCCGTCCACGGCTTTTTCCTTACTTCCCCATGAACCAAAATTCACAAAATCAGGGACCCGTTTGGGCTCTAGGTGGTCCTCGAAGCTCAGCGTTACTGTCACTTAACTCTAAAGGGTGAAAAATACGGGTTGAAATGTCCAGAGTATCCATATCTCGGAAAACGGTATTTTGGTACCTATATGGGTTTTCTCTCATTTTTAAATAGTTTGATTTTTTTCTGAGTTCTGAGACCATCAGGAGTATTCTACGATGTTGCCATAAAATTTGCTATACAATTTGCCGTAAAGAGCAGGGTGTATGCAGGCATCAAGCTGTGTTGACAGCGCACATCACTGGTATCCTGCTAGTTGTACGATATACCGTAGTGGTCTAACTGGCAGACTGATACGGTAAAGTTCCCAAAATCGAAGCTGAATATTTTTTCACTCCGCATCAACAATTTCCCTTCACAACTTCATTATCTGTGTTTATTTTTGCCATTTTAGCTACTGTTTGTCATCGACAGAATTATTTTAGCAACATTTAACACGTGATTTAGGTAGGTACCTAGTAACGAGTACGGGGTTGGATACTGAGGAACGGTGGGTCTGCGATCACATGATATGTATAGAATAGTACATATTATATTACATAGGACGGTTATCCATACAGAGAGCTGTGATCTTTAGATCGATAATAGAATTTCAAGCTGTTGTCTCACGTTATTTGAACCGGTAGCCTTCGTAAAATTGATATCTTTGAATTCATGACCGATGGAGACTGACATTTCCTGGAGGCAAACGTTGAATCCGAGGAAAACATACTCAACACCACTCGAATGTTCCAACAAAAGCCCCGAAAAAGTTGTTGAGGGTGCTTATGAGCTCGCAGAGGAGTCGAGATCTATCGTCGGTCCGACCACGAAACATTCTGACGTTGAGAGCATCCATTCTTCATTGTTTCGATATTTGTTTTGAAGTTTCTGCGGAGGGCACTCCAACCAGCTTTCCTCCCTTTGTTTTGCAATTTGCCTCCGCGTAAAACTCATCCAGGATCCCATTCAACATTTCAAAACATTATCCAGGAAAGCGGGTTGCAACAATGTCGACCCAGTAAACAAACGGGTTTTGGATGAAAGGCAAGACTAAGTATAATTCTATGAAAGGAGTTCAATCGGTTAGCGACTTTGAATAACAGGCCTTTTGTTTCTTGGCAATCACATGTGTTTGAGTTCAGGCTGTAGGTATACCTATACAGCCTGTCGTGGTCCTCCTATACCACTCGAACTCTGTAACAGATTATACTCAATAAACCAAGTGGAAGGTCTTTGAGAGACGGTCCAACCACCGGCTCACCCCACCAGTCTCTACCGATGGTGGGGGGGCTGGGGGATGGTGGAACAAGCCCTATATAACCCGTACTCCCGACCTGATTTCTTCATTCTACCAGCTCCTCTAAGTCGATGACTTATCTCTCTCCCCCTGCCTTCCCTCCCTCGAAAAGACCTTGTGAGTGTTGGAACCTGCCTTGGTGAGGACCTTGTGGTATAACCGGCGTGGTGGAACCTTCCAAGCAACTCCTTCCCAAAAGGTCTCGTTGAGTGGTGTAACCTGCCTGGTGAGGCCTTCGGGTATGACCGGTGTGGTGGGGTAACCTTCCGAGCATGTCATTCGATACCTCACACACCGTCACACCTCTCCTATCCCAGGCGCCAAAACCACTCATAGCAAGTGGTAGCCATACACCGCTCTGGTGAACCCCGACAATCCAATCAAGAGTTAGCCCCGACGATCCAATCACGACGCCCATTTCTACCCATCAAGAAATCGCCTTGAAAATTCCATTCCGCAACCGCTACCTGAATTATTTTCGACCTGATCAGACCTGATCGACCAGATGTTTTGATTCCCTCATCAACACTTAGTGTCGCTGTTATTAGACAGGCGCAAGACTCGACCTATTCGAAGGGTTTATTATTTATTTATTTTACTTATTTATGATTTTCCTGTAAAGAAATCCGTTCTACGTAGATCACTGAGTTCCTAGTAGAGTAAGATTTCCGTACACAGTTTGGTTCCACATTTGGGAACAAATTTAGGTTCCAATTTGGGAACACATTTGGGTCCTAGTTCTGCTCCGAAGCTCGACAACCGGATTGGAATACACCCACGGGGCGTTATGAGGTAAAAATGGGTCTAAAAATAGGGGTTTTTGAGTGGTCTTTCAAGTTTTAGTGAACATGAGCTGTGAGGTATCATTTTCCATGTTTTTTAGGGCGAGAAGACCGAATATGAAGTTGGTTTTGAGCAGAGTGAAGAATTGAGGTTGTAACGCCGGTTCTACTCCCAAATTTTTTATTATTATTATTATTTTTTTTTGAACGGGTCAAAAGCCCTGGAAATTGTCTGAAATCACCATAAATTTGTATAATAACTCTAAATTGGTTTTAGCAGGTGAATAAAGACAATTAAATCGCGCTATCGATGATCAAAGATAATCTGTTTGAAGAAAAAAAAAATGGAGCCTAAGCCGTGTTTTTGGGGGCCAGAGTTGGTGGAAACCATCCAGAATTATAGCTATTTCAATTATTGCGCATGAAAGTAACATGCAGCGTTTGTTTATTGGTTATGTGTGTGTGGGTGTTTGAGTTTGTATCTGTATGCAGTACCAAACGCCCTCAACTATACAAAACGGCAGCCACAATAAACTGGCTTAGTGGTTGATACGTAGATGGCCTTAAATGGCGACAAAGTTTCCTCGTATAACCTTGACATTGTGCTCACTCCAACCAATTCCCTCCCTCTGTTTCGCATTTCACTTCCGCTTAAAACTCGTCTTCGATCCCATTCAAAGTTTTATAACATTATCGACGAGCGAATGCTGTAACAGTACGCCTGTGAAGAGTTTTGTAGCATTTTGGATGGAAGACTAGAATTTATCGTTATTCTTCTGTATGTTAAGGCTAAGGTTATATTCACATTTAAAATTAGATAAAATTTCCGTTATTATTTACACAGCAGAACTCCGTTCACCCAAGTACTTATCAAATCATCCCCAGCGTTACCACGAGACTAAAAAGTACAAACCGTCACATGTATTTCTTCCTTCCACAACTGCTACGCAATACTACCTCCGACCTACAAAACCCGTCAAACTTTACTAGATCGTCCTAAGAGAAAAAAATTTGTACCTGGTTGGCAAAGCCCACCAAGGGGCCAAATATTGTACAGAAGCATGTACTGTTGTAACAGCATGTATGTCTGTACAGCAGCATGTATAATATATACTGTATTTAATTTTTTTTTTCAATTCTTGTTCTCCTTTTCCAATCGTATCAATAGGTAGAAGATGTACATATTATCTTGGCGCAGTGTCCAGAAACCCCCCCCCCCCCGCCGAAACCCAACAAAGAACGCAGTTCGATCGAGTGGGGTAGTTCCACATTTTTGTAAATGAACATTTGAATTATAATTATATTTTCATTATTCCTAAGCAAGGTTGCCAATTGTTTTCTTATCTTGGCGGAATAAACAGATTTTTCATTTAATTTTATTAGAGTTGAAGTTAGGTAAGTCATTTAAAATTTCTGTCTCGAGTTACGCCTAGCCCTTAGCTATCTCAAAAACTAAATGTTTCTGAATCAAGAATATCGCCAATCAGCAATCCAACCCCATTGTCAGTATTAGGTATACATTCTGCTGAGGTCTAATGACTGCTGTACCATACAACAAACCTGCACGTATACCAGTTTACCAAAACAGTTTCAGAGATTGATAAAGTTCCGGTGTTGATATTGCCACACAATACTTCCATGTTCTTCATAACTGTATGGACAGTGCGAAATATACGACACGAGTGGGGAAAAGTGGGCACCTGACTGGGAACAATCCCCCCGCTCTTGAACAGCACGATTGGGTACGTAAAATAAAATCAGTGCTGATGAATTCAGGAGCGAATGAAAATGTTCCTCAGGCAAACTTGTGAGGTGCAGAGGTCAGCAGCTTCAAATTCGCAGCCGGTGTCAGTATCCCGATTTCGGGACAAATTTGGGTCCTAGTTGTGCTACGAAGCTCAGCAGCCCAATCGGATTACACCCAGAGGTGTTACGGGTGAAAAATGGGGGTAAAAATAGAGTTTTTCGAGGGATTTTCTTTTTCAGGTTGTAGTGAAGATGAACTTGTGAGGTACCGTTTTCCATGTTTTTTAATGCGATAAGACAGAATATGAAGTTGATTTTGACCAAAGAGTTAAGAATTGATGTTGTAACGAAGGTTCTACTTTCGAAATTCATTTATTATGAGTCAGAAACCTGAGACTGTCTGAACTTGCCATAAATTTGTACAATAACACAAGATGTAATATCAACAGGTGACTCAAGAAAAAAAAAATGGAGCCTATTCCATGTTTTGGGGCCAAAATTGGTGGAAGCCATCAAAATGAGCTAAGCCAATAATTATTGCACGTGCAAGAAACAAATGAACATCCTAAATTTCTGTAGGTATGTACAATAGAATAATATCGTTTTGGTTTATCATTCTGTGAATAATACACCTATGTAATCGCTCATCAAACAATTTTTATAACACCCAATCAAAATTTTTTCTTTTACGTTTCAAGGTGCGCAGATTCAGAAAATGCAATGTCCGTCCGCCGTCCACCGTATCATGCATATATACCGGCTTCATTTTTGGTCTAACAAATTCGTTCTTTCGCTCCAATTGGGCCCTAGTTGTGTCCCGAAACTTTTCAGCCCGATCGGAATATACCCAAGGGTGTAATGAGTGAAAAATGGGTGTAAAATAGGTATTTTTTGTGTTATAGTAACATGATTTCGTCTTTTTAAGACGAAAGACCGAATATGAAGTCAATTTTAATTTTGACCAGTGAGTGGAAAATTGAAGTTCTAACGAAGTTTCAGCCTTAAATTTACGTTAAATTTTGGTATAAAATCGTCGTTCTTCCTCACATAATTTGGGTCCCCATTTGGGAACACATTTGGGTCCTAGTTGTGCTCCAAAGCTCGGCAGCCCGATCGGAAATCACCCAGGGGTGTTATGGGAGAAAAATAGGTCTAAAAATAGGGGTTTTCGCGTGTTTTTTTTTTGAGGTTTTAGTGAACACGAGCTTGTGAGTATCGTTTTCCGTGTTTTTTAGGGTGAAAAGACCGAATACGATGTTGCTTTTGACCAAAGAGTGAAGAATTGAGGTTGCAAGGAAGGTGAAGCTCCCGAAGTTATTGCTTCCGAGTCTGCGAAGCAGCGGAAGCCTTGTGTTCACTTTCGTGAGCCAAAAAATTTTTGTCTTCAGAAATCAAAATATCCACTTGCATTTTGCGTTTCAAAGCCTACTGAACAAATTTGGTTCCGTGTCTGTCGGTCTGTGGGTCTGTGAGTCTGTGAGTCTGTCCGCATTTCCTTGTTACAGCCATAACTTCCACGATTTTGAATTGATTCAGCTCAAATTTTGAGGGATGGTGCGGATAAGGCCCCTTGAGGTCCCATACAAATTTCAACATGATTGATCCAGCGGTACGCCCTGCGCATGCGCTAACGTTAAATTCAACAAACACGCATAACTTCCACAATTTTGGTTCAATTTCGCTCAAATTTTCAAGGGTTGTTTGGACAAGGCCTAGTAAGTTCCAGTATGAAATAGATTCAATTTCCTTGTTACAGCCGTAGTAACCAAAGATTTCACCCAATTTAAATGTAATTCTCAGGGATTAAGCGGGTAGGGCCCATTGAGGTCCCATATAAATTTCAACATGATAGAGCCAGCGGTTCGCCCTGCGCATGCGCTAACGTGAAATTCTTCAAACACGCATAACTTTCGCAATCTTATTATATTATAAATTCGAATCTCTGTCTGTGTGTCTGTCTGTCTTCGCACGGCCAAACGGCTCGACGGATATCGACCAAATTTGGCACGAATATCCAGTAGGCTCCCAAGTTGTGCAACGTCGCATTTTTAATTCCCTCACCATAGCGGAACTATGGTCGACCATGGTCAACTTCGTTAATTGAAATGGTAACCCCTATTTTTTATCGCGTATTCGTAATCTACGTGAAATTCTATCTACGATCGACCCTTCGGACTACCCCCGCGGTCGACCATAGCGCATCCATGGGCCCCTCCATGGTCGAATCCCGAATTGCTCAACGGATATCGACCAAATTTGGCACCAATATCCGGTAGCCTCCCAAGTTGAACGTAGGCGCATTTTTAATTCCCTGACCATAGCGGAAATATGGTCGACCATGGTCAACTCCTGAATGGCTTGACGGATTTTGATAAAATACCCGGTAGGCTATGGGATTTTTCCGTCGTTTGTTGGTTCCACGATACTGCGTACAGCGAATGTCGGATAGCGAGCGAAGCGAGCGGTCAGGCTAGTTATGTATAATGGACGTAATGTATTATGGACGTAATGTTATGTAATATGTATATTTCATGTAATGTTACGTAATGTTATAATATGTAATGTAATGTTATGTAATATGTATATTTCACGTTATGTAATGGTGTGTAATGTTATGTAATGTTATGTAATGTTATGTAATGTTATGTAATGTTATGTAATGTTATGTAATGTTATGTAATGTTATGTAATGTTATGTAATGTTATGTAATGTTATGTAATGTTATGTAATGTTATGTAATGTTATGTAATGTTATGTAATGTAATGTTATGTTATTTTGCTTCCGAGTCTGTTCTATTTTATAATGGGTCACTCTGATTGTGACGAGGAAGCTCCTGTGCCATCACCTTGGCAGTGTATTTTTTTATGAGTCAGAAACCTGGGAAGTATTTTATAATAACACTGGAAGTAGTATTAGCGGGTGAATTTAGACAATTTACCTAAATGGCACTATCAATGTTAAAAGATGAACAGCAATATTTCTGTAGGCAAGTCCGGTAGAATAATAAACCCACGTTAGAAGGACTTTGCAGCTTTTTTACATCGTCACTGAACACTTAGGACCCTGGTCGGAAACTGACTCACCACACACAAAGGCACCACTCACGCATGCAATATCAATAATGACAACAACAACAACGAATAACGAAATGTGTACTCAGGTAACCATAACATGGAAAAAAACATCGTCGTTCATTTTTAATGCGATATCATCAACGACGACAACAGCGGATAACGAACCCACTGTGTCTTAAATTGTTTGCCCATTTGTAGGATTTCCTGACCGCCCCCTTCTGCCCTTGCCACCAGTTGTGCTTTCCTCTCTGCGACCCTGCCAATAACTATACATTTCCAAATCCATGAAATTCCATTTCTGTATAGCCTGGGCAAAAGTAAACAATGCCTAACACAGATAAAATTATGCGTTGCTGGAATTAAACTACATTGTACACAACTGTGGGAATAAAAGTAAATCTATTGTGCTCAAAAAACGACAGGATAAAAATGGGATAGTCTATTTCCACGTAAACTAACAAAACTGTAGACCGGTTTCGGTTGTTAAACCATCATCAGTACACAATAGGAAAATAGAAACCGGTCTACAGTTTTGTTAGTTTACGTGGAAATAGACTATTCTATTTTTATCCTGTCGTTTTTTGCTGTGGATTTCCACTACTCCGCCGCAAGCGTTTTAAGTTATATTCGATTGAGCTCCTCTGACTTTCAACGAAGCCAACACACAAAGTTGTATAAAATAACTGCATTCTTCTTTGCCTTTGATTTTTGGCCAACATTTCCTAATAAAAATAAAATTATGCGTTGCTGGAGTTAATGTACCTTGTACAAAACTGTGGGAATAGGCAAGCACCAAGAATGTGCAGGGGAGCGTTACTCACATCAACTTTGATGCCTTCCACTCGGTATGAGAGGATCTTGGGCTCCGACTTGGGCACGTATCGGTAAAACTCTTCGTTCTCTTTGTACCATTTGACGGCGTACAGATTGTCACCCTCAAGCTCGTAGAGGCACTCAAGGATGGCCAGCTCGCCTCGCATTTTGTACGGTGGGACGTTCATCCTCACCAGCTTCAGGCACGTCGAACCTGCAACAGAAGTAGAATAATTGTTGTAATCAAACGGTAGAAGGAGAACATTGCTTGCCGGCATTTCGGGCTTGATAGTTGTTTAAATTCGAAGGGCACAGGGGAAAAAACGAATAAACTCAATTTTTTGTCCATTGTGAGATATCAACGCCATCTGTTAGCACTCAGTTAGTACTAAAATATCCCCAAGTATTTTAGAGCAGAAGTGATGATAATCCGGTGAAATCGGGGGTTGGGAAGAACGATGAGACTGCCAGAGGGTATGGGGGAAAACGATGAGGATCCAACTGCCTCCCCTTTCCAGCGCCACTCTATTGTTTCCTGTTTCACACATTCTGCTGTTACCAGTAGTGTCATTATAGCATTGCCGTCGTGAATTTGGATTGTTTTGCATAGCTAAAAATTGTGAAGAGTAATGGAAAGTGTGGTGATTGAGAAGTGAAGAATTGGCCTGGATAGGTGATATTGATATGGTAAGGTTGGGGTTTTGGATGAATAGCGTTTGAAAGTTTACACATATGGCGAGACCAGGGAGGTGACCACCACTAGAAACGCTAGAGGTTGTGCCCAGACAATTCCACGACGTCGGTTATCACCAGACCGGTTCCACCACTCTGAGTTCATTTAGGCAAGAGTTTTGAGGAGGAAGGTAAGGGTAAAGAGAAGTCATCGACTTGAGGTTTGATCGTAGAATGGCGAGCTGGGCGAGGAGAGTTTCTTATATAGGAGTCCTTCTACCCTTCCCCGACCCTCGGGCAGTCGTTAGGAGCTGTTGAGGGATCAATCGAGGGAGCTGACTACCTGCGCATCTTGTGTCACGTAGGCCCCACCGCTAACTTGGTTTATTTAGGACAATCTAACTATGCACATTGAGTGGTATTCTAGAGGGGTACCCCAACAGAAAGTAATTCAATTTTAAGTAGTTTGGAAAGTGGTGGTAGGGTTGTGGTGAAAACTACAAAGAAAAGAAAACGCAAAGAGGAATGACAGACGTTACGAACATACTGAGACTGGCATCTCATGAAACCGAGGATGACGTTTTAAATGCTTTTTGTTAGTCCGTGAAACCGAAAGGAGACGTATTATTACTGAATTCAGCAGCATGGCTACTCGATTTGAAAAGCACAGGTGTCTTTGCAGTCTCATCTCAATAATACCCTGGAAAGGAGTGCAACTTATGCTTACCGTATCAAGGTGAAAGGCGAGGCGAGTTCTTTCACTCATATCTTGGTTTGATATAAAGCTTAATTTTTAATCACGAATGACTGGAAAAAAGGAGCACTTCATACAATGTTGTCCTGCTATTGATTTTCAAGAATAATTTTTGTCTACAGTTTGCAAAGTTGTTTCATCACTTTTTGTTCCTCATTGTGAATATGTATACCTAGGTACATAATAAATATGTGATATGCATTAAATATACCTATCTGATTTCCATGCATTTTGGTTAACTAAACCATTTTTGGACTAGTTTTTTAAAGTTATTTACAACCCTATACTCATGTAAACAATTTTTTTAGCAGGTTTGTGAGTGCTTTAATTCTTTGGGGAGGAGATTGAAAAATAACTTAAGTCACTAGAATGGGAGAAACTGCGTATCGAGCTTGATGGAGAGACTTTAAACTTTGTTTATAATTTTTGTCACAATAGGCTTTCATAGAGTTTCATCGTTTTTCTTCTGGACGAGTAATATTATATTATTATACGTATTCTAGAAACATAAACCGTATTGTTTAGTACAAATGGATGAGAATGAAGAGAGGGTGGCACCCCGATCCTTTGAGTGAGCACTAGGAGGAGCCTGTTCGAACTTACGACAGTTATTGTATATGAATCGTCATAAAGAGCAATACATGTTGTTGTAAAGAACAACGATGCAAATTATTACACAACGATTTATTATTTATGTGTACAGAAGCCCCTTTTCTGCGTTGAACACTATTTTCTGTGGTCAATCTCGTGCCCCCCCCCCCCCTCCCCCTTACCCGGACAGCCCTACATCGAGTTCTGAGTTCGGCCGGGCAACTAATGGAAATATGCGGTGGGCTCAAGAATTCTATCATTAATTATTTTTGTTGTTATTCGTTAGGCATAACATGTAGCTGTTAAAAAGCTGAACGAAAATTCTTCTGCATATTTTGAACGAAAGTTTCTAAAAAATTTCATCAAAACCGGGTCACAAGTTCATCAGAAATTCAGTAGGTACCTCAGATTTCGCGTTTGCGCATTCCCTGTGGTCATGCCATTGATCTGTGATATTGTCGCGGTTTGCTATTGTCAAGAAATATTAATCATGGAGATTGTTGATTTCAAGGAAAACCACCTTGTAGCGGCCAGTTTTTATTTGTAGGGGACGTTTCGATCCCCAGGTGGTGGGACCCTAATCATGCCTTATTGGTAGAGTGGAATATTCCTAATGATGTATTTACAGTTAATTTACAGTTTTAGTAGATGATTCTTATGAAAGAACTGAGTTGATTGTTGTTGATTGTAAGAAATATTAAGAAAACGTATCATTGTGCTTAGCGTTGCGCATGCGTAAAAGCGATATCCGGAGTAATAAATTTTTAGACAATGCAATGGCCCGATTTGGCTCCGATTTCGCGGGTAGCTGGGTTGCAGCTTCCAGATGGTTCCCTGTGAATTTCAAAACGACCGCATCATTTGTATAATCCTTGCGCCGCATGCGCAATTGCGAAACCTGATGTACTCAATTTCCCATGACTAAGGCCCAGCGTTGAAGAAATTTTCAGGGATTTTTCTCCAAACTACGTGGAGGAATTTTCGTCCTACTTTAACCTACACGTTATGTTTCATGAATAACCATGAAATAATATGGATGGAATTCTGGAGTCCATCACATGTAAGAAACAACAATTGCTCGGCAGGTTGCAGTACCTACTCGATTGAGGGCTTTCCTGGGGGAAGCACAGCACTGTATCTATAATATACAGTGATCTGTACATTATAGCAATCTATACAGGAAAATAATAAGCCTTCGTGTGAGTGATAATGTGCAGCGTTTTGCGTTTGAAGTGGGTTCCCACGATTCACCAACAACGTTCGTATTATAGCCAACCACGTTCATATTAGAGCCTTGTTGTTGCAAAGAGAAAGAAAGCTTGTTAAGGCGTAGGTATTATAATTTCTTGGCGATCTCTAGAGTACGATTGCCTCGGGGATCAAGTGTTCTTCATGGAAATGAGCAAGTTTGAAGGGAGTAAGTAATGGTAAGCAAACATCGGAGTTGTTAATTTTTTTGTAACTTCTTTTAATAATAAAAAACCTGAATATTAACACGGAGGGGTTAGACATTGCGCTCCAATTAATCCGCAGAAAAGCGTTGAATAATTCATGAATCTCCGCCCTTACCGTACCTACCGTAGTAACTTCGCTTTTCGACCTACCTAAGAGTAATCTGAACTTTATTTTTGAGTGGCAGCCGGTGGCGGTTTGAGGTGGGATGTTCTCCTTTGTAATAAATTGAGAGGGTTTCTTAAGAAATGAAAAAAAATCCGTTTTTCAAGTGCTGGTAGGAGGGTCTTCGATAAAATAAAAGGTAAAAATTAAAAGTAAAGGACGCCTTCGATGAATGAAAAAACGGACAGTATGGAAATTTTAAAATACCCTTTTCCTTGAATACATTAGAAGATCCATTAGTTATTTGAAGAATAATGGAAAGAAAGTTGGAGAAAACGTGATTATTGAATCAGCTAATGATTGGGTTTTCATTAAACTTCATAGCTCTGTTAAGTGGGTACAATTTTCGACATTGTTCTTCATCAGAAACAGTCATCCTCTCCAGATCCGCATTTCAAATTTGTAGCACTATACAGGAAATGTGTTAGTGGTGGATTGGTGTGACTACCTTTCTATCAACGCTATCTAACGGAGGTTTTCCAGGGGTCTGAAAAGAACAACATTACTCGTCCTTCACTTCTCAGTGATCGCCCTGGCGAGATAGAACTCAACGGATGGACATGTGTAGATGAACTCCATTCTGGCGTGTCCTAGAAGATGATTTGTTGTTGTCGAGTACCCCCATTCCACTCCCGTGTAAATGTGTGAAGATTCAACCAATAAATAGCAAGGAGAAAGAAGAGCTGAGCGAAGCCTCGGTGAAAGCCGGGAAGGGTTCCCCTCCATCAACTCCCAGTGTTTCCCAAGGGCCGTCAACAGTCTTTGGTAGATGGCGGACGAGGCGGAGGCACCTTTATAAGGCGCCTAGCTCACCCAGTTCCTCATTCTACCGATCCGACTCCTACCTGCGACTTCTCTCTCTTACCCTGCGCCTCCTCCCTCGAACCTTTCCCTCGCACACTTGCTGTGGTGAAAACCGCGGGGTATGCTACCCAAGAAGATCAAGTACTCGCTGTGGTGAAAACCTCGGGGTGGTAGCAATCCTAAAAGACCCTAAGGGGCACATCCTCCTCTCTCCTGCGACCAAACCAAACCCTAGGTTGTGTTGTATTGGTATGGTCATCACATTAGAAAAAAATGTCTGTCAAGTTTAATGAAACATAGCTTCCTCTTATTGATAACATGATCGTATAGCTCAATTAAACGTATGTTAAAAATGCTGCACATTATTACATAAAGGGTTATTATTTACCTCTATAGATTCCTCTTCTGCGTAAATCACTGTTTTCTGTGCTCAATACCTACCCTCGTCCTTCCCCTGGGAAAGCACTAAATCGAGAACAGGAGCCGGCGGAGCGTTTCATACATATATTATGTCGTGGACTTCTTTTTTTTTAAACTGAGGAAATCAAAAGTGGATTGAATTTGAAGACGAATGGTTAAAGAAATACTTGTTCCGGACGCGCCAGAGATTTTATAAAAATAAATGAAATTTGAATTTCCAAGAGCCCGCCAAAAAGCCCGCTTCACCTGACTCTGCCCAGTCCTGAAGCAAGACGTCACATTTCGCGTGTCTGTGTTTCGATCCACCACCCACTTCTCGTGTTGAACTCAATATTGATGCAACAATGATACACAGTAATTGATAAAATACCTAAATAAAGTGAAGAATGGGTACGAGGCGTTCAGTTCATTTTGGCCGTGCGAGTTCATGTCAAAAAACGCTGCAAATCCCTGCACAACGGTTTATTATTTTGTATAGAATACCCTTCTGTTACAGATCACAGCTCTATGTATAGATAACCCGTCTATATAATATGATATGTAGATCGCAGACCCTCCGTAGGTTAGTACCTAACCCCGTACTCGTTACTAGGTACCTACCTAAATCACGAGTTAAATGTTGCTAAAATAATTCTGCCGATGACAAACAGTACCTAACAAAAAGAAACACACATAATGAAGTTCTGAAAAGAAATTGTTGATGAGGAGTGAAAAAAGTCGCAAAAGTACCTACCAACAAACTCCAGCCCCTTCTACGTAGATGGTATAATGAACCGTTGTGTAATAATTTACCGTTGAGTAATGATTTACCGTAGTAATAATTTACCCATCAATAATACTTCAACGTTTGTCCAAGTTTCACTACCTATCAACAAACTCCAAAAGAGCCATCATTTTTCAAATTAAATAATATCACAGAACAACCAACTCGACTTCATACTCCGCCATTATAATCGGGTGATCCCTACCAATGATTGGCCGTATTCACAAATTCCTATTGTGGGCGCGTCTCTGGTTACGAGATTTGGTTTGAATTGTATACAATTTCATTCACACTGGAGTCGAAAATGCCTGTCGGAAAAACTTCGGGGCCTTACTGTGAACGAACGGCTGGACGTACGATGCTCCGGATGGTCTTAAAAAACTCGCAAGTTCAAGAACTATTTAAAACCGTAAAAATATTTACGTAAAAAAATGGTATAGGCGTTTTGAAAATTTCAACCCCTATTTTGAACCCCTTAGAGATGACTCACAGTAACGTCGAGCTTCCAGGACCAACTAGACGCCGAACGGAACCTATAACCCGAATTTCATCAATTTTTTTTCATGGTAACTAAGAAGAGTGGCCCGTACGGCGTACGGCGTACGGCGGACAGACAGAAATATTTTTATTGCAGTTTTGGATTCTACATACATACCTTGAAACGTAAACCATCAAATTTTGAGGGGGGTAAGAATTTTTTTTTTCATGCTCGATTCCAATGGTTCATTATTGAAAATAATAAACCAATAAAACTTGGGAATTCCGAAATGAAAGGAGTGAAGATGACTAGGTAAGCCGTTACTACTGTGAATCAACTACTACAAGTAGCTAATCTAGCTGTCTATAAAATTATGTACGTAACTAACTTGCCAACAAGAGGAAATGATTCTCAGGCGGGTGCAAAATGCGCCGAGTTCTTGTTGAACTATGTTAAAGCCTGATCGTAATTCTGTTATGACATGTAATGTTGTATCTTTATGACCGCCGTGTTTTGTGAAAAGAAGTAATTTGTGGAAAAGTGATAAGCGAAGCGCCGAGTTTTCTTTTACGTTTCAGGGTGCGTAGATTCCAAAAATGCAATGTCCGTCTGCCGTATCACGTGTACCGGCTTCATTTTCAGTCTAAAAAATTCGTTCTTTCGCACACATGCCCCATTTGGGCCCTAGTTGTGTCCCGAAACTTTGCAGCCAGATTGGAATATACCCAGGGGTTTTATGAGTGAAAATGTGGATAAAAATAGGTACTATTTGTGTTTTAGTAACATGAGCTTTTGAGGTATCGTTTTCCATGTTCTTGGGACGAGAAGACCGAATATGAAGTCGACTTTTACCAAAGAGTGGAAAATCGAGGTTCTACCAGATGTTCAGCTCCCAAAATTGATTTTTCGTGAGTCAAAAACCTGGGAAATCGTCTGAAATCACCATCAATATTTGTATAATAACACTAGAAGAAGTGTCAACACATCACTCAAGACGGTTAAATGGCACTATAAATGATCAGAGATAAATTGAAAAAATAATAGGAGCGTACCTAATTTATGTTTTAGGGGCCATAAATGGTGGAAACCATCAGAAATAGCTATTTCAATTATTGCATATGAAAGAAACAATAAATGAACAGCTAAAATTTCTGTAGGTATGTCCAGTAGAATAATAAACCCAAGGACTTTGCAGCGTTTTTTGCTGTGAACTCTGAATTTGGGTCATCAGCATCCCAGTTCTCTCCACATTGTATTTTCACCCATAGTATGACGCTTCCCGTATTGGTGAACCAGGTGATACCGCTACCTTCCACGCATCATCTGGAACTCCCAACACTCCAACCGCCGTCTACTGTCCATCATCCGTCTGCCACCACGAAACGGTCAGACTATCTCGTTACAACCCTTTCACCGAAATTGACTTTTTTTACGAGCTAAAATATTACAGTATTATCGCATAAGTACGTATATTAAGCTTAGAAAGAGCTTATATATTTTCGGTTAATTATTCTGAGAATAATTTATTCGCTATTCTATGTATTCGCTCAGGAAAAATTTTTTATAACACCCCCTCAAAATTTTTTCTTTTCCGTTTCAAGGTGCGTAGATTCCAAAAATGCAATGTCCGTCCCCCGTACGCCGTACGCTGTCGGCCGTATCACGTCTACCGGCTTCATTCTTGGTCTAAAATATTCGTTCTTTCGCACACAGGCTCCATTCGGGCCCTAGTTGTGTCCCGAAACTTTGCAGCCCGATCGGAATATTCCCAGGGGTGTTATGAGCGAAATTGTGTATAAAAATAGGTACTTTTTGTGTTTTAGTAGGTAACATGTTAGAATGAGCTGGCTTCGAATGGCAGCACGGCTGCCAACATAACAGAGTAAAAGTCCCAACATTGCATCTCACTCAGGCTGCCGAGCCCTCAGCTTCTCCCATCCTCCTATAGGGTGCAGGGTCGGAGGGCATTATTCTTGTGCACGACCTACAGCTGTGTAGCCCGTCGCTGACGGGCAGAATTCGGGGTGGGTCCATCTGACTTTGTTACCTCTCGCTTTACAGATTATATCTCTTACATGTCCCTTTAGAAACTGTTATAATGTTAAAGACAAAAAGGTAATTATCATAGGTAGGAACCAGCCATCTGAATACGGGAGATGGCTTTGATCCATTCAGCCGTTTTTGCCTGATGGATCATAAAACCCCCACCCCTATCCATCGGATCGGGAAGTAAACCTCCTTATGTCCTTCCCTGGTCATAGAAACATTTAAATACGCGAGATGGGTTCGATCCATTGAGCCGTTTTCGAGAATTTAATTTTTTTATGTTTCGGCTTCCCTATAAACCCCCACCCCTATTCATCAGATCCGGGAGTGAATCCCCCTATGTCCTTCCCCGGTCACTGAAACATCTAAATACGCGAGATGGGTTCGATCCATTGTGCCGTTTTGGCGTGATTGAAAGACAAACAGACAAACAGACAGACAGACACCACGAAAATCACCTGTAAATTTAGTTATATAGATTATTACTTTTTTCAACTAGGTAGGTACTATATATGTATATAGGTATCAAAAATGTGAACTGATAACTGAATTCAATGTTCTAAAGTATGTACAGCATTCGCAAACTGAATTATATAGGCAAATATCAACTAACATTTTAACACGTGAAATGTCTGATTTTTCAAGAAAGGGGAAGGTCTGTGGAGGAGTTGTTCTGTAGATACATGTCCATTTCGTAGCTTGAACAGTCTTGAGTACTTACTGTAGACACGCTCCTTGCAGTGACGTCAGATAAATTATGCTCACCTCGTTGAGCCAGAATCTTCCGTACTTCATATTGGTTTATTATTCTGTGGATAATACACCTATGTATTCGCTCAGAAAATTTTTTAAAACACCCCCTCAAAATTTTTTCTTTTCCGTTTCAAGGTGCGTAGATTCCAAAAATGCAATGTCCGTCCTCCGTACGCCGTACGCCGTATCACGTGTACCGGCTTCATTTTCGGTCTAAAAAATTCGCTCTTTCGCACACGTGCTCCATTTGGGCCCTAGTTGTGTCCCGAAACTTTGCAGCCCGATCGGAATATTCCCAGGGGTGTTATGAGCGAAATTGTGTATAAAAATAGGTACTTTTTGTGTTTTAGTAGGTAACATGTTAGTTACATGAGCTTTTGAGATATCGTTTTCCATGTTTTTTGGGACGAGAAGACCGACTATGAAGTCGATTTTGACCACAGAGTGGAAAATTGAGTTCTACCAAATGTTCAGCTCCCAAAATTGATTTTTATGAGTGAAAAACCTGGGAACTCGTCTGAAATCACCATCAGTTTGTATAATCACACTGAAAAAAGTGTCAACACATGGATCAAGACGATTAAATGGCACTAACAATGACCAAAGATAGTTAATAAAAAAAAAAGGAGCGTACCTCATTTGTGTTTTAGGGGCCAAAATCGCTATTTCGATTACTACGCATGAATGAAACAATAAATGAACAGCCAAAATTTCTGTACGTATGTCCAATAGAATAATAAACCCATGTGACAAGGACTTAGCAGTGTTTTTTTTTTCTTCTCTCTCGTAAATTTGCCAAACGCCACTGAATATAAGTTTTTTTGCCTGGGGTATACAGTTATTTTTCTTATTCAAACCTCGCTCAGGTACCACAAAAAACAAACTCCCCCCCCCCCCCCCCCCCCATGATTACCGTAATTCGTAGGTACCGTTCACCTATATATTCTACCACAAGCGTATTTTCCTAGCCTATCAGTTCACCAAAGTACCAAGGACACCTACGGAATCCGAACCGAATTTCAATTGAGAAAGATCCAAAACGTAAAACGTGATTGGAATTTGATTTTGGAGAAGAAGAAAAGGTCCCCCCCACCCAGAGTGAAATTAAAGCTTCCTCTACCTCACTACGAAATAGTATCTACAGTGAAACCCAGCTGTAAGGAACCTGGATGTAAGGAAAAACTCTATGTAAGCAAGAATTTTCGCGGTCCCTCCTCCTTGGAAGCCAAAAACCTGCTTGTAAGGAAGTTGTTGACCTCCATGTAAGGAATTCGATTTGGCCACTCGTTACCTCTGTGTAAGGAAGACGATTGAGGGGTACCTGGATATAAGGAAGGGGGACCTCTACATAAGTAGGACAAGCCAGCTGAGACCTCTGTGTAAGCAAGTTTGGGTGTCAAGTTCAAGAGTCAATATTGACTTATTCGACTGATGTTCATCATGCCACCAAATACCTTGTCAGTTGTATTCAAGTCAGTTGTGCATTCAAGTCGTTCTAACGTGGTCTCTTCTCGTGGCGACTGCACGATGCCTCAACGCAAGCTCCCATCCAAGAGTGACAAACTTTCGATTGTTCAGCAAGTGGAGAGCGGTAAATCGCGTAAAACTGTGTGCAGAGAATACGGAATTTCGGAGTCAGTGTTGTGCAGAATCATACAGGGTAAAGAATCCGTCGAGAACGAATGTATTGAGGGACATGGAAGAGTGAAACGTGCCCGTACAGCAGAGTTTCCTGAACTTGAAAAGTGCCTCGTGGATTGGATTAAGGAATGCAGAAGTCAAGATATTCCGGTAAGTGGCAACGACCATATCGAATTGCTTCAGGAAGTCAGGGTTTGTCGTCGGGGATGATTCTATTACCACCAGCCTACCTGACCAAATCCCAAAAATCGAATGGGATAAGGTAATCTCTGCCCTGCCAGCATTATCATCAATATCATCAGGAGAGATGCCTACCTCCGATGAATATAATATAATATATTATGTTGATGTTGACAGTGAAGCTTCGACAACTGGCGCTAGAACAGACCAAGAAATTGTCGCCGGAATTTCCCACTTGAACGACGAGGATTCAGATGAGGACGGCACCGACGACGAAAACCTTCCAGCGCCGACCAAAAAGGAAGTTCTTGCTGCATTAGCCACAGCACAACGATTCTTTGAGTCCCACGAGAGTCATTTTTCATCGTTTGACTACATCCATGAACTGGAGAATCGCGTCAAGATGACGAAGACTCCAAAATTGTATTTTCCTCCAAACTTCCGAGAACCTCTATTTAAAGAATTTCAGTAGCAACATACCTGGTTATAAGGAAAACTTGGTTGTACGGAAAACCTCTATAATAAGGAAACAAATCCTTTCCCCTTGCGATTCCTTATATCCAGGTTTCACTGTACCTACTTTCAATGGCTATATAAATATCTGAATGACTAGGACTGTAGTACTTGATGGTCTCTCCATGCCAATTACCTCTGCAGCATGATGTCCATATTTGCATGTTAGGTAACACTTGGCTCTAAATCCCTCCCACTGTAACCCCCCCCCCCCCCCGGGTGCTAATTAATTTGGAACTCCTGGCCTACTGGCCCATGCAATGGCACAGAACATGACTGTGTCAGAACAGTAAAAGAGATATACGAGTTATGTTCGAGTATAGCTATTAGTTATTATTATGTATGGTCTACCTTTGTTACTGTTAATTAAACATTAATATGTTATTAGCTAATTAATGACTTCGGGGAGTTTGAAATGAAGTGTTGAAGGTACACATATATTTCGTTCTCGTGTCTATACGAGTCCGTACGAGAGCAATAAATTACCCATTACCGGTGGATTTACTACGTTTTGGTTTGTTATTCTGTGAATAATACAAATTATGTAATCAGCAAAAAAAATTTATTTATTTTTTCTGTTACGTTTCAAGGTGCGTAGATTTCAATAATGCAATGACCGTCCGATGTAAGCCGTCCGCCGTATCACGCATACCGGCTTCATTTTCGGTCTAAAAATTTCGTTCTTTCGCACACAGGCTCCATTTGGGCCCTAGTTGTGTCCCGAAACCTTGCAGCCCAATCGGAATATACCCAGGGGGTTTTATGAGTGTAAATGGGTATAAAAATACCCATACTTCTTGTGTTTCAGTAACATGTTAGTAATATGAGCTTTTGAGGTATATTTTTCCATGTTTTTGGAACGAGAAGACCGAATATGAAGTGTATTTTGACAAAAGAGTGGAAATTCGGGGTTCTAACGAAGTTTCAGCCTTAAATTTACGAAAAATTTTGGTCTAAAATCGTCGTTCTTCCGCACACAGTTTGGGTCCTAGTTGTACTCCGAAACTCGGCAGCCCGATCGGTACCCACCCAGGGGTGTTATAGGAGAAGAATGGGGGTAAAAATAGGGGTTTTCGAGGTTAGGGTGAACATGAGCTTGTGAGGTATCGTTTTAGACGTTTTTTTTAGGGCGAGAAGACCGAATATTAAGTTGTTTTTGACCGAAGAGTGAAGAATTGAGGTTGTAACGAAGGTTAAGCTCCCGAAATTGATTTTTTATGATTCAAAAACATGGGAAATCACCATACATTTGTATAATAACACTAGAGGTAGTACCAGCAGGTAAATCAAATGGTACTATCAATTATCAAAAATAATGTGTAAAAAAAATCCGAGACTAATTCGTGTTTTTGGGGGCCAAAATTGGTGGAAACCATCAAAAATAGCCATTTTAATAATAGCACATGCAAGAAACAATAAATGAACAGCCGAAATTTCTATACGTATGTACAGTAGAGTAATGAACCCATGTGACAAGGAATTTTCAGCGTTTTAGCGAATTTTTGAAGAAAAGGAAGCTATTGTTCTCGGTCCAAAATTTTTAAAACTCGAATTTCCGAAAGATTTTTATACCAAAATCCGTTTCAGACCATCCTGAATTCACTGCCGAAAGACACCAAAAATTATATGTATATATATATTATATATATTTATATTTATATATGCTAGGTCCTAATGTGAAAAAGAAATATTGAGAGGGTACTGAACGTGAGATTTCCTGGTGGGGCTTAATGTGAGGGGGGCACCTAGTGTGAAAATCATTTATATATATATATATATATGTGAAGGAAAGAATTTCTACGGCTATGGGCCTACCATTAGTGGTCTCCTCGCGGTTCACCCTAACAACACCAAAAAGGGAAGATATTGCATTTTGACTTGGACGGTATTTTGACTCGGGCGGTACTCTGTCCGAGGGATGGGTGGTTGCTCAGAGATGGCGAAGAGTTCAGTTTAAAAGTTGTTGTAACAGGGAGTTCCGTGGCCCATTTTATTGTATTTTCTAATAATTATAGTGTATTTTGCATTTATCCGAGTTTCGAGAAGTGATTTCTCCCCATACTTCACATCAGAAGTGGGATATGGCCCCAGACGAACCAGAAAAAGAAGATGACTACGCCGAAGCTAGTTCAGGCACCAAGGGATCCAGGGCCGGAACTCCGACACTTGATTCAAAGGATCGCATTATCTCTATGTTGGAAACTCAAAATCGCGAGATGAACGATCAGAATCGTCGATTGGAAAGTCTCTTACAGCTGGCATTAGCACCACCTTCACGTTCAGGCATGACCTCTGACTCTAATAACGTAAAGCTGCCTGAATTTGACCCAAAACTTGACGGTGTTGATCCTAAATCATGGTGTGCAACTGTTGAATGTTGCTTGAATGATGGAAACAGTAGCGGTGGTGCTCTTATTGTTGCTCTCGGTCAGTCATTATAAGGGGATGCTGCGACGTGGTTCACTTCTATAGTTGGACCGGATCTCACTTGGAATGACTTCAAATCGGCTTTTCTAACTCAATGGGATGCCATTGACAACCCTGCGGGCGTATTTTTTCGTTTTACGATCTCAGCCCAAGGATAGTAACGAGACCTATGTTACCTTCTCGTCAAGGATGCTTCGTAGGTACGCTAACAGCTGGTTGGAAGGGGTTGAGCCATGAGCAGATTGCGGTGGCTGCTGTTATGGGGCAGCTTGCTCAAACCGACTCTAGAGTGCGTCGTTTGGCTCACACAGAGGAAGTAACAAGCCGCGAACAGCTATTGAAAGAGATGAGGTTACTCAGTTACAAGCGACCAACTGATTCGAGTGATAATATATGCAGAACAACCCAAAGAAGCCACGATTCTCGTCACATAGAAGTGGTTCATTGGATGGTAAGGGGAACAATTTCTCTCGGCCCTCTTCCTCCTCATCTTCCTCCTCTTCCTCCACAAGTCAGCGGCCTTCTTTGAAGAGTGACGTCACCTGCTATGCCTGTTCCGGAAAGGGGCACTTTGCGTTCCACTGTCCCAAGAAAGAAGAGCTCCGTCGTCGGAAGGAAAATGGAAACTCTCTGACCAGCGGCAAGCCAACGGAGAAGCGAGTTGGGTTTTTCCAAGTAAACCCTTCGGGAATTTTAACTCATAAGGGTAAGCAATTTTCGTACCATTTTGATTCTGGTAGCGAATGCTCTCTACTAGGCTCAGCATTTAGTTCGGAATTTAAGGGTGTAAAAGAACTCAAATCAATCGTCTTACATGGGTTAGGGACCTCCTCACTTGAATGTACCTCTCAATTAAAGGTACGAGTGACGATTGATGATATTGATCTTAGTATATTGTTTCATTTAGTGGTGGATAATCTTTTACCTTATGAAATAATTATAGGACGTGAGATACTCTCCCCAGATCTTGAAATGGTAATTTCAAATACGAAGTGCTGTTTACAACTCAAGTCAAATTGTAATCTGGGTGAAGCCGGTTGTGTAGAAAACCCATTTCCTCATATTTCTCTAAATGACTCAACAACAGATTTTGACGAAAATTTCTCTGACATGGAAATAGGGGTTGATGAGGATATCCCTCCCGACTTTTCAGTTGGATGTTTAGAAACCCAGTTTCAATTTGATAATATTAAAACGGATCTTCCCCCTGACAGTAGGAGTGACTTGGTTACTATTTTAAAGAAATATAGGGATTTTTTCATGACTGGTATTCCTAAGACTCGTATCACTACGGGGATGTTGGAAATTAGGTTAACCGATCCACAGAAAGTTGTTTATCAAAAACCTTATCGAATGAGCCCGAAAGAACGGGAAATGGTTAGAGTCAGGGTAGCCGAGTTAGTTAGTGCGGGGATAGCTCGCCCTAGTAAGTCACCATTCGCAAGTCCAGTCTTACTCGTACCCAAGAAAACGGGTGATTGGAGGATGGCGGTGGACTATCGCAAATTGAACGCCCTGACTGTGCCTCTTAGGTTTCCTCTGCCATTAATCGATGACCAAATTGCTCGATTGCGTAGCGCAAAATTTTACTCCCAATTAGACATGCTCTCTGGTTTTTATCAACTCCCACTTCATCCCAATTCGGTTGAAAAAACAGCTTTTATCACGGCCGACGGTCACTTCGAATTTTTAACTGTTCCCTTTGGGTTAAGGAATGCTCCAAGCGCATTTCAAGAGGCGGTGATGACAGCTTTGGGAGATTTGGCCAATACTCATGCAGTAGTTTATACAGATGACATTTTGGTGATAGGTAGTACTTGTGAGGAGGCACTACATCGTTTAGGTGAGGTACTTGCGGTACTAACCACCAAAGGATTTTCTTTCAACTTGGACAAATGTTCGTTCCTAACTACAAAAGTAACCTATTTAGGCTATGAGATCCGGAATGGGGAAATTCGCCCTAATTCACAAAAAGTGGAGGCGCTTACCTGTGTACCACCCCCCACTAACTTACGAACACTGAGGTCATTTATAGGGCTCGCTACATATTTTCGAAAATTTATAAAGAATTTCTCATCTATTATGGCCCCTTTGTACAGACTCACGGCTAAATCTACAAGTGACGGGAAAGTCATTAACTGGACAGATGAACATGAAACAGCACGGAAAACAATTATTTCTTTACTTACAAGTTCCCCTACACTTATGATTTTTGACCCAAAATATCCAATCCAGCTCCATACAGACGCATCGGCCAGTGGTTATGGCGCGATTCTTTTAAATATTGTCGACAAAATACCTCGACCGGTGGCCTACTACAGTAAGCGGACAACACCTGGTGAGGCCAAGCTCCACTCGTATGAGTTGGAGACAATTGCTTTGGCTAAATCGGTGAAACATTTTCACAACTATTTGAGAGATTATCCATTTACTGTTGTTACTGATTGCCAGTCGTTGAAAGCAACCCAAAATAAGCTTCAATTAGTACCTTGTGTGCAAAGATGGTGGGCTTTCCTCCAGAATTACGATTTCAAAATTGAGTATAGACCCGGGGAAACCCAGTTGTAGATTTGGATCCTTCTAAGTACGAGCAGTTACCGCCTCTCAACATTGAAGGTTCTTATAATCCAAACCCTCCCTCTGAGCCAGTTGATAGGAGTAAAATACGTCCTCACGGGCGTAAACGACATGGTATCAAAAGGGTATCTCCTGAAACCCCACCTAGCAAACAAGTATTGGCTATTTCTGTATCTTCCGACTGGTTATTAGCGGAACAACAAAAAGATCCTTTCATATCAGAAATTGTAGCTAAATTTAACTCGGACGATATTGACGACGAGATAGCAAACACGTATGAAATTAGATCGGGCATTTTACACAGAAAAATTCAACGCAATTCACGTACGCTGTGGTTACCGATTGTCCCTCATTCACTACGATGGTCAATGGTAGACAATGTTCATAGTTCCATTTTCCATCTTGGAACAGAGAAGACGCTTGAAACCCTTTATAATTTTTATTGGTTTGAACATATGGCTAGATTTGTACAAAAATTTGTAGATAGTTGTGTGACGTGTAAAATGGCCAAAAGAGAGCACGTCAAATTTCGTTACACCCCATTGATAAGGTTGCGGTGCCATGGCATACGGTACATCTTGATCTAACTGGAAAGCTTAGTGGTAAGAAAGACACAAGGGATTATTTGTTTGTCTTCATTGATGGGTTTACAAAGTATTGCCTATTGTTTATGACACATAAATTAGAAGCTAAAAACGCGATCCAGGCTGTTCGTTCGACTATCTCATTGTTTGGTCCAATGACGCGACTGATAGTGGACCAGGGACGTTCTTTCACTTCTAAACAATTTCGGGATTTTTGTTCCGAGTCTCAAATTGAGTTGCATTTTATCGCCACTGGGTCCAGTAGGGCCAATGGGCAAGTTGAAAGGGTTATGGGTACTTTGAAGGATATGCTGACAGTTACTGAAATGGATCGGCATCAATCATGGCAGGACTCGATCGGGGATATTCAGTTAACGTTAAATACTACCCCTCATGCTATTACCAAATTGACACCTATGGAATTGATGTTTGGGAAGGTTTCCCGTCCGCGTACTTTAATAGTGTGTAATACTGGTGTTAATACACATAGTGATGCAAATTCTGCTGCTGATGTTCCAAAGCTGAGAGAGCAAGCGACTACCAGAATTGCTAGGCATTCTGCGTATAATAAAAGTTTATTTGATAAGGGTAAGACTCAAGTGCAACCTTTCAAGGTTGGAGATTTGGTCCTTTTAAAACAGGACGAACGTAATCTAGTGAAACTTGATGCAAAGTTTAAGGGTCCGGTTAGGGTCTCTAAAGTCTTACCTAACGACCGTTATGAGCTACGAACAATTGATGGTCGTCGTACTTACAAGTACGCACATGATAGGCTTCGTAGGGTGCCTGATGCAACTGAGATAAGCGAATTAGCAGTTGGCTCTTCCAAAGCCACTGATGATGATGATTAGCATTACTATTTGTGGAGGTTCCGAGGGTAGTGATGGTTGTGCTGGGCAGCGTTTTGGGATGGAGAGTTGATTAGCTTTTCGCTTGCGATGCGTCCGCTCCTCCTTCCCCATTTTTCCACACGTGTCGCCTTGCGCTGTGTCTGTTCTCCGCATGCCTCACTTTTCGCGTTGCGATGTGGGTGCTGTAGGGACAGCTTCTGCTTCGGTGCACCTGTTGCCTCCCGTGGAACTCTCTCCTTGGTTTATTGAGCCTTATTATTGTTGTTGGGCCGTTTCTATTGCCCTTGTGGTGTGTCTTGTTGGCCTTGCGTTTGGCAGGTTGTATTGGCAGTGATTGCCTGGTGGTGTTGTGCTCAGTGATTATTTTCATATATTGAGGACCTTGCTTGTCTCTGTTGTTGATGGTCTTTTATGACCTTGTGATTTTGTCGCTATTTCTGCGCATTTTACTATGATGGTTCTTTATGGCCTTCCTCCCTGTACAGCTATTTTCATTACCTATATTTTCTTCTGTTATTTTGCGCTTTGGGCGTTCACTGTTATGGCTCCATTTAGTTGGGCTTTGGCCCAGTGCACTGGGACCCACTGTAAGGACTAATGCCGTGTTCTCCTGCGTTTTTGTTTAAGGGACACCCTGATCGCAGGGACGCGATCGTTGTCAGAAAGGCCGTGTGAAGGAAAGAATTTCTACGGCTATGGGCCTACCATTAGTGGTCTCCTCGCGGTTCACCCTAACAACACCAAAAAGGGAAGATATTGCATTTTGACTTGGACGGTATTTTGACTCGGGCGGTACTCTGTCCGAGGGATGGGTGGTTGCTCAGAGATGGCGAAGAGTTCAGTTTAAAAGTTGTTGTAACAGGGAGTTCCGTGGCCCATTTTATTGTATTTTCTAATAATTATAGTGTATTTTGCATTTATCCGAGTTTCGAGAAGTGATTTCTCCCCATACTTCACATATATATATATATATATATATATAATATATACAATTTGGTGACAGAGGGTAGAAATTTAAAGATCAACCGACAAAAAAGAAAACTAACAATTTCAAAGGGAATATTTGGGCGTGGGCCGAAGACACCGGCAGGCGAAAAATATTCCCTTTGAAATTGTTAGTTTTCTTTTTTGTCTGTTGATCTTTAAATTTCTACCCTCTTTCAACAAATTTTATATATTATATCACCAAGAGTGTTTTCCCGTTTCCAAGTTTGCATATTTATATATTTATATATATATGTATGTGTCATTCCAGACGATAACTCTCGAAAGAATTGAGATAAAAAGTTCAAATTTGCACGAAAAATCTGTCTTGGCAATCGAAAGGCCAAGTTCGAAGATGGGCAGAATCGGGTCACTCTAAGGGGGAGTTTTGGGGAGTTTTAGGGGGGGGGGGGGGAAATTACCCATAAATTCCCAAAATGAAAAAGTCTGACAAGTGACACCTCATTTTAAAGGTTTTCGTACGCTGAACACGATGGTGAAATCAGAATTGCGATATCTTATTCCATTCTCAAACTGGAGCACTTTGAAAATGAAGGAACGTGGTTATTTCTTGAGATGTTCTTCCTGGTTCGTCTGCTCTAATCTGATAACGGAATGGGATATCGCAATTCTGACTTCACCATCGTGTTCAGCGTTGGAAAATCTACAAACCGAGGTGTTACTCGGCAAAAAATGGAACAAAAAATTTGTTACGTATCCAATACCTACTCTTCTGGTATTCAAAACATTTTTGATTTCCCCCTCCCCCTCCTTCCACCCCAAATTTTACTTTGCGTAAAACTGCTCCTGTTTTAATTTTGTATGGTATCAAGTTGGGAAAACATTGACCGAAAATTAATTTTCAGAAAATTTTAGGCGGAGGAGGAAGATGCCGAAAACTTCGAAAATTCGCTCTTATAGCCATGCTGCATGACTGTGGTATTTTATTTATACACTGAGTGGAGGGATGCTGTGTCAATTGTGGTGATCCCACAGAGCGTTGCGAAACTGCAGTTAAAAACACTCAGAATCGGATGGCTTGTGACAATTGACTTGCGGGTTCCAGCTGTGACAGGAGTAAAAGGATCGTCAAGTGCGTCATTTTCGCGGAGCTAACAAGTTCGTTAGTGACATCATTAACCCGTGAAGGATGAGGGGGGGGGGGGGGGGCTTCTACATCCTCAACATTCTCCCTCTCATACGAGCCTCTCGCATGCCCCTTGTTCCGCTCATTCAAGTCGGTTTGGCCGGAAAATGTGTTTGTGGGGGTGGGTCTGAGGGCCCTGTGGGGGCTTTAACACCGACCACCGCTTGCGAGGAATAACGACACTTTGCTGTACAACAAGCCCTACGAACACCTGCGCAGAGCGGTGAGGCTTTCTCTCAGTCAACCGAGCTGCATCCTCATACTCCTTCCCTACAAGAGGATCAACCTTCGTTAGCCCTAATGCGCGGCACAACATTCCCGGTAATAGTTTGGAGAATGTACCGCTCGCCATCCCCGTTCCCGCTCTGAATTATGTGAGCAGGTTTGGAGGTGTAAGGTGTAAACTCGTAGATTTATTATACTGCTGCGAAACTACACGCCTTAGCTCCGTAACCCTAACAAGACCATCTTCCAAGAGCTCCGTCTACCTTTCTTTCCGGCTTCAATAAACCAAATTATTCTAAATTCTCCTGAACTCACTTGAAACCCATAACATGGAAGGAAAGTCTTGATGAGTTTAAATTTCAAGTGCGTACAGGTTGGTCATTTCAAGGTATGTGACTACCTGTTTGCCTAGGCCATGCAAACGGCGCCTGATGATGTCAGTGGCGCATTCGATTCTTCTGTACTGAGCGGATGTGTGGGTAAACGTTGCTTATTACAGGAAGCCAATGACTGCAGTACAGCCGGAGGAAGGTAGGTAGGTTCTGGGTCCTGGGGCCTAGTGTTCCCATGACAACCGAGAAAAGCGGCTGGTCGGCGCATGTTCAGTCGAGTAAAAATGTTGTTCGCCACGCCCACTTTGGGCCCAGGCCCCAGAATCCGATTTCAACCACAAAATCGTTCATTTCACAATCGATCCGATCCCTTCGATTCAATTTGTCATCTCCTTCATCTGATGTGTTTTTGTTGTCTCTGAATCAACTGGCTTTCTCTGTTGAGTCTGTCAGTTTTGGTTTATTATTTTCAATAATGAACCATTGGAATCGAGCATGAAAATAAAAATTCTAACCCCCCTCAAAATTTGATGGTTTACGTTTCAAGGTATGTAGAATCCAAAACTGCAATACAAAATTTCTGTCTGTCCGCCGTACGCCGTACTGGCCACTTTTCTTAGTTACCATGAAAAAAAATTGATGAAATTCGGGTTTTAGCTTCCGTTCGGGGTCTAGTTGGTCCTGGAAGCTCGACGTTACTGTCAGTCATCTCTAAAGGGTTCAAAATAGGGGTTGAAATTTTCAGAATGCCGTACCTCGAAAACTTTCGATGGAAGAGTATGGTTTTTTTTACGTTATTAGATTGTTGTCTTGAGCTAAACAATTTTTTGAGACCACCCGGAGCATTGTACGTCCAGCCGTTCGTGTGCACCGAAAAGCTTCGTCAACATGATCGTGAATCAAACGGTATAAATCCGGCCCAGATAATCATCACTAGGGAGCACCTGATTATAATCAAGGATGGCTGTATGATCGAGTTGGTTGTTCTGCGATATTATTTCATTTGACAAGTGATGGACTATTGGATTTTGTTGGTATGTACTTGTGAAACTTCAACAAACGTTGAAGTATTATTGATGGGTAAATTATTACACAATGGTAAATTATTACACGATGGTAAATTATTACACAACGGCAAATTATTACACAACGGTAAGTTATTTCATAAAGGTAAATTATTACACTACGGTTCATCTACCAAGAAGGGGCTGGCTGGATTTTGTAGATCGGTACTTTTGTAACTTGAACAAACGTTGAAGTATTGTTGATGGGTAAATTATTGCACAATGGTAAATTATTACACAACGCCAAATTATTACACAACGGTAAATTATTACATTATTATTACACAACGGTTCATCAACCAAGATGGGGCTGGAATTTGTTGATCGAACTTGAATAACCGTTGAAGTATTATTGATGGGCACAACGGTTCATTATACATGACCACGAAGGTAGGTATTGACCACAAAAAACAGTGATCTACGCAGAAGGGGCATCTATTTCACTCCACATCAACAATTTTCCTTCAGAACTTAATTATTTGCGTTTCTTTTTGCCGTTCTAGTTACTGCTTGTCATCGACAGAATTATTTTAGCAACATTTAACTCGTGATTCAGATAGGTACCTAGTAACGAGTACGGGGTTAGGTACTAACCTACGGAGGGTCTGCGCTCTACATAAGATGTATAGAATAGTACATATTATTATATTATATAGACGGGTTATCTATACAGAGAGCTGTGGTCTGTAACAGAAGGATATTCTGTACAAAATAATATACCGATGTGCAGGGATTTGCAGCGTTTTTAATTTGTGTGCGTCAAATTTGGCGCGTTTTGCGTTCGGTCAGATTCCGATGACGGATTTGTATTTGTGGTATCTTCGTGCGTTTTGTCCTGTTGCTTCCTCACTACGAAAGTAGTTGTTCGCCTGAACAAACTGCTGCACGGCCATCATACCGTACTCATTCTGCAACTACCTACAATCGACCTGCGTTGGTTAGGGAGGGAATTAAAACTGCCACAGGGAACAAAAAAACTCTTAGTAGTGCAGAGTCCATTTAGGCAGGAACATGGCATTCAAAAGGATTTCCCTTTGTGTTTCGTTTTTGTATTTTTCTTTTCTCCATCCATTTTTGTTTCTCCCCAATGAAGGTGCAGAGGAGACAAATAAATCATGTTTCACTACGTGTCAACCTACTTGTCGCCAGTTGTTGATTTAACTGAAATCGATCAATCAGAAAACGAAGGAAGGAGTACAAAAAATTATAACCGAGAGAAAAGCGTTGAAGAAAAATAACCGATAGGTACATCGTCGATGGCCTCGCGGAACGAAAACAGAGTGACGAACGGCCCTCTCTTTCTTCAATGGCCCTTCGAGAGATGACGATATTTTTTTTTTTTCAGGAAAAAAAAAGAAAAAAAGAAAATAAAAACAATCAAGTTGATAAAGAGCGATGACCGGAAAAAGAAAGAAATCAACGATGGTGATGGGGCGAGGTTGCTACAATAGCAAGAACCACAAGTGGTAAATTGGTCACGTGACCGTCACTGGGCAGCCGAGCCGGCTCTTGTCAAAGTGTCAGATCCCGTCGGCTCGCAGCTACCGAAGTGAGGATGATTATTCGAGAGTTTGAGTTCAACAACGGCACATCTGTCGAGGACAACTTGTTTTTACGAGGCGAAGATTTTCGTTATCGGGAATGAAATTCTCATACCGTCCAAGCCGGTGATGTAGAAAAACCGACAGTTCAAATGGTTCCAACAGCCAGTCTACAAAACAATTTCCGAAGTCGACACTGACAAGATATGAACTTTCTGTAACTGGATGGGAATTTCATCGGGGATTCTACAGGTATCGACGTGACGACGTAATCGCAGTGGCGAGGCCAGCAAGAGGTAGGTCCTGGGGGGTTTTGTTGATCAGCCTTGGCTGAATGAGCTCCTATCACGAAACAAACGAATTTCTTGCAAGTTTTTTTATTGATTGTTTCGAGTAATGAACCTTTGGAATCGAGCATTAAAAAAAATAAAAAATAAAAGAATAAAAAAAAATAAATAAATAAAAAATAAAAATTAACCTTAAACAACGGTTTATTATTTGCCTATAATATAGACGCCCCTTGTGCGTGGATCACTGTTTTCTATGGTCAATACCTACCCTCCACGATAACCCTATCGAGTGCTGGAGCCGGCCCGGGAATTGCAGTTTCATAGAAATGCGCGGGATTCAATGATTCAGTCATTAGGTACCAATTATTATTATTTGTTATTCCGACGACTAGAAAACTGAGGTTCTAACGGAGTTTCAGCCTTAAATTTACGTTAAGTTTTGGTATAAAATCTTCGTCTATGATGGTCCAACTTATTATTCAAATGGTTAAATTTTAGTCTAAATGATGATTTAATGGTCTAAATTAGGATTAAATGATCTAAATTATGATTGAATGATGATTTAATGGTCTAAATTAGGATTAAATGATCTAAATTATGATTAAATTGGGTAGTGGTCCAATATGCTATCTACCTGCGCGCCCGTCCCCTACCTTGCCAGGCGTTTATCTACGGTGCACTTCTCTCGGTTCAATATGCTATCTACCGACTTGTCTCATTCGCTTCAAGTTGTGTTCACACCTTTGCCCCTGGTAAACAATGCAAGGCTCAATCAAACCACGTTGTGATTAATTCAGTCGTGCGCCGTCCTTGTTATGAGCTGTGATAATCCTCGAGGATAGGTAGGGTAGAATAGAATATAGGGGTAGAATTTTGGCAAGCGATCGCAAGTCGGCACAAAATGACGAGGATGAGCGGGATGAGGACGAACCCGACAGCGAAGAAGAGGCTGACACTCAAACCCAACGTAATTTATTATGGAGCCCGTATCCAAGGTCCATGGGTTTTCGGATTATGTTGTCGCGGAAACGACACAGTTTTGGAGAGACGTTTGTTTGTTGTCGAAAAACGCGATCGAGCCACGTTGCTCCCAATCATCCTCAATGAAGTTGCTCGTGGCACAAAAATTATGTCTGACCAGTGGAGAGCATATAGCACCTTGAGTGATCATGGATACGTGCACGAAACGGTAAATCACTCCGAGAATTTTATTGACCCTTCTTCAGGAGCCAACACGCAGACGATCGAGAGCTTGTGGCGCGTTATCAAGGTTAGATACGGCATCAAGTCGCACGGAGTGTCAAGCCTACCTATACTAAACCGAAAACTAACGGAAGAGTGGTGGAGGTCCATCCATCCCGAGGACCCTTTTTCGGCATTTTTTGACGACCTGAAACAAACGTCCCTCATGCAGTAATCTCATGCAGTCCTTTTGACGAGCTTCCTGTAGAAGCGAAAAATATATTTAGGTAAGCTCCACCATATTTACTTCTTTGGTAGATATAATTCATAATGGTAGATAGCATATTGAACCAATGGACTGACGGTAGATAGCATACTGAACCACCGGACTAGCGGTAGATAGCATATTAGACCACTACCTTAAATTGTCTAAATTATGATTAAATTATGATTAAATTGTCTAAATTATGATTAAATTATGATTAAATTGTCTAAATTATGATCAAATTATGATTAAATGGTCTTAATTATGAATAAATGGTCTAAATTATGATTAAATGGTCTAAATTATCATTGAAATGGTATAAATTATGATTTAAAGGTCTAAATGGTGATTTAAATGGTCTAAATTGTTATTTAAATTGTCTAAATTATGATTTAAGTGGTAAATTATGATTTAAATGGTCTAAATTATGATTTAAATGGTTAAATGTTGGTCTAAAATTGTACAAAATTCGTCACACATTCGGGTTCCAGTTGTGCTTCGAAGTTCGGCCGCCCGATCGGAATACACCCAGGGGTGTTATGCGGGAAAATGGGTGTAAAAAGAGGATTTTTCGATGGATTTTTGAGGTTATAGTGACCATGAGCTTGCGATGTATCGTTTTTCATGTTTTTTAGAGAGGGAAGACCGAGTATGAAGTTGACTTCGACCAAAAAGTGAAGAATTGAGGTTGTAACGAAGGTTCAGCTCTCAAAATTCTTTTTTATGAGTCAAAAACCTGGGTAATTGTCTGAAATAACCATAAATTTGTATAATAACACTAGAAGTTGTAATTAGCTGGTGAATCAAGACAATTAAAACGCACTAATTTGTAAAAACAAAAAGAAAAAAAAAAACAGGAGCCTTATTTGTGTTTTCTGGGGCTACAATTGGTGAAAATCATCAAAAATAGTATGTCCGATAGAATAATAAACCCATGTGTCAAGGACTTTTTTAAGGTTACGGTTGTCTGACAAAAAAATTCACCTAATGGTTTAGCCCGAATATAATATTACTTCACGAAATCGGTACCTAATGTGATTGCCGAATTTTGTCTGACCTTACGCTGGAAATTATCATCTGTGCGCGACTGATAGCACGGAAGAAAACAAGCAAGTGGCTCCCACTTTGTTTGAGAGTAGTAGGAACTGGGTCACTTAAGCGATTGGATGTTCTTTGAGCTCGCAAATAGCTTTCTAACCTCCCTCGAATCGTTGGTTGAGTGCTTCGTGTTATTACGTGAGGATCACACGGAAAAAGAGAAAGAAAAAATCGACTTCCACTATTTAGGAGTTTCGAGGAAAATGGTAAAACGACAACTAAACTTCCCAGCCATCCCCTGCAATAAGACACGTTTTTAGCTCCTGCATACGTGTGTTATTATTTTTAATACGTGTGTAATTATTTTTAATACGTGTTTAATTATTTTTAATGAGTAGGTACCTACCTAATCGTTTTCCAATAGCATTAAAGTCCCCGATTATGACGTTCACGGATTTGTGAATATGAATTCATGAATTCGAACACAGCTCTGAATGATAACAGCGAGTTGGAACGGACAGAATAATGAAAACCGTCCTGTGTTGAGCTCCTTCGAACAACTCGGAAATATTGCTCTGGCGATGAAAGCCAACAACTCTAATGCTGTATGATTTTCTGGGAGCTCCACAGTTGAATCTCACAGCTGATGACACCAATCACTGGTTTTGGAACGAAATCTTTGTAATCAACATATTAATTTTGATACGTGTTTTTTACTGTATCCACTAAATTGAGAGAACGGTTGGGTGTAAACATTCGGTTTAGGTGTCTAAAGAAACCACTTGGTCTGTAGATGTCTCATCAAAAGAGAAAAATTGAAAAATTAAAAATATACCTATTGAAAATATTGAATTTTGTACGAAGGTATTTTTCAAAGTTGTATTGTTTCCAACTACATTCATTATTATTAAATGTAGTTGTTGGACAACTTCTGTGTAACAACAATTTCTGCTCCGTTCACACAGCTCTCATATCTTTATTGCATTTATTTCTCTTTTTTTTAGATTTCTTTTTCTTTATTTAGATTTAATGCGTCGGAAAAACCTCAAGGAAAGCCTTACTGGAAGGCGAGAAAAAACCAGTAGCGAATCTAGGGCCGTATTCATAGTCTTGACTTAAGTAAAAATAATACTTTACTTCTGAAAGTAAAATAATTTCTTAAAGAAATGCTTTTTGTGATTTCGCCTTCATAGACATTTCTTCCCGAAGTAAAGAAAAATATTTAATTAAGTCAAATATTTTTTCTTTTACTTCATAAAATTAAGAAAAAATCTTTATTTATAAGTCAAAATTTTCCCCAACTCTCTGGTTTGAGCTTGGCATTTTGGTAGGGTGTGTGTTTTTGTTTAGTTATATGTCCTCGGCTATTTGCCATGACATTCTGTTGGGTTTTCGTTGTTTTGTACGCCGATTTCCTCCCTGTGTCGAGATAAGTAAACAGTGGAGCAAGCATCGTTTGTTTTATTTTGAAAACATTTCTATTATACACCTTGTTATCGCGTTTAGGTGTGTAGACGTGTGTTTACTTCTCCCTTTCCCTTCTGTATTACTCCTCCCTTCTGTTCACTCCTTGTTCCCTTTTGTTTTTACTCCCTCTTTAACTTTTTTACTTATCCTTTTATATAAAAATTACGTGTTTACTGTAGTTTTTTGGTCTGCCTTTTCAGTGGAATCAACTAAGAGCATGGTCATGAGATCTGGTCTTCGAAAAAGGAAATAGGTAATTGGGTTTTATCCTACTTTTGGTCGGGAATCTTATTACCTAGTAAAGAAAGCAAAGTCATAGAGTTAGTCAATAATGAAATAATTGGAAACTTTTGGAACAATTTGTAAGGAACTATCAAAATCGATGGCAAACTCCCGGCTCACGTTAGGATTAAGTACTTCGAAAAGAAAGTGAACATTTACAAAACGCAAAGGAAATTGATAAACAAAGTCCTTGTCACATGGGTTTATTATTCTACTGGACACACCTTCAGAAATTTTGGCTGTTCATTTAGGTATGGGTGTGATTTATCGGCCCGGCAAAATAGAGGTTACTCCCTACATAAAAGGCGGGCATAACAGCTTTTAATTCAAACACACCAAAAAATACTTCGCACATCAAAAAAGGGAATCGCACGGCTAATTTGGGAGTCGCACGGCTAATTTGGGAGACGCCCGTCTAATAAGATGATTCAACGTTCAAATTTGTTATTGCCCTTCCAGAAATTGATTATAACGGCAGAAGAAGGATTCGCTGGCAACACCGAGGTAACGCGCGCTCCTTCAACTTGAAATAGCTGTGCAAAACCCCTTTTTTGCTGTGCAAAACCCCTTTTTTGCTGTGCAAACCCCTTTTTTTATGTGTGATTGAATAATACGCTGGTATTGATCACCTATTTAGCCGTGATTGGAGTCAATATTGACGTTTACTACTTTATGCTGGGAGTTTTACTTTTTCTGAAGTGAAGATAATCTTTTTAGATGGAGATTCGCAGAAGGGAAAATACCTTTTTTGCCGTGCAGTTAAATATATCCCTTTAAGGTATTGTTTCTTTAATGTGAAATAACTGAAATAGCTATTTCTAATTGTTTCCACAAATTTTGGCCCCCAAAACACAAATTAGGTGCGCTCATTTTTTTTTTTTTCAAATTATCTTGATTTCAGACAGTTTCCCAGGTTGCTGGCTCATAAAAAATTAATTTTGGGAGCGGAACCTTTGGTAGAACCTCAATTTTCCACTCTGGTCAAAATCGACTTCATATTCGTCTTCTCGTCCCACAAAAACATGGAAACCGATACTGAAAAGCTCATGTTACTAAAACACAAAAAATACATATTATTTTCATGCATATTTTCGCTCGTATATTCCAATCGGGTTGCAAAGTTTCGGGACACAACTACGGCCCAAATGGAGCCTGTGTGCGAAAGAACGAATTTTTAGACCGAAAATGAAGCAGGTATGCATCACCCGCATGCTCTCCGTTACATCGAACTCGCCATCCCACTCATCGAAGTCAAACAAAATTTCGTAATCCATCGTTTGAAAAAAAACCGAATAACTGGGGAAAGAAACCAGAATGCCGAGAACGATGACACAGAAAAGGTGACATAAATGAAAAGAGAACAGTGCAAACTATCAATAAGGAAATGCTTGAGGTACCTTTCGACGTACCTCAGTTTTTCCCACTTATTTAGGCCCGAAAGTAAAGATTTTTCTTCACTTATTGTCTATGAAATAGGAATAAAGGAAATGCTAAAGGACGACTTGAGCATTTCCTTTATCACTGACTATGAATAGCCCAAGTGGACGATGCTTCCTTATTTGCTCACTTGAGCATTTACTTTAGATAAAGTGAGGACTATGAATACGGCCCCTAGCGTAGAGTTGCTAATATGCTGAATGAGAGGAACTTCACTGACCGTCGATTTCGACGGGTACCAACTAGTTACTTTTTAATTATGTCTTCCAATGTGGTGCAACTCGAAGGTTTCATTCATAGAAGACGAAGAGTTCACTTCTTCCACGGTTTCATCCTAAAACTCAGTGACTTACGTTTAGTATAAAAGTTTCCAACTATGCCAATGCTTTCTGAACAAGGGACATAGGCATGGGGTAAGCAAGTTTCCTAATTTCAAGGTAAAAACTTCTGCAAATTCGAGTAGGCAGTAACAGCTCTCACTTGAATCACATGAACGTATAGAATAGTTGGGTAGGTTCGTTTTGATACGGGTCCATCTGCGATCCAACCCGGGGGTACCCTCGGAATTTCAGCTCTCTACGACTATTTGTCGCGTAGTTAGAAGCGTTACAAGGAAATGGTCAACATTTCATGTTTGCGCTTGCGCAGACGAAAGTTACTGTACGATTCTGATGAAATTGGTGAGCAGTGGCCAATTGCAATTCAAAATCTAAGTGAATTCCAATTGCAATTGAAAAATTTGATCGATTGATTGCTCGATTGATTGAATAAATTGATTGATTGAGTGAATCGAGCGCGTCCCTGGTGACGAGAGTGTATACAATTTCATTCACCCTGGTGTCGAAAATGCCTGTCGGTGAAAACTTCGGGGCCTTACTGTGAACGAACGGCTGGACGTACGATGCTGCGGGTGGTCTTAAACAACTCCCAAGTTCGAGAACTATTTAAAACCGTAAAAAAATTCACGTAAAACAAAGGTATAGGCTTTCTGAAAATTTCAACCCCTATTTTGAACCCCTTAGAGATGACTCACAGTAACGTCGAGCTTCGAGGACCAACTAGACCCCGAACGGAACCTATAACCCGAATTTCATCAATTTTTATTCATGGTAACTAAGCAAAGTGGCCCGTACGGCGTACGGCGTACGGCGGACAGACAGAAATATTTTTATTGCAGTTTTGGATTCTACATACCTTGAAACGTAAACCATCAAATTTTGAGGGGGGGTAAGAATTTTTTTTTTCATGCTCGATTCCAATGGTTCATTATTGAAAATAATAAACCAAAAATTGATTAAATTCGGGTTATAGGTTCCGTCCGGGGTCTAGTTGGTCCTCGAAGCTCGACGTTACTGTGAGTCATCTCTAAGGGGTTCAAAATAGGGGTTGCAATTTTCAAAACGCCTATGCCATTTTTTTACGTAAATATTTTGACGGTTTTAAATAGTTCTTGAACTTGCGAGTTTTTTAAGACCATCCGGAGCGTCGTACGTCCAGCCGTTCGTTCACAGTAAGGCCCCGAAGTTTGCACCGACAGGCATTTTCGACTTCAGTGTGAATGAAATTGTATACAACAGACGATATCTCGTCACCTGGGACGCGCCGATTTTATTGGTAGGGTACCAATAGGTACCTACGAGGTCGAGTTGGTTGTTCTGTGATTTGAAAAATGATGTGCGTTTCTTTTTGTTAGGTACTGCTTGCAATCGACACAATTATTTTAGCAACATTTACCTCGTGATTTAGGTAGGTACCTAGTAACGCGTACGGGGTTAGGTATTAACCTACGGAGGGTGTGCGATCCAGCTGGATTTTGTTGAACAACCGATGAAGTATTATTGATGGGTAAATTATTACACAATGGCAAATTATTACACAATGGCAAATTATTACACAACGGCTCATCTACCCAGAAGGGGCTGGATTTTGTTGATAGGTACTTTTGCAACTTGAACAACCGTTGAAGTATTATTGATGGGTAAATTATTACATAATGGCAAATTATTACCCAACGACAAATTATTACACAACGTTAAATTATTACACAACTGTAAATTATTACACAACGGCTAATCTACCAAGAAGGGGCTGGATTTTGTTGATAGGTACTTTTGCAACTTGAACAACCGTTGAAGTATTATTGATGGGCAAATTATTACACAACGGTTCATTATTCTATCTCCGTAGAAGTGGAACCTATACAGGTAAATTATTACACAACGGTTTAGGGAGGTACCTAGTAACGAGTACGGGGTTAGGTACTAACCTACGGAGGTCCGCGATCTACATAATATGTGTAGAATAGTACTTATGTTATATAGAGGGGTTATCTATACGGAGACCTGTGATCTGTAACAGGAGGGTATTCTGTACAAAATAATAAACCGTTGTGCAGGGATTTGCAGCGTTTTTTTAATAGATTTCAGCGACCTTTTGGGGGTCAGAAGGTGTCATTCGACCTACGTCATATAAGTAACATTACAGGGTTAACGGGTGTAACAATTACCCATTCCATTATTGATAACAATTTCAAGGACACAATTCAGTTAGAGGCTGCAGGTTTGCTAAGCTATCCAGTTTGCTAAATCGCCTCTTCATCAAATAAATGTTTTGAATAAGCGATCTATTATACAATAGGATCAAGCTGTTGGGGCCTCCGAGGTTTCCATAATCGAAAAACGTGATAGGGTTGATGAACGAGCCTTTCAGCTCTTCAGCCTTTCAAATGACGGAGGACTTTAGGGGAAGGTTGTGTCAGGGGCTTTCAGAGCAGACGTCTCGTTTCTCCGGGGAAAGCGATGAGCGGGCACAATGCCGGATTTCGTCCTTGTTCCTCCCTTCGTACTGTTGGGCTCCACTTGTTTAATTAACTGCTAGGCAGTAGAACGCACGATGCATCGTAATGTTTCCGAGTTGTTCAGAGAGCTCAACACTGGTTGGCGTTCAATCTTCATCCCTGTGCGCCTAACTACAGACTCGGGGCTGGCTGTGCTCGTATTCAGATCCACGGATTCGAGACCAGTCCAATAGTCGGTGACTGGGGCTTGATTGAGGAGCTTCCACCAAATCTTACGAATTACTCGATTGAGGCACGAACCTCTTCGTCATAGTCATTAAAAAACGGTAACAAAAATAACATCAGAAAAGACAAAGAAAGGATGCTAATTCAAATCCTCGCTCTAGTTTGCGTTTGGAAGTACAGTGGTCGTCGGGTAATTGGTTCACTCATTAATTGGATCCGCCGCTTATTCTGATCAAATTTGCCTGGGACAGAACAAATTGGGGTTCGGAGCGTTATTATTATCGCCTGTTATTTGAATCAGATTTGCGATTTATCGTATCAAGATGTTGAACGGAAAAGGGCAAAGTTGTTGGAAAGGAGGCGATGCTGTTAGTTGGCCATCTGAATGACGCAGAAGCTAACAAACATTTGAACGCAGCTGTGTAACGGAGCAGTAACCCTGAAGAACAAGTGCCACTTGATGCCCTCCAAATGGACTCCGAAACTTTCGAGAAATGGTTGAGTATTGACCAGGATTTGCCAGCTCATCGCGTCATGAGTGAGGGAGAGTGTTACCAAATTCTAGGCAACCTGTGTAATATGCTGATGAAGCCCAGGCTAGTCAACAGGACAGGTTCTTTTCTGACCACCAAGGTACAGCGCAACAAAGAGAACAACAAAACGAGGGCGCCACTCCTCTTTTAACTCAAAATCCCCTTAAACAAGAAGGACTCCCCGTTTAGGAAGATAAGCAACTATTACGGGGCTAATTGGGATAGAAACAATCAACGAAATTTAAGTTAGGAAACAAACAATACTATAATATGGTAATATACATGACAGGCCAGGGCATCTCCGGTACCATCGTAGATTAGGTTAAACTTAAACGCTAGTAGGAACTGGTGGAAGAAGAGTGTTGGTACGGAGATGGTGGCGGAAAATAACTGGTCCAAAACATTAGGTATTTATGCAGCACGACTCCGCATAATTTCGTGGGAAGAAAAGAACCCCTAGAACACAATGGACATCCCTAATATTAGGACGCATAAATGTACAAAAGAGAACGGAGTCACTTCAAAGAGTTGCATTATGTAGCCGGTAAGTACGACATTTTGTTGGTTAGAGCTTTCTCATGAGGCCAAGCTCACCATTCGTGGGGTTGTATTATCTCGCACGATCAGCCTTAAGTAGACTACATCAGTCGATCACGGCCTTTTGGGGAGGAGTCGCCACAACAGACGATCCTAAAATGGACGGAGTCGGGTGAACTGGGGCAAAATATTTCATGCAGGGCCCAAGGCTCAATATTCAGCAACGTTAGTATGATAATAATTCGTTAGTGGTATGTATAGAAGGAAAAACATAGCAGCATTGGTAGATATTTAGAGGGTTAGAATTAAGACTTGGCTACAAGAATTTAGTGTCTAGCACTTAATAGTTATTTAATTCGGTTTAAATAAGCTATGATCTGCAGCTCAGAAACAGTATGTTAGAATAGAATGTGATATTTTAGACTTACAGTTAATTAGTAAAGATTATTTAACAATCAGTCCAATTGGGAAGACGTTAATAAATGTCGGCAACCAAATACCTTCTGCTATAATAGGCAGAAAACTCGTGGTTATTTTTAACGATCAATCAATCGTAAAGATTGCGGTCGTCACTTGACGACAGAAAACAATATCACGGGTTCAACCTGCTTATCTCAGGGTGAGCTGACTCGCAACTGATGGCTCGGACAGACACCCGCTGGACATGGGGCGGGGGCCGGGGGACCGAAGATGCTTTGGCTTGAGATCAGAGATAAGACAATCGCCCTGGAACCTGGACCCAGCCGCTTCAGCATTTGAATCGTAACTTTTACATCGTAACAAGAGATAGCCCAATCAGTGGTGAGATCGAAGGAGGGGACACACAACACCGAGGAAGAGGACGATGACGACGATGAACCTGCTGAAGTAAGAGTACCAGTCACAAGGAGCGAGGTGCTGAATGCAATTTCTGTATTAAGACGAGCAGGTGAAGAGGATGAAGTTGGGTACGACCATTTCTCCGCCTTGGATAATTTTGATTGGACATTCAACCACCATTTGCCAAAAACCCAGTCCCAAATAACTGACTTCTTCAACAAAAATTACGAATAATTATGTACCTAATTGCCTTGCTGATTCGTACCTACATTAGTATCCTAATAAACTCTGTGCTTTCCCCATTGCTTGATAAATTTTCATTGCTAAATGACAATTAGCATTAATAAATTGTCGTCCTCGTTCCACTTGTTCATATCCGCCGTTTATTTGGATTTCCGCTTATAAGGATCAAATGTAGGTTGGCCCTAATACAATTACAATAAGCGGCGACCACTGAATTATCGCCATCGGTACCGTTGTCGTATGCGGCCTACGGGACGATTCAGGTTGGAGTATGCGGCCTACCCACTTCGCGCGACCTACACAGAAGACTGGTGAGCCTACTAGGCAATGGTGTGTTGTCGTATGTAGTATGGGAACAAAAACGCACAACAGTTTTGCTACAACAGTTGCCGATAAAAAACGAAGCAACTGTTATCAAGAAAAGAAAATAACAGTTGTAAATAACAGCTTACTTTCACAGCGGCGTGACAAACCACAACACTCATAATAGACGTAAAACTGTTGTCAGAGAACTGTTACTTTGGTATTACCTACCTAGTTTTTCCACTTCCAAATAACTATGGTATTATAAACAATGATTCCCTGGAAATAACTGACATTTCGGTGTGTGTGTGTGTCTGTGTATGTGTATGTGGAAACCTTCATTTTTGTTGTCTGAAGAGGCAACAGAAACCGATGGAGTGGCCTGTTCTCGGTAACAAAGCCAAATTGCGTGAGCTCCTGCAGTCTTCTGAACACCCTATACATATTTCACTGGAACGCCCCTTTCAAACGCTCATTTCTTTCCCGTTGAAACTATCTTTCTGGCGAGACTTTTCTTTTTTTGGTTTATTATTTTCAATAATGAACCATTGGAATCGAGCATGAAAAAAAAAAAAAATTGTTACCCCCCTCAAAATTTGATGGTTTACGATTCAAGGTATGTAGAATCCAAAACAATATTTCTGGAAATATTTCTGTCTGTCCGCCGTATTTTGGTTTATTATTTTCAATAATGAACCATTGGAATCGAGCATGAAAAAAAAAATTCTTACCCCCCCTTAAAACTTGATGGTTTACGTTTCAAGGTATGTAGAATCCAAAACTGCAATAAAAATATTTCTGTCTGTCCGCCGTACGCCGTACGCCGTACGGGCCACTTTTCTTAGTTACCATGAAAAAAAATTGATGAAATTCGGGTTATAGGTTCTGTTCGGCGTCTAGTTGGTCCTCGAAGCTCGACGTTACTGTGAGTCATCTCTAAGGGGTTCAAAATAGGGGTTGAAATTTTCAAAACGCCTATGCCATTTTTTTACGTAAATATTTTTACGGTTTTAAATAGTTCTTGAACTTGCGAGTTTTTTAAGACCATCCGGAGCATCGTACGTCCAGCCGTTCGTTCACAGTTAGGCCCCGAAGTTTGCACCGACAGGCATTTTCGACTCCAGTGTGAATGAAATTGTATACAATTCAAACCAAATCTCGTAACCAGAGACGCGCCCACAATAGGAATTTGTGAATACGGCCAATCATTGGTAGGGATCACCTGATTATATTGGCGGAGTATGAAGTCGAGTTGGTTGTTCTGTGATATTATTTAATTTGAAAAATGATGGCTCTTTTGGAGTTTGTTGGTAGGTAGTGAAACTTGAACAAACGTTGAAGTATTATTGATGGGTAAATTAGGTATTACTACGGTAAATCATTACTCAACGGTAAATTATTACACAACGGTTCATTATACCATCTACGTAGAAGGGGCTGGAGTTTGTTGGTAGGTACTTTTGCAACTTTTTTCACTCCTCATCAACAATTTCTTTTCAGAACTTCATTATGTGTGTTTCTTTTTAGCGAATTTTCAAAGAAAATGAAGCTATTGCAATGGCTTCGAAATTTAAATAATATAAATTTTTGGAAATTTTCTTCATAGAAATCCGTTCAGACCATTCTAAAACGATTCCTGAAATTTAACACTTTTTTATATGTATATATATATATATTTATTTATATATGTGTCACTCCAGACGATAACTCTCGATAGAATTGAGATAAACAGCTCAAATTTGCACAAAAAATCTATCTTGGCAATCGAAAGGCTAAGTTCGAAGATGGGCGAAATTGGCCTACTCTAAGGAGGGTTTTGGCGCATTTAAAGTGCGCAAAAATTACCCAAAAATCCCCAAAATGTTATTTTCCAACAAGTGACCCCTCATTTTAAAGGTTTTTGCACGCTGAACACGATGGTGGAATCGGATTTTAGATATCTTGATCCGTTCTCAAATTAGAGCATTTAAAGTGCGCAAAAATTACCCAAAAATCCCCAAAATGTTATTCTCTAACAAGTGACCCCTCATTTTAAAGGTTTTTGCACGCTGAACACGATGGTGAAATCGGATTTTAGATATCTAAATCCGTTCTTAAATTAGAGCATTTAAAGTGCGCAAAAATTACCCAAAACTAGGATAATCTTTAAACTCTTACCCCCCCCCCCCCACCCCCTTAGAGTGGTCAGCGTAGCACCCACATGTTCTTCCAAGTGATCCTTCCAGAAACCACATCCTTCCTTCATAGTTTATTTCAAGATTGAGCCTGCATGAAAAACAACCTGCACTTGAAGCACTCATGATTTTCTATAACAACTCCTTTACCTACTGCACTCTCTTGAGTAGGTAAGTCAAAAGTCCTAACTACCCTATCCTACCTAATATGAACCCACAGCGATCAAATAAATAAGCACTTAGTACAATTACGTAATAAACAAACGGTAGAATCAGGATGGACAAAACGTACAAATTAAAATAAATACGAAGAGAATATACATAGAAAACCAAATTTTAGACCGAAGTTTTCCTTTATTCAAAACCATAGCCATTAATTCGAATATTTCTTTGAAAATTCGCTCATCAAGTCATGCTGCATGACTGGTTTTTTTGTTAGGTACTGTTTGTCATCGGCAGAATTATTTTAGCAACATTTAACTCGTGATTTAGGTAGGTAGCTAGTAACGAGTATGGGGTTAGGTACTAACCTACGGAGGGTCTGCGATCTACATAATATGTGTAAAATAGTACATATTATATTATATAGACGGGTTATCTATACATAGAGCTGTGATCTGTAACAGAAGGGTATTCTATACAAAATAATAAACCGTTGTGCAGGGATTTGCAGCGTTTTTTTATATTGCACAGTTGTACGACGAGTTGCTAAAACGAAAAATTTCCGAAAACGTCCAGAACGTGAGTGCTTATCAACAGCTCATCAACAACAGCCTGTTATTAGTTGAGTTAGCATTGCAGAGTTATTCCCAAAAACACCGAAAACGAAAGAACGTCCACAACGAGAGGTGTTAACAACATAATGTTGTGTCTTGAAAGACACAACAGACTGTAATTTATAACTGTTACTCACAACAGTTATTCTTGGGCAACCAACAGCCTGTTGTCGTTTTCTGAAAATAGCAATGACGCCCACCACTACGTATGGAATAACGATTCGTCGATCTGTACTTCGAAACCAGGTTCGCCCTTTTGTTCTCGAGATTCGCACATCTCAACGCAAATATCGCGACGCAAATTGTACCAGTTCACAACGGTGTGAGCAGCCCTACCCGTCCATTCAACGGTTGTTCGTACAAGTACCATTTGACACCATCAGTACGTACCACACAAATTCCACAGTTTGGCTCGTAGAGTTCGCTATTACACAGGTCATCCACGTCAGCGTAAGTAAACAATTTATTCGAACGGCGAAGCGAAACATACGTCTGGCAGCCTCTTTTGGCGCATCTCAAAGTTTAGTGTTTTATTAGTTCACCGTTAGTGTCACGTTTGCGGCTCGTTTTCATGTACTTACCCCCACACTTTTCCCCGTTTTTCACTCGTTCACATACTTCTGGTTGATGGTTCAGGACTCCCTTTGACTTCAAATATTCCAAATACATACGTTTCGTAGTTCATTATGATTTGTTTGTAAAGATGGCCCGTAAAGATGAACCGGGTTGACATTCATTGCTAAAACTTGACAAAAACACGAGAAAATGGACGGAAATAGGACTGGAAAATGACTAGATACGAGCGCTGGATCAGAACTGACTGGCTCAACTGATCAAAACCTTGGCGAAAGGGGAGGGCAACGCATACAACAACCCGATTCAGGTGTAGGCCGCATACTGCTGCACCGACTCGCCACTGGTAGGCATGTAGGTAAATGTATGCCGCATACGACAACAGTACCTCGTCATCATCATCACAGTCCGAGTCCAACTTCGGTTTAGGAACAAGGGAGAGAATTCTCTCAGACCTGCTCTTGATGGTTTGTGGCTAAAATCAGGAGAAAACGTCAAATAAATATCGAATGAAGTGAAAAATCATGACCCCCAAGACGTCAAACACGTTAGGATTCAATAAACAAAAACCTGTCACTATATATGATCAAAAACGGTGCAAACTATAATTACACACAATTGTTATTTACCTGTATAGATGCCCCTCCTGCGTAGATCACTGTTTATCTGGTCGACACCTACCTTCGAGCTCCCCCCGAGGGTACAAACAATCCCTGAGTGAAGTTTGTGAATAAATTGATTGACTGGAATTAATTGCTTCTTCCAACTTAAAAAAAAAAAAAAAAAAATCTTCCAATGATCTTATGCCAGTTTATTGCATTGAATTACGTGCAATCCATTGAAAACATTGAATTGAATTCCCATAAATCGATTTATTTATTGACATTCAATTCCAGTTGAAATCCTCCACCTTCATCACAAGACACACAAACAAGGCTATTATTCCCCACAATAATCCCCAAGGGGAACTTTGTGAATAAATTGATTGATTGAATTGAAATCAAATTCCAACAGAATCCCGATTCCAATTAACATCCAATTCCCACTGAAGTCCAATTCTAATTGAAATATCCATTGGAAACCATTGGAAACTATGAAAAACCCCCAATATTAAATTAAATGTGAAAATTAAACTCCCATTTCCAATATTAGGTACAAGATTGTTGTCCCTAGCAATGATATCTGGGCTGAATGTACCTATACAATTTGATTCACCCTCCTGTTGACGAACCCTGTCGGTGCAAACTTCCGGAACGAACTGTGAACGAACGGCTTGACGTTCAATGCTCCGGGCGGTCTCAGAGAACTCCCAAGTTCAATAACTATTTGAAAACCTAAAAAAAAAAAATCGAGATAACGGCGTCCTGGAGATTTCAACCCCTATTTTTCACCCCTTAGAGATGATTGACATTAACGCCGAGCTTCGAGGACCAAATAGACCCCAAATGGGACCTACAAACAAAATTTCATCAGTTTTTGTTCATGGTAACTAAGGAAAGTGCGAAGTACGGTGTACGGCGGACGGGCAGAAATGTTTTATTGCATTTTCGGATTCTACATACCTTGAAACGGAAACCATAAAATTTTGAAGGGGGAGGGGGTAATTTTTTTTTTTTTTTTTTTCATGCTCGATTCCAAAGGTTCGTTATTGAAAATAATAAACCAAAATGCCAGTAAAAAGAAGGAATTAGCAAAAAACCTACAGTGCTCTTCATCTTGCAGTGCCGCTCAAGATGAGAACTGTTATCACTGTTTCACATTTCTAGTCACATTAACGTTGTAATATCACAATACAACCACCACCATTTCATGCCGAGACGTCTGCTGGTCAAAGTGGAACTGAAGAGAACTAATAAAAACCGCTCGTCTAGAAAACTCGTCGAAAAACCGTCGATCTTTTTAGAAACGCTGGGCGTTTAAGGGTTAATGATTTTGATCAGTCTCCGTCACATCATCAATTTAAGAGCCTTGGCTGTCCTTGTCGTGGCACTTCCTTAAACTTTGTGGTCGAGCTACAGTAATAAGACACGATGGATGAATGCGTAACGAAATGATGGGTGTGGATGACTCCACGCGAAATGTTTCTCTTCGTGGGACATGATTTTAAATGGAAGGAAGATTATAGGACTGCGAGTAATTCCAGCGCTTTCGTTCCAGAACAGCTAGTGAGTGGTATATTCGATTTGGCGGTGTCAGAGTTGTGGCTTTCTTCGGCTAAAACTCAATGTATTCATACCTATTTTCTACTGGACTGCCACACGACATTGTCACTGAAACTCTTCTTTAAGTAAAGCCCAAGCAGATACCTGTGGTTCAGAGGAACGGAACCTGCAGCTTCTGACAGAGTGTGACAGTGGAGGTGGACCGTCGAGAATCCCCCTCCTAGACCAGCGAGATTATCACCGGTTAAGAAGGCATATCGTTTAGGCTTCCCCAAGCGACCCCGTCTCCACCGGAAGAACAAACTACTCGAGAACAGCCGCACTGTTACAATCCTCCCCACATGACATACTTCTGGGTTGCAGAAGTATGAGAGGGAAAAAGAGGGAATGAAAAGTAGTGTGAAGTTCTGGTTCAGGAAACGACATCTGAACAACTTCAAGGTGACTAACCTCCACCGTAATGGTACAACCTCAATAATATTTACTGGTGGAGAACAAAGCTCCTACATACGAGTATTGGCGGATAATGTTGTCAGAGGTTGTTGTCCAGTGAATTGTGCTCATCTGGGCAACCTCTAGGTGATCAACCTCCATCTTTAGGATGGAACAACTATTGGGGCATGTAAATTCGAACATGGCATCAATCGCCTTCCAATGAGCTCAGTATATTTTAATTATACTGACAATCTAAAGGGTGGAAAGGGGGTGGGGAAGCCAATAGATGTATGTATTATCAAAGGGACAGGTTGTTAGTAAAGGAATCCTGGGAACCCTTTGGGCATCCTCCTGGTACTACTTATCCTACTGGTAAGCCACAAGAAGTGGATGGAGTATGGTGAATTGCTCAGCGCGTACTACCGAACCACGCTCTGCTACCATGTGACAGAGTGTGACAGTGGGAGTGGACCCTCGAGAGTCCCCCTCCTAGACCAGCGAGATTATCACCGGTTAAGAAGGGATATCGATCAGGCTTCCGCTCACCGATCCCGTCTCCACCGGACCAAAAACCGACTCGAGAACAGCCGCACTGTTACAAGCGGCAAGGCAAACCGTTCTCCTGGGGATTTGCGTCGGTCGTTTCTGCCCGGGATCCCTATAATAAGGATACGTCCCCTCTCGAGGAGGCTTTGCGGAGAACCCAACTCATTAACGGAAGGTGAAGAGACGCATGAGAGATGGAGGGCTTCTGCGGTCAGTGTCTGGCGGATATGAATCATTGATGAGGTCCGACCTTCCGGCGTGTTGCCATTGTTCTGCGGTCACCCGCAAGAGGGTTGGAAGCATTTCGGAAAGGAAACGCTCAACGGCCCGCGAGTTCCTTGCCTCTACCCGAGAGCAACGGAGCTGAACGACATTCCAAAACAGATTAGTATTAACGCAAAAGTAATGTAAAGTGATGTTTCTTGGAGGATAGCAACCCATAAGAGGCCGAGGAGAATTTCCGGGATGGTGGGGGGGGGGGGGGGGAGCAAAATACTACCAGCATTGCAGGTATGTTACACAGTAGAAGTCACTTAGTAGAAACTGGGCCCCAAACGGGACCCAAACACCAAATTTCGTGAATTTTGGTTCATTAGAACTAAGGAAAACGCTGCGAAGTCCTTGTCACATGGGTTTATTATTCTATTGGACACACCTACAGAAATGTTGGCTGTTCGTTTATTGTTTCTTTCACGTGAAATAGGTAATTCGAATAGCTATTTATGACGGTTTCCACCAATTTTCGCCCCCAAAACACGAATTAGGTAGGGTCCTTTTTTTTCACAAATTATCTTTGATCATTGGTAGTGCCATTTAACCGTCTTGATCCAGATGTTGAAACTTTTTCTAGTGTTATTATGCAAACCGATTGCGTTTTCAGACGATTTCCCAGGTTTTTGATTCACGAAAAATCAATTTTGGGAGCTGAACATTTGGTAGAACCTCTATTTTCCACTCTTTCGTCAAAATCGTATTCATATTCGTTCTTATCGTCCCAAAAACATGGAAAGCGATACCTCAAAAGCTCATGTCACTAACACACAGAAAGTACCTATTTTTATACACATTTTCACTCATAACACCCCTGGGTTTATTCGGATCAGGCTGTAAAGTTTCGGGACACAACTAGGGCCCAAATGGAGCACGTGTGCGAAAGAACGAATTTTTTAGACCGAAAATAAAGCCGGTACACGTGATACGGCGTACGGCGGACGGCGGATGGACATTGCATTTTTGGAATCTACGCACCTTGAAACGGAAAAGAAAACATTTTGAGGGGGTGCTATAAAATTTTTTTAGTGAGCGAATGCATAGGTGTATTATTCACAGAATAATAAGCCAAAAGCCGCGGACAGCGTACGGCGGCTGGAAGGCATTTTTGGTTTATTATTCTGTGAATAATACACCTATGTAATCGCTCAGCAAAAAATTTTTATAACACCCCCTCAAACTTTTTTCTTTTCCGTTTCAAGGTGTGTAGATTCAAAAAATGCAATGTCCGTCCGCCGTCCGCCCTACGCCGTACGCCGTCCGCCGTCCGCCGTATCACGTGTACAGGCTTCATTTTCGATCTAAAAAAGTCGTTCTTTCGCACACATGCTCCATTTGGGCCCTAGTTGTGTCCCGAAACTTTTCAGCCCGATCGGAATATACCCAGGGGTGTTATGAGTGAAAATGTGTGTGATAATAGGTACTTTTTGCGTTTTAGCTACATTTTGGTAACATGAGCTTATGAGGTATCGTTTTCCATGTTTTTGGGGACGAGAAGATCGACTATGAAGTCGATTTTGGCCAAGGAGTGGAAAATTGAGATTGTACCAGATGTTCAGCTCCCAAAATTGATTTTGGTTTATTATTTTCAATAATGAACCATTGGAATCGAGCATGAAAAAAAAAATTCTTACCCCCCCTCAAAATTTGATGGTTTACGTTTCAAGGTATGTAGAATCCAAAACTGCAATAAAAATATTTCTGTCTGTCCGCCGTACGCCGTACGGGCCACTTTTCTTAGTTACCATGAAACAAAATTGATGAAATTCGGGTTATAGGTTCCGTTCGGCGTCTAGTTGGTCCTCGAAGCTCGACGTTACTGTGAGTCATCTCTAAGGGGTTCAAAATAGGGGTTGAAATTTTCAAAACGCCTATACAATTTTTTACGTAAATATTTTTACGGTTTTAAATAGTTCTTGAACTTGCGAGTTTTTTAAGACCATCCGGAGCATCGTACGTCCAGCCGTTCGTTCACAGTAAGGCCCCAAAGTTTGCACCGACAGGCATTTTCGACTCCAGTGTGAATGAAATTGTATACAATTCAAACCAAATCTCGTAACCAGAGACGCGCCCACAATAGGAATTAGTGAATACGGCCAATCATTGGTAGGGATCACCTGATTATGTATATTGGCGGAGTATGAAGTCGAGTTGGTTGTTCTGTGATATTATTTCGCTTGAAAAATGATGGCTCTTTTGGAGTTTGTTGGTAGGTAGTGAAACTTGAACAAACGTTGAAGTATTATTGATGGGTAAATTATTACTATGGTAAATCATTACTCAACGGTAAATTATTACACAACGGTTCAGTATACCATCTACGTAGAAGGGGCTGGAGTTTGTTGGTAGGTACTTTTTTCACTCCTCATCAACAATTTCTTTTCAGAACTTCATTATGTGTGTTTCTTTTTGTTAGGTACTGTTTGTCATCGGCAGAATTATTTTAGCAACATTTAACTCGTGATTTAGGTAGGTACCTAGTAACGAGTACGGGGTTAGGTACTAACCTACGGAGGGTCTGCGATCTACATAATATGTATATAATAGAATAGTACATATCATATTATATAGAAGGGTTATCTATACATAGAGCTGTGATCTGTAACAGGAGGGTATTCTATACAAAATAATAAACCGTTGTGCAGGGATTTGCAGCGTTTTTTATTCCTTTTTCGGATTCTACGTAGCTTGAAACGCAAACCATCAAATTTTGAGGGGGAGGGGAGGGGGATTTATTTATCTTCTTTTTGGTTTATTATTTTCAATAATGAACCATTGGAATCGAGCATGAAAAAAAAATTCTTACCCCCCCTCAAAATTTGATGGTTTTACGTTTCAAGGTATGTAGAATCCAAAACTGCAATAAAAATATTTCTGTCTGTCCGCCGTACGCCGTACGCCGTACGGGCCACTTTTCTTAGTTACCATGAAAAAAAATTGATGAAATTCGGGTTATAGGTTCCGTTCGGCGTCTAGTTGGTCCTCGAAGCTCGACGTTACTGTAAGTCATCTCTAAGGGGTTCAAAATAGGGGTTACATTTTCAAAACGCCTATACCATTTTTTTACGTAAATATTTTTACGGTTTTAAATAGTTGTTGAACTTGCGAGTTTTTTAAGACAATCCGGAGCATCGTACGTCCAGCCGTTCGTTCACAGTAAGGCCCCGAAGTTTGCACCGACAGGCATTTTCGACTCCAGTGTGAATGAAATTGTATACAATACAATTCAAACCAAATCTCGTAACCAGAGACGCGCCCACAATAGGAAATTTGGCGGAGATAAAATCATTGGTAGGGATCACCTGATTATATTGGCGGAGTATGAAGTCGAGTTGGTTGTTCTGTGATATTATTTAATTTGAAAAATGATGGCTCTTTTGGAGTTTGTTGGTAGGTAGTGAAACTTGAACAAACGTTGAAGTATTATTGATGGGTAAATTATTACTACGGTAAATCATTACTCAACGGTAAATTATTACACAACGGTTCATTATACCATCTACGTAGAAGGGGCTGGAGTTTGTTGGTAGGTACTTTTGCAACTTTTTTCACTCCTCATCAACAATTTCTTTTCAGAACTTCATTATGTGTGTTTCGTTTTGTTAGGTACTGTTTGTCATCGGCAGAATTATTTTAGCAACATTTAACTCGAGATTTAGGTAGGTACCTAGTAACGAGTACGGGGTTAGGTACTAACCTACGGAGGGTCTGCGATCTACATAATATGTATAGAATAGTACATATCATATTATATGGACGGGTTATCTATACATAGAGCTATGATCAGTAACAGAAGGGTATTCTATACAAAATAATAAACCGTTGTGCAGGGATTTGCAGCGTTTTTATGAGTCAAATACCTGCGAAATCACCATCAATTTGTGGAATAACACTAGAAAAAGTGTCAACACGTGGATCAAGACGATTAAATGATGGCACTACCAATGATCAAAGATAATTTGAAAAAAAAAAAAAGATCGTACCTACCTACCTAATTTGTGTTTTGGGGTCCAAAATTGGTGGAAACCATCAGAAATAGCTATTTCAATTATTTCACATGAAACAAACAATAAATGTACAGCCAACATTTCTTTTGAATAATAAACCCCATGTGACAAGGACTTTGCAGCGTTTTTATTCGACATTCGTATTTTACGTCACTTGAAACGTAAACGATGAAATTTTGAGATGAGTGGGTGGGGGGGGGGGGGGGTAGTAAATTTTTCTCGTGGTCGATTCCGAAGGTTCATTATTGAATAATAAACCAAAATTCAGCGGCCATTCAATGTTGATTAAATTGTATACGGCCAAAATTGGTAACTTCGTGGTTGCAGATATTTTCAAGAAGTGATATGGTGATAAAACCAAGATGAAATTTATATCCAACTCCGACATGTGTACCCATTGTTGAGTGTAAACCATTTTTGCCACTCGAAAATATTCCCAGTGTTTGTCGCTACGTATAGATGGACCCCGGAGCGAGAGAAAAAAAAATCAGGAATTGAATGGATGTAAGCAAATTTTAGAAATCAATTTCAATATCATCTACACACGAGACTGAGCGGGTATTGACTTCATCCACCCCAGTATACAGAAAACCAACGTAAAAGCTTGTATGTGGAATCCAATCTTTTATTTCCGTCTAACAGATCATTCGGGGGGAAAAGGGGAATTTAATTAAAAAGTTTGCCCTCCCCCCCCCCCCCCGCACAGCTCATCTCTTTGTGCCTCTTCCGTTTAGAAAAAAAAAAAAAAACAGGAAGAGTTGAAATAAAACTGGTCGATCGAAAATTCAAAACGGGCCCTAATGGTTCGGAAAGCAGTTGGAATGAAAGAGGTCGCGGGCAAAAATGTACCAATTGGAAAAAAGTGGCCGGAGAGGTATTTGGAGCTGTCGTTTAATAACCAATATAAAAACTGAGAGGCCGTCGAAAGCGGCACCTGGAGGCTGGGAAAGCATTTTATTTCATACAATTCCCGCCCCTCTACTTCGGCCTTTCACATAATTCCCGATACACCCCCACCACCACCAGAGAGGTCTCCTACGAGCGGCTGAGGAGGGGAAAAAATGAAATGGATATAGGAACAACGGAATATTCCTAGGGAAGCCCGGTAACCCAGCAGGGGAACTCGGTGTTTTCCCCCGTCGCAGTCTTTTGTTGAGGAGGAGCGAACCTTGTTCTAAGCCTCGTTGAACTGGGATTTTTCTCTCCGTTTTTCATAGTCGCACGGTCCGGTGCTCGAACCGTGGAAATTCCATACCACACGTACAACACGAGTCCTGTGGGGATTTTATTGGTAATGGCCTCCGGACTGCAGGTATTTAGAACATTTTTCTCTCTGAGCAACTCGGATGTTCAAGGAGAAAACAAAAGTCCGAGAGCCGAAAACCTTTCACCCTCCTGAGTAGGGGTATGATTTTGATGTATTCAAAAATGCTAAATATGTAACTAAAATATGTATTTATTTGTTCGAAACATGCATGAACTATGTGAGCTGTATAAAATATTTTCTGAAATATTTTAAAAATGCTGCAAATCCCTGCACAACGGTTTATTATTTTGTACAGAATACCCTTCTGTTACAGATCACAGCTCTCTGTATGAATAACCCGCCGTACGAATGACCCGTCTATATAATATGTACTAGCCTATACATACTATGTAGATCGCAGACCCTCCGTAGTTTAGTACCTAACCCCGTACTCGTTACTAGGTACCTACATAAATCATCAGTTCAATGTTGCTCAAATAATTCAGTCGATGACAAGCAGTAACTAAAACGGCAAAAAGAAACGCAAATAATGAAATTCTGAAGGAAAATTGTTGATGTGGAGTGAAATAGGTGCCCCTTCTGCGTAGAACACTGTGTTCTGTGGTCAATACCTACCCTCGTGGTCAAGTATAATGAACCGTTGTGTAATAACTTGCCCATCAATAATACTTCAACGGTTGTTCAAGTGGCAAAAGTACCGATCAACAAAATCCAGCCCCTTCTTGGTTGATGGACCGTTGTGCAATAATTTACCATTCTGAAATAATTTACCGTTATGTAATAATTTACCGTTGCCTATTAATTTGCCATTGTGTAATAATTTGCCATTGTGTAATCATTCACCATTGTGTAATAATTTACTCATCAACAATACTTCAACGTTTGTTCAAGTTGCAAAAGTACCGATCAACAAAACCCAGCCCCTTCTTGGTAGATTAACCGTTGTGTAATAATTTGCCGTTGTGTAATAATTTACCATTGTGTATTAATTCACCCATCAATAATACTATAACGTTTGTTCAAGTTTCACAAGTACCTACCAACAAAATCCAATAGTCCACCACTTATCAAATGAAATAATATCGCAGAACAACCAACTCGACTTCATACAGCCATCCTTGATTATAATCAGGTGCTCCCTGGTGATGATTATCTGAGCCGGATTTATACCGTTTGATTGACGATCGTGTTGACGAAGCTTTTTGGTGCACACGAACGGCTGGACGTACAGTGCTTCGGGTGGTCTCAAACAATTGTTTAGCTCAAGATAAATTTAATGACGTAAAAAAAACCATACCCTTCTATCGAAAGTTTTTGAGCTAAGGCGTTCTGAAGATTTCAGCCCCTATTTTGAACCCCTTAGAGATGACTGACAGTAACGCCGAGCTTCGAGGACCAACTAGACACCGTACGGAACCTATAACCCGAATTTCATCAATTTTGTTTCATGGGAACTAAGAAAAGTGGCCAGTACGGTATACGGCGTACGGCGGACAGACAGACATTTTTTTATTGCAGTTTTGGATTCTACGTACCTACCTTGAAACGTAAACCATCAAATTTTGAAGGGGGGGTTAGAATTTTTTTTTTCATGCTCGATTCCAATGGTTCATTATTGAAAATAGTAAACCAAAAGGGTAAACATTCTAAAGTCAAAATAAATTTATGTAAAAATATGTGAAATTAAAGTGTGTCAAAACTCGTCAGCTCATCGAACTTAATTGCATACCTTCTGTGTTAAGCCATCGTACGATGTGGAATAAAACGACAAAAAAATCTTCCGTTTACCACAAATTTATATTTACCACTAAGGTTTTCACGCAAGTTCTGAGTATCCTCAGGTTCGTGCTAGATATAAATTTGTGGTAAACGGAAGGTTTACTTGTATTATTATTCTACATCTGTGTTGAAACTTTCCAAGAAGTGTCAGTATGAATACATTAGTTGAATATAATGAATACATAACCCAGAAAAAGAATAAGTGAATAAATATACGAATCCAGTCCCTAGTTGTGAGGTACAAATTATTTCGGTTAAAATAACGTAATGTGTCGTAAATTGATGAATACCATTTACTCAAGTCTCGTCCGTTCTATTTTCGAATAAACGAACTGCATCTACGGCAGTCCTATAATGTAAAAAAACGCTGCAAATTATTACACAACGCTTATTATTTACCTGCGTAGATGCCCCGTCTGCGTAGATCACTGTTTTCTATGGTCAATACCTACCCTAAATCCCCCCCCCCCCCAAACACCCTTAATCGAGTATAGGGCCCGGCCTGGGAATTACATTTCACCAAAATGCGTGGGATTCAATAATTCAATCATTAATATTATCTGTTGTTATTCATGAAGCTTTTGTTCAAGTTTCACAAGTACCTACCAACAAAATCCAATAGTCCACCACTTATCAAATGAAATAATATCGCAGAACAACCAACTCGACTTCATACAGCCATCCGTGATTATAATCAGGTGCTCCCTAGCGATGATGTCTGGGCCGGATTCATACCTTTTCATTCACGATCGTGTTGACGAAACTTTTCTGTGCAAACGAACGACTGGTCGTAGAATGCTCCTTGAGCTACGGCGTTCAACCCCTATTTTTCATCCCTTAGAGATGACTGACTGTAACGCCGAGCTTCGCGGACCAACTAGACCCCAGACGGGACCTACAGACCAAATTTTATTGATTTTTGTTCATGGTAATGAAAATTCCATTTTCGGATTCTACATACCTTGAAACAGAAACCATCAAATTTGGAGGGAGGTTTAATTTTTCTTCCTTGCTCGATTCCAAAGGTTCGTTATTGAAAATAATAAACCGAATGAAGCACTATGAAACTCAAATTCCAATCCCAACCATTATTTTCTGATAAACGACTGCACCATTCGTTCCGTCATTTTCAACAATGAGGAACCACTGGAATCGAACATGAAACGTTTTCCTGTCAACCCTCTCAAAATTTGCTGACAGTGAACGCTGCAAATAATATTAAGCGATTTTTATCATTTCCCTGTGCAGATAATTTCATTCTATTATATCCGTTTTTGATCACGGTTATTCGAGAAGACGTAATTCGTCAGCGGCACTGCTTAGTTTGTTGCGCTCGCAGTACTGACCCCTTACACCGAAGGAGTTGTCTATTATTTATGCTCCTCTTTGCTCGTTATCCCTTGGCTTTGTCCCGCAGTCCACTCCAGTGAAGAGGTAGCTACAGATAATATTATGTGACGGCAAGCAGTGTCATAGTAGAAGTCCTGTGTACTTGGAGAAGAGAGTCTTGTGATCCCTTTACATCTGTAGTGGCCCGTTTGAATATTAGGCAGGTTTTAACCTCTTTTCTCAGTACCCCCAACCCATTTTGTACCATCATCAGACTTGAGGTGAGGAATATCTTAAACTACCTAACAATTATTATTTTTTGTTTTTTTGAACCATTTGGCCAATATGAAGCCATCTAGGAACAGGAGTAAGGGATTTTTTAAATGTTTAATTAATTTTTATAATTATTATTATTTATTCATTTTGCTTCCTCACTACCGAACGACAACTGGAGACCTACCGACCCTACCGTCCGGGGTCGGATCTCGGACCACGGTTCCCAGTGCTGCTGGATGGATTCAACAGCACGATCCTCAGAGGGTGGTAAAATGACTAGAGGTGAAGTACTATTCCTATTACAATACCATCGTTGTCATGTTGATAATTATTATCCAAATATAATATGTTAAAAATGAGTAAAAAAAAATTATGTCCTCCAAAATGAAAATTTCCACTACCATTTTGCATGTTAAACATCCAGGAACATTTTTGGTTCCGTGTCTGTCTGTCTGTCTGTCCGTCTGTATGTCTGTCTGTCTGTCTGTATGTCTCTCTGTCTGTGGTAATTCCTTGTAACGCCCATAACTACCTGAAATAATGGTCGAAATGGGGTGAAAATTGGAGGGCAGCTGCGGGTTGGGTCACAGAAAAATCATTGAAAATGTACGGTAACTTTCGTCTGCGCATGCACAAAAGTGAAATAATTGAAACTCCCATAAGTCCCCTAAATATCGATGAAATGAGTTCAAATCTGGAGGGTCGATGGGGAATAATACTTTGATAGTTCCAAATGAATTTCATTGGAATCGTAGTATGTAACTTTCGTCTGCGCATGCGCGAACATGAAATGTTGTCCATTTCCTTGTAACGCTTCCAACTACGCGAAAAATAATCGTAGAGAGCTGATATTTTAAGGGTACACGCGGGTTTGATCGCAGATGGTCCCATTTCAAAATCATGGAAATCGTCCTGTCTGCGCTACCTTAAATATCGTTGGAATGATTTCAGATTTGGAGGGTCAATCAGGAATAACACTTTGATAATTGCATATGACTTTTCGTCTGCGCATGCGCGAACATTAAATGTTGACCGTTTTCTTGTAACTCTTCTAACCACGCGAAAAATAGTCGTAGAGAGCTGAAATTTTGAGGGTACAGACGTGTTGGATCGCAGACGGTCCCGAACCAAAACGAACCTACCAAACTACAACTCTATACGTTCATGTGATTCAAGTGAGGAAGCTATACTACCCACTCAAATGCAGACCTTTTTTGTTTTGCCTTGAGCACCGTATATAATATATGTCGCCCCCTGAAAGGCAGAATATCTTAAGCGCCATTTTTTTTGCGATTTAGAGTTATTGTAACCGTTGGATTCGTCTAAAAAAGGTGCGTCTGTCTGTCTACTTACCGTAAGCGTCGTACGTCTCTGCATTCAAAAGCTGCCTCAAACGTTTCAAATTGTAACCACCAGTTTGGTTAAACATCGCATCCACCATTCATTTAGAACGTAGGCGCCACGAGTCGAAGTGATAAAAATTGTGCGTTGTAAGTGCCCGATTCCCACTGTAACTTGCTATAAAACGCTGCAAAGTCCTTGTCACATGGGTTTATTATTCTATTGGACACACCTACAGAAACGTTGGCTGTTCATTAATTGTTTCTTTCATGCGTAATAATCGAAATAGCTACTTCTGATGGTTTCCATCAATTTTGGCCCCCAAAACACAAATTAGGTACGCTCTTTTTTTTTTTTTTTACTATCTTTGATCATTGGTAGTGCCATTTAATCGTCCTGAACCACGTCTTGACACTTTTTCCAGTGTTATTATACAAACTGATGGTGATTTCAGACGATTTCCCAGGTTTTTCGCTCATAAAAAAATCAATTCTGGGAGCTGAACATTTGGTAGAACTCAATTTTCCACTCTTTGGTCAAAATCGACTTCATATTCGGTCTTCTCGTCCCCAAAAACATAGAAAACGATATCTCAGAAGCTCATGTTACCAATATGTTGCTAAAACGTAAAAAGTACCTATTTTTACACACATTTTCACTCATAACACCCCTGGGTATATTCCGATCGGGCTGAAAAGTTTCGGGACACAACTAGGGCCCAAATGGAGCATGTGTGCGAAAGAACGATTTTTTTAGACCGAAAATGAAGCCTGTACACGTGATACGGCGGACGGCGGACGGCGTACGGCGGACGGACATTGCATTTTTGGAATCTATGCACCTTGAAACGTAAAAGAAAAAAGTTTGAGGGGGTGTTATAAAAATTTTTTGCTGAGCGAATACATAGGTGTATTATTCACAGAATAATAAACCAAAATGAGAGTATGTTAATATTATGCCATCTACCGTAAGCGCCAGGGAGCAGCGTAACGTATGCACCTATCGAATGCACCTATGCACCTATCGAATCAAGTGCACGCGAGTGGAGAAACGCTAGTTTTCCAAATAATTATTTTCGGGCAATACATCAAGAATATCGCCAGTGCCGAAATGTGTATCGTATCTACAACTATTAATTCTGCCAGTTCTTCGAAACAGCGAGAATAGCGTCAGCGCTTTTTTATTGAGGAAGTACTACTTCCCAGTGCTTTTGCGCAATTAAAAAAAATTAAAAATAAATCGGCAGAAAACGGTCCTGTTTACGCTATATATCAAGTTTTAACGGGTAAGGTAGTGAAAAGTTCCTTCCACAGTTTGTCGTCTCTCCTGTAATTCCGGAAAATGGCGCATAAGATATTCCGCCTTTCAGGGGACGATGTGTGCAAAAAGGGGCATAACACATCTTTATGGGAGGCCGTCAACTTATGTCCACCGATTTTTAATAGTTATTTTGTTATGGGGATCATACCATTCGAAGTCAATTAACATGTTGTTCATTTTTTATCCAGTTTAGTTCATCCAACCTCTCGGACCCTTTGGTTTATAATTATTCTGCGAATAACAAACCTATATAACCGCTCAGCAAAATCATTTTATAACACCCCCTTAAATTTTTTCTTTAACGTTTCCAGATGCGTAGATTCCAAAAATGCAATGTCCGTCCGCCGTATCACGTATACCGGCTTCATTTTCGGTCTGAAAAATTGGCTCTTTCGCACACATGCTCCATTTGGGCCTTAGTTGTGTCCCGAAACTTTGCAGCCCTATAGGAATATTCCCCTGGTTATTATGGGTGAAAATGGGTATGAAAATGTGCTTTTTGTGTTTTAGCGGCATTTTAGTAACATGAGCTTTTGAAGTATCGTTTTCCATGTTTTTGGGACGAGAAGACTGACTATGAAGTCGACTTTGACCAAAGAGTGGAAAATTAAGGTTCTAACGAAGTTTCAGCCTTAAATTTATGTTAAATTTTGGTCTAAAATCGTCGTTCTTCCGCGCACAGTTTGGGTCGCCGTTTGGGAACACATTTGGGTCCTAGTTGTGCTCCGGAACACAGCAGCCCGATCGGCATGCACCCAGGGGTGTTATGGGAGAAAAATGGGAGTACAAATAGGGGTTTTCGAGGGATTTTTGAGGTTTTAGTGAATATGAGCCTGTGAGGTATCGTTTTCAATGTTTTTTAGGGCGAGAAGACCAAAAATATTAGGTTGATTTTGACAGAAGAGTGAAGGATTGAGGTTGTAACGAAGGTTAAGCTCCCAAAATTTATTTTTTATTAGTCAGAAACATGGGAAATTTTATGAAATCACCATTCATTTCTATAATAACAGTAGAAGTATTATCAACAGGTGAATCAATGCAATTAAACGGCATTGTCAATGATCAAAAATAATCTGTTAAAAAAATAAGCTGAGGCTAATTCGTGTTTTTGGGGGCCAGAATTGGTGGAAAACATAAAAAATAGCCATTTCAATTACTGCGCATGAAAGAAACAATAAATGAACAGCCAACATTTCTGTACGTTAGTCCAGTAGAATAATAAACCCATGTGACAAGGACTTTGCAGCGTTTTCATTATTGCAATCGAATAAGGATATGAGTAACTTCTGGCAAAAAGGGGGTCCATTTCAAGTACATTCGACCTGTTCTTTCGCTTGAAATGACGATATAAGTCGTTTTTGATTTCGCCGTGATCAACATCACTTACTGCGTCACGTCCAGTTCGTCTTGCTATACACAAAACGGCCGAATCTCCTGAATGATTTCTCGACACGTCTTGAAAATGTTGGAGTTGCTTTATTCGACTGAATATCAGATCAGGGCCTTTGCCACCCATAAAACCAGCACGATGGAAGAGGAGAAAACTGATGAAATCGGGACGGGCTCGCATAAACAAGCTGATGCGTAGAGCAACTTGAAACTTACACTGAATTAATTTAGAAGATCGCTCCTTTCTGTAGACCGCCAAGGAGTTGGGAATGGGAAAACAGGACCAGATTTTCCCCTCGGGAAAGGATGAAACTTGTTTGGTGGAATCAAGTCGGTCTCCGGCACTGCTAATCAGACGGATATATACGTAATCCTGCCTACGCCCCTGGGATTTTTCCATAACTGCAGAGTTGAACTTTCTCGTTTCTTTCCTGAAATACTGCGCCAACCTTTGTATCTTCGCTTCCTACCCGTTCACCCCGAGGTGTCTTCTTCGCTCTCTTCCTTTCTGCTCTGACCCGACTCCTTTCTTCCTTCTTTATTTATGGCCTCACTGGAAATTATCCCCCTACTTTTTTTGTGCGTCTTCAAAACTCTCCCGGTTCCTTTATTGATTTTTTTTTATTCCGACCACCGGAGCACCCTTGGTTTTTTTCAAGGCCCATTCATCAAGCCGCCGCAGCGATAGGTTTTCACGGAGGGGAAAATTTATTTTTAAAAGAAGGGCAGACAGGTTACTAAGTAAAGACCGTCTCTATCTAACCCCTCTCGCCTCAATAGAAATCGACCACTACGGGAAAAGTTACGGCTTCGTTTCCCCCAAGATTTTAATTCTCTAGCAGTGATCGAACCTCCCCATTCGCCAATAATTTATTCAGCTCCATTACAGTCTCTGTATATCATGAAAGATACCACACTAGATTAATCCTGACCACAATATTTCACATTGTTATCCTGAGATGGTATTATTATTATTAGTCGTATTATTACCGTTTGGAATAGAACTCATAATCTCATATTAGCACTGCGATTTAAGGTTCGAAATTAATGTTCGAGAGATCCATTTCTCATAACTTTTAAGAACTTCAGGGTTATAAAGATCAAATAAATAGAAAACCCGTGCCGTACAGACTTGGCAGTAATGTGACGGTGAAGACGGGGTCGTTTGGGGAAGCCTAATCGACATCTCGCTGGACTCTCGAGGGTCCACTGTCACCAGGTAGCACAGCATGGTTTGTTAGTATGCGCTGAGCAATTCACCATACTCCATCCACTTTTGCGGGCTTACCAGAAGGACAAGCCCAAAGGTCTCCAGAAGGATTCCTTTACTAACAACCTGTCCCTTTGATAATACATACATCTATTGGCTTCCCCACCTCCCGTTACCCTCATTAGTGTGTCAATATAATTATACTATGCTGAGCTGATTTGACGGCGAGCAATTCCGTGTCCCAAATTACAAGTCCCAGTAGTTGTTCCATTCTAACGATGGAGGTTGAGGTTGATCACCTACAGGTTGACCAGGTGAGCACAATTCACTGGACAACCTCTGACAACATTTTTTTCTCTGTCAATACTCGTATGTAGGAGCTTTGTTCTCCACCATTAAATATTATTGAGGTAGTACCATTACGATGGAGATTAGTCACCTTGAAGTTGTTCAGATGTTGTTTCCTGAACCAGAACTTCATACGTTTCATTCCCCCTTTTCTCATACTTCTGTTACCCAGAGGTATGTCATGTGGGGAGGAGCGTGACGGTGTGGCTGTTCTCGAGTAGTTTTTTGGTCCGGTGACGACGGGGTCGTTTGGGGAAGCCTAACCGATATAACTTCTTAACCGGTGATAACCTCGCTGTTCTAGGAGGGGGACATCTCGAGGGGGACACCGTCACTCTCCTTAGTCTGTCACATTACTTACCTGGTCAAATGGTCAGTCTTGGTACGTGGCACTTTTTGCCTCCGATTCCATTTAAACTGATTTTGTTCAAAATATGTTCTTTTTTCACCGATTCTAGTGGTAGGTACAAGAACGATTATTGCGGGACAGGCCATTCGCATTTTATACCCGAAATGAGGGATTAGTAAAGGCAGAATGATAAAGTGAAGAGACAAGAATTTTTACCTAAACGTGGGTAATTTAGATTTGTATTTTCAATAATAAATCTTTGGGATCGAGCATGAAAAAAATTATTTGACCCCTTCCCCCCCCCCCCCCCTCAAAATTTGATGGTTTCCGTTTCAAGGTATGTGGAATCCCAAGGTGAAGTATAAAAAAAATTCTGTCCATCCACCGTACAGCCCTTATTTGGAGTCTTCTTAGTCCGCGAATTTCGGCGTTACGGTCTCTCATCTCTAGGGGTGACAAATAGGAGTTGAAATTCAGAACGCCGTAGCTCAAAAACTTTCAATAGAAGGGTATGGTTTTCTTTACGTTATTAAATGTGTCTCGAGCTGAACAATTTTCTGAGACCACCCCAGAGCATTGCACCATCTGCCGTTCGTTTGCACCGTCAACATGATCGTGAATGAAACGGTATAAATCCGGCCCAGATAATTATATCATTGCTAGGGAAAACCTGATTATAATCACAGATGGAGTCGAGTTAGTTGTTCTGTGATATTATTTCATTTGAAGAATTATGGCTCTTTTGGATTTTTTGATGGGTACTTTTGTAATTTGAACAAACGTTATGCTTCATGAATAACAACAAATAATTGATGATTGAATTGATGAATCCCGCGCATTTTATGAAACTGTAATTCTCGGGCTGGCTCCAATCGATTTAGGGCTTTCCTCGGGGGAGCACGATGGTAGGTATTGTCCACGGAAAACAGTTATACACACAGAAGGTCCATCTATATACAGGTAAATAATAAACCACTGTGTAGTAATTCGCAGCGTTTTTGACTTTTGTGACACCTGGACTGTTTGCTTCACAATAAACGCACACGTGCAGCTACAGGTAGACCTCTCAGGTGGCTGGAAACCAAGGAATGAACAGAGACTTTGAAGAGTATGAACAGCAGGGAATCAAAGTTTATTAACTCACGAACATTGAAATATGTGAACATTTTTGGAAAACCTTCCCTACTCATACGTAGGACATTGTTGACTCCTTTTAAGGTAGCAAGTTTAACCTACAGGGGTTTGAACGATCGAATCAACAAAATTTCTCTTCCTCCATGGATCACCCTCCCGAACTTGCTATACTGAAGCGCGCATGTTTGTTGGTGTCATTCTTGAAAATTTCAGCGAGTGCCCATCGAAATTTCAGTGCAGCAGAAGCAAACATGCGGCTTTGTTTTACACCGTTAGACTACTCGGGCTCTAAAAACTACTCATGTAGTAGCTAGCTATTATCTGAATCGTAAAACTATAAACAGTCACCCGTGAGAGTGCACTGTAAAATACTGATATAACTCTAACAATAAGGAAAATTGCGCTCACAGCAATAAAAACCTTAGCTCGGGTTTACATTCCCACCATAGTAAGATGTCCTCCAACGCAATTGTATTTTGAAATATACAGATATCAAATCGGAGTAAGTATCCTATTCTCCATTCAGTTATGCATTCGGAATTATAACGGCATTGCCTCGCACTACGGTAACTGCTCTGTAGCATGCGAACCTCTTCCTCCGACAGGAATTGATTTCGGCTTAGAATAATTTAAGAGCTGTTTACATATTCCGTGATCAATGTTTATGTTCGTCGCCCGGTAAAAAGCAAACAAAGCCGTTGTTTGTTTAAAGGTCGTTCAACGCCGGGTCAGCAGTTCCGTGGCTATCAGAAATGCATTGATGGTTTGTGCATACAGCGGTTATTGTCGACGGCGATCAAGAGTATGATTCTGTCCAATGATAGGGCATCATCTGAATTTCATCATTCCAAGTCTGGCACACTGCAATAGAGCTAAGAAATGCCGCAAATTATTAAGCAAAGGTTAATTGTTTCCTAACCACCAAATTTGAGCATAATCGAACTATTGTTCGAGAGAAATCGATTACCCAGGGTTTCACGTCTGCGTCCACGCGCATCCCAATGATCCGAGCGTTTCGAAAGTTGGAGGAGGCCATCTACCTATAAACAGCATCCCGGCTACCCATCGAATATGAGCATAAACTGGCCAATTATTCGAGTAAAATTGACAACCAATGATCCGATCGTCTTGTGATTCACTGGGGACCATCTGGGCCCAACCCACAAACTGCAGTGAAGTCGGATTCGAAATGAAGAAATTGTGCGTGTGACAAAGATTTACGGAGACAGCCAGAAAGACAGACACCGAACCAAATTTGTTCAAGTTGCAGAAGTACCTGTCAATGAAATCCGAATCCGCTTTCTTTCAGATTTTCGGTTTATTATTTTCAATAATGAACCTTTGGAATCGAGCTAAAAAAAAATGCCCATTTATATTAAGAAATGTGATATTATTTAATTTGAAATCTAATTTCTCCCTTGAGAGGGAAAAACATTAAATCATGTTTAATGTTTTTCCCTCGCAAGGGAGAAATTAGATATAGTTTTTTAATGTCAAGAAAAAATGAAAGCCACAATTTCACTGAACTCTACAAGTATAATGTTGCATTTACTGTACTTATTATAGAACTCGCCATCAACATATGGTTGCTACAACAGAAGGTAGTAACTGTGTAGTAACCAATGAAAAACGTAGCTATTGACTCTTGTTTCTTTCGAGTGCGATATTCTTTATGGTTGCTACAACAGAAGGTAGTAACTGTGTAGTAACCAATGAAAAACGTTGCATATTTGCGTGTCGGAATTCACAGAATGACCCCCAGCCCTAAAACATTAAACATGTTAATTTTAAAACCCTGCCTCAAAATTTGATGGTTTCCGTTTCAAGGTACGTAGAATCCGAAAATCTAATACAAAAATTTCTGTCCGTCCGCCGTACGCCGTACTTCGCACTTTTCTTAGTTACCATGAACCAAAATTAATGATATTCGGTTCGTAGTTCCTGCTTGGGTTCCAGTTGGTCCTCGAAGCTCGGCGTTGCTGTCATTCATCTCGAAGGGGTGAAAAATAGGGGTTGAATTTTTCAGAAAGCCGTAGCTCGAAAACTATTGATAGAAGGGTATGGTTTTTTTTGTATTTTCAAGTTGATCTTGAACTAAAGAATTTTTTGAGATCACCCGGAGCACTGTACGACCAGCCGTTCATTTTCACCGAAAAGCTTCGTCAAAACAAACGGTATGAATCCAGCCCAGATATCATCGCTAGGGAGCTCCTGATTATAAAACTTGAACAAACGTTGGAGTATTATTGGGTAAATTATTGCACAACGGTAAGTTATCACACAACGGTTTATTATACGATCTACGTACTACGTAGAATGGGCTATACAGGTAAGTTATTACCTAACTACAAATAATTAATGACTGAATATTCGAATCCCGCGCATTTTTTTGAAACTTTAATTCCCGGGCCGGCTCCAGTACTCCATTTAGGGCTTTCCTGGGGGGAGCACGAGGGTATCTACGCACAGAAAACAGTGATACGCAGAAGGGGCATCTATACAGTTGAATAATAAACCGTTGTCTAAGATTTGCGGCGTTTCTTTTTTGTTTAATTCAGTTAAATAACATCTCGCAACAACCAAAAGGATTTCATACAGTCAGTGATTATAATCAGGTGTTCCCTAGCGATGATATCTGGGCTGGATGTATACCGTTTTATTCACGATCATGTTGACGAAGCTTTTCTTGGTTCTAACTATCAGCTCTAAATTCACGTTAAATTTTTGTCTAAGATCTTCATCCTTCGGGACACAGTTTGTGTCCCCATTTGGGAACACATTTGGGTCCTAGTTGTGCACCGCAGGTCGGCAGCCCGATCGGAATTCACCCAGGGGTGTTATGGGAGGAAATGGGTATAAAATTAGGGGTTTTCGAGGTTTTTTTTAGGTTTTAATGAACATGAGCGTGTGTGGTATCGTTTTACATGTTTTATAGGGGAGAAGACCGATAATGAAGTCGATTTTGACTAAAGACTGGAACATTGAGGTTGTGACGAAGGTTCAGCTCCCATAATTCATTTTTAAGAGGCGAAACCCTGTGAAACTGTCTGAAATTATCAAAATTTGTATAATAACAATGGAAATTGTACCAACAGGTGAATCAAGACAATTAAATGATACTGTCTTGATAGTGCCAAATCGTATTTTTGGGGGCCAAAATAGATGGAAACCATCAATAATAGCTATTTCAATTATTGAACACGAAAGAAACATTGAATGAACAGCCAAAAATTCTCTAGGTATGTCCGATAGAATAATAAACTCATGTGACAAGGACTTTGCTGCGGTTTTGGAATCTTTGCACCTTGAACCTTAAAAGAAGAACGCTGCAAAATCCTTGTCAAATGGGTTTATTATTATATTGGACATACCTGCAGAAATGCTGGCTGTTCATTTATTGTTTCTTCCATGTGAAACAATTGAAATAGCTATTTCTGATGGTTTCCACCAATTTGGCCCCCAAAACACGAATTAGGTTCGCTCCTTTTATGCTGTATTATTCCGCGAATAATACACCTATGTATTCGCTCAGCAAAAAGTTTTATAACACCCCCTCAAAATTTTGGTCTTTTGGTTTTTTTTTGGTCTATAAAATTCGTTCTTTCGCACACATGCTCCATTTGTGCCCTGGTTCTGTCCCGATCGGAATATTCCCAGGGGTGTTATGAGTGAATAGTGGGTATAAAAGTAGGTATTTTTTGTGTTTTAGTAACACGAGCTTTTGAGGTATCGTTTTCCATGTTTTTTAGGACGAGATGACCGAATATGAAGTCGATTTTGACCTGTGAGTGGAAAATTGAAGTTCTAACGACGTGTCAGCCTTAAAGTTACGGTAAATTTTGGTCTAAAATCGTCGCTCTTCCGCACACAGTTTGGGTCCCCATTCGGGAACAATTTGGGTCCTAGTTGTCCTCCAAAGCTCGGCAGCCCGATTGGAATACACCCGGGGGCGTTATGGAAGAAAAATGGGGGTTTTTCGAATTTTTTGTGTGGAGGTTTTAGTGAACAAAAGATTGTGAATTTTCACCCTAGAGATGACTGACACTAATGCCGAACTTCGCGGGCCAACTACACCCCGAGAGCCTACTAACCAAATTTAATTGATTTTTGTTCATGAAAATACTAAGAAAAGTGCGAAGTACGGTGGACGGACAGCAATTTTTTTGTTGCATTTTCTGATTCTTGAAACGTAAACCATCAAATTTCGATGGTTTGGGGGGGGGGGGGGTTAAATTTTTATTACCTTTCATGCTCGATTCCAAAGGTTCAGTATTGAAAATAATGTGATGGAAACCATCACATGGCTTATTGTTGACACGAGTTAAAAAATCAGGTTGTTACGTTCAAGTTTTTGGTTGTATGGCTTGTTGAAATATAGTTATCCATTATCCTCGTTATTCGCGTGGTTTTTTTGTACATTTGGCGCCCAACGTGTTCTCGACCCACCCCCGGGAGAAGGATGCCACGTCGCACGGTCTCTACACGGAGGAGGCCGGCGGAAACATCCGTCTCCAGACGGAAACATTATCCACATCAGTAACAATCAAAATGGTGATGTGAGTCAAAGGGTGAATTCAGTGGAATCGGATCTGGTATCTGTAAGGAACCAAATCGGTCCTCAGAAAGGAGGTCAATGTGATTAGCAAGGAAGCCTGGCAGCCGGCAGAGTGGCAGGACGGCGTCATAAAGACTGTAATCTCCAGGACGTCGGTGTGGTATGCTGGTCGATACAGGGGCAACAGTGTCCATACTGAGACCTTATGTTGCGCAAACCCATGGGCTACCAATTACTAGACCATCTACATCAGTCCTCCAAACTGCAGGGCGAAGAAACGTAAAAGTTATTGGAGAGTGTATTGCCTCAGTAAGAATAGCCAACATGAGAGTTGAGCACAAATTTTTTATTTTGGAAATCAATGACAAAGGAATTTTGGGATTGGATTTTTTGGAACAGGCTGGGACACGGTAAGATCTGCCGCAAAAAAACACTTTCTTTTCAAAATCAGGAGGTACCACTCTGTAGTAAATGGCAATGTGTTGAGAGGGGGCTTCAGCTGATAGTTGAGTCCCAAAACACGTCCTGGATAGAGATGGCATTGGCTGATTCAGCTTTGGAGAAAGGAGGACACGAATACAATGCGGCTGTTTCACTCCTGACAAATTACGCTGACATTTTCGCCATTGGGGATCGACCGTTAGGACGCTGCACAATTGTAGCTCACTCCATTGATACAGGTGACACAAGACCGATTAAACAAAACCCTAGGAGGATTCCATATTCTCAGCAACAGCATGTTGATCAGCTGGTAAAGGAAATGGTGGAGCAGGGCGTCATCGAACCACCACAGAGTCCGTGGGCATCCCCCATAGTTTTAGTCCCTAAGAAAGATGGGTCAACTAGATTCTGTGTTGATTACCGCCGCCTAAATTCAGTGACCAAGAAGGATTCTTATGCCATTCCTTGTATTCAAAGCATGCTTGATGCACTCGGTGGTTCTGGTTGGTTCTGCTGCCTCGATCTGAAAAGCGGGTACTGGCAAGTTGCCATGAGCGAGTCAGACAAAGAGAAGACTGCATTTACTTTGTACGGTAAAGGATTATGGCAGTTCAAGGTCCTTCCTTTTGGCCTATCAAATGCTCCAGCCACCTTTCAGAGGTTGATGGAGAGAGTCATACCAACCAACCTCGCTCATGTTTACTTGGATGACATTATTGTCCATGGAAAGGACTTCACTGATGTCATGCAGAAGCTGGAGGGGGTAGTGTGATGGAAACCATCACATGGCTTATTGTTGACACGAGTTAAAAAATCAGGTTGTTACGTTCAAGTTTTTGGTTGTATGGCTTGTTGAAATATAGTCATCCATTATCCTCGTTATTCGCGTGGTTTTTTGTACAATAATAAACCCAAACCAAGGTAATCCACTTGAATCCGCCTATGAAGAACTTGCTGAATTAGTTCGTACCCGTTTGGGCGGGACTGCACGACCTCGGACGGAGATAATTCCAAATCCCTGTAGATATCAGCTACTCTTGCTCACCCACGGTTAAGTAGGTGTGTCAAAGTCGGAAATGTCTGCCAACATAGCCAGCTGCGAGGAATTTAATCAACTCACGAAGGCACGAGAGAGATTTAATCCGGGCATAAACTCACTCTCCCCGAGGTACGAGGTCGAAAGTAACCTTAACCTATCAGACGGTCCCACGGTCGCTGACCTCCTCCCGAGCGATTCCTATCGATTTTCCGCTAAATCAGAACAGAACTCTGTAGTTCGACGAGCTATTCCCTCGTCGGGTTTTTAACGAGAAACAACGACAGATGATTTTCCAGCTTTATAGAAACAGCATTACTGCAGGTAACTGTCAAGGAAACGGTCTGCAAATTAATACACAACGGTTTATTATTTACCTGTATAGATGCTCCTTCTGCGTAGTTCACACTGTTTTCTGTGGTCAGTACCTACGCTCATGTTCCTCCAAGGAAAGCCCTAAATCGGGTACTGGAGCCCTGGGAGTAACATTTACTTGAATATGCAGTGGATACAATAATTTTCTCATTACTTAATTATTTCATGAAGCATAGCGTTTGTTGACGTTACAAAAGTACATGTCAACAAAATCAAAAATAACCATCATTCTTCAAATGAAATACCACCGCAGAACAACCAACTCGACTTCATACAGCCATCCGTGATTATAATCAGGTGTTCCCCAGCAATGATACCTGGGCCGGATTTATACCGTTTCATTCACGATCATGTTGACGAAGCTTTTAGGTACGAATTCCAGAGCCTTACTGTGAACGAACGGCTGGTCATACAATGCTGCGGCTGACCTCGAAAAATTCCCAAGTTCCGTTGATTGAGTTGATTCGAGATACATTTAAAAAACGCATAGAAATTCGAGATAACGGCGTCCTGGAAATTGCAACCCCTATTTTTGACCCCTTAGAGCTTCGTGGACCAAATAGACCCCAAATGGGACCCACAAACCAAATTTCATTAATTTTCGTTTGCTTCACTACGAAACAAAAACGCCGCGAAGTCCTTGTCACATGGGTTTATTATTGTACTTGACATACCTACAGAAACGTCGGCTGTTCGTTTATTGTTTCGTTCATGTGCAATAATTGAAATAGCAGTTTTTGATGGTTTCCCCCAATTTTGGCCCCCAAAAAATTCGAATTAGATTTCTGTTTTTGAAAAATTATCTTTGATCATTGATAGTTTCATTAAATTGTCTTGATTCACCTGTTATCACTACTACTCTTTGTGTTATTGTTCAAATTCATGGTGATTTCAGACAACTCCCCCTGTTTTCGACTCATCAAAATGTATTTTGGGAGCTGAAACTCCTCCACTCTTCGGTCAAAACCGACTTCATGGTCGTCCTCATCGTTCCTAAAAACATGGGAAACGATACCTCACAAGCTCATGTAACCAGAACACCAAAAAACCATTTTTTTACACCCATTTTTCAACCGTAACATCCTTGGGTATATTCCGACCGGGCTGCAATGATTCGCTACAAAACTAGGGACCGAATACGAAAGAACGCATCTCGCATTTTTTCACGTTTTGGTTTATTATTTTCAATAATGAACCATTGGAATCGAGCATGAAAAAAAAAAAAAAGTGCTAACCCCCCGCAAAATTTGATGGTCACGTTTCAAGGTTTTAGATTGATCTTGTATTTTTTTTGAGACCTCCAGGAGCATTATACGTCCAGCCGTTCGTTCGGAGTAAGGCCCTGAAATTTGCACTGAAAAGCTTAGTCAACATGAAAACATGATCGTGAATGAAACGGTATACATTTTTGGTTGGGAGGAGGCGGGGCAGTTGAGACCGTATTTCGACGAATGTTCGAACTGGAATACAAATTTGACTGGATATTCAAGCTCTCCACGGATTATCAAGAGCAGAAACGTATCTTGAGGGGACTTCAAACATCTACAAGACATGTGAGTATTGGAGCCATGTTAAATTTCTGCTGAAGACCCAAACCCGCAATTTTTGTTTTCAATTTTTTTATTCGACAAAACTTTATACAACACATTATCAAGAGTTTTAGAAATTCTAATACAAGTTTCAAACCAACAGTGGTTTATGAGCTCGAGGTCAGTGACACGTCAGGCTCGTCTCATCCACTGCTATAATTATGTCTGCAAATGTATGTATCTCAGCAGATTCATTGACAAAGCACAACGTAAGTGGTTTGGGCTGTTGATCCTTCCCCGAAATATCACTACTAGGAAACAACTCATTATATTTATATAATCACGCATGGCTGTATATTATTTCATTTGAAAAATGATGGATCTTTTTGGATTTTGTTGATAGGTACTTTTGCAATTTGAACAAACGTTGAAGTATTATTGGGTAAGTTATTGCACGATGATAAATTGTTACACAACGGTACATTATTACACAACAGTTTATTATACTACCTACGCAGAAGGGGCATGTGTATAGAAGTAAATTATTACACAGCGGTTCACATCACGGTTTATTATTTACCTTATGCTTATGAATAATTACAAATAATTAATGACTGAATAACTGAATCCTGCGCATTTGTATGAAACTTTAATTCTCGGGCCGGCTCGATTTAGGGCTTTCCTGAAGGGGAGCTCGAAGGTATTGACGACAGAAAACAGTGATCTACGCAGAAGAGGCATCTACACAGGTAAATAATAAACCTTTGTGTATGTAATAATTTGCAGTTTTTCCCCCTCTCCAGATTTAAGCAAACTGACAATTATTATAATGACCAGTGATGTTTTGGAACCCTTCCCACGCCTTCCTGAGGGGATTACAGACATCACCAATGTATCCACACTGCACTGCACGGGTCGTACGAGGAGCATCTAGTGAAGAGAGTGGTGGAACGGCCTGAGCGCTATCTAGCGAAGATTAGATGAACCTACCGCAGCTCAAGAACCTCGGTTATCACTAGTTACATCTTATCAGTCGGCCGATGTGTATCATGTCTTCGTGTCAAAATTCCAGTATTCCTAATTCCTAATAGGTAGTTCCAGTATTCCTAATAGGTAATTCCTATTTGCCTCGTTTGAAAATTTCCTAAGTGCCCAAAATGCGGTGGAAACCCCTTCAAAATCGAAGAAGTAGTAGTCATAAAATTTTTCATTCAAAAGAGAAGTTGTAGAGCATCAAATTCTGCGTCGATAGACCCCCCTCAATTGTCAAATTGCAATGAAAACTGAAAAGGTTTTGCCATATCAAAGTTTCATATTATCCAGGAAAAAGACAGTCTTTATGCAAGACATAATTTGGTACATATTCGGGATAAGCGCAAAATTTCTACAAGAATCCTTTATATTATAATTTTGTCTACCTGCGAGTTGATTTTCATTTCAGACTGAATGCCTTTTTCATTGAGGGCAAATTTCTGGTTGACTGCAGATTAGGCAGGGTTCCTACCTACGGACATTTACGGTGGTCGATTCATCTTGCCAGGGGAAGAAGGGAAGGTTCATCTAACCTTCGCTAGATAGCACTCGGACCGTTCCACCACACTCTTCTCCTAGATGCTCCTGGTCGTGCGTCTCGTGGCACATTATGTTTGAGACGATTCAAATTTGGATTAATGATGTGTTCAGGGTAAGTTCCAAAATTGAATCCCGTTCCGCTTAAGGTCCGTTTTTTTCCCTGGAAACATCCGCACAGTCTGAAAGTGGATGCTTCCGACAGCAGTTGGGCTCCCTCAAATCCGCGCACTTAATACAACTTCCTGAGCCCCTCCATCTTTACCCCTTCCCCTCTCCTTCGTTGCCCTCTTTCAAGTTACCCCTTCGCCTTCGCCTTTAATTACTTTCTCTTCCCATTTTTCTCTCTCCGAGGTCCATCGGAAAAGGGGAAAAAGCAACAGGCTCTTTGGTGGTGGGTTGGGGAGGCATCCTCCTTACAACCGCAGTCTTCCTCCACAGTTGCCTTCTTCTCTTCCAAGTTCCATTCCTCTTCCCCTTCCACAACAACCGAAACCACCACCACTCCACTTTGTTCCCTTCACTCACCCCTTCCTCACCATCGCCCACCACCATCCCCTCCACCCACCCCTCTCCATCATCCCTCTCCACCCTCCCCTCCTTGAGCTCCAGCCACGCTTACCACCGCATTTGTACGCTTCACGGTCGAGGGAAATCTCTCCTCTTTTATTTTATTTATTTTTTTGTTCGCCCCTTTCCTTTCGTCTTACTTCGGCGAAAAATAGGAGAAAAAGTAAAGGGCATTTCCAGGGTTGATAGAACTGAGCAAGGGCAAAAGCGCCAGAGGAAACACCAGGAGTAAGTTAGGGATCACTTTTCTCCCTCACACTCCGCTTTCCTCTTATTTGTTTACTTTCTACCTCATTTGTTAGCGAAGTCCTTTTTCCAAACGTTTCCATCTTCTCACCCAAGGGCCTTCCGCCTAAAACTAACTCCGCCCATAACTAATTCTGGCTCTGTTAATTCTCAAATCAATGCTCTAAAATATCCTGCAACGCTTTATCTAGCTTATGTAACTCCTAATTAAAACAGAAAACCCTCATTATAAATACTACGATTATCCTCTTCGAATTCTTCATTGCCTCGATTTGATCACTCATCATTCTCGCCTATTACAGACCCGGAAATTTAAATATCAGAAATGTTGACTCCATATTCGCCAAAAATCGTGGCTACATTAGCTTTGAACTTGGCGTTGGTCTCATTTTACGCAGAATTTAATTTCCTGCAACGTCCATCTCGAAGTGTGAACTCGTTGAATAAATCAAACATTCTACATTTACTTCCAGCTGTACGAAAAAGTCGGTGCAGTGTCTTAAATTTCTGTGGTTATATTGATCTCGTTTTTACTGAACGTTTCTCTAAAAGGAGAAATAAATTGGACGGCGTTAAGCAAATCCCTCCTAAGCGACAAAGTTTTCAAAATTGAGTTTTGGTATCGATGGGACCGTCTGGTCAAGTAGAATCGATTTCTTTCGGTTTGACAGTTCTAATTAGATTATTGAATGGACTATTACGGCATATCCTAAGCGACAGTCCCTAAAAAGGGTATTCTGAATTTCGCAATTTCCAGCTAAGCGCCATATCCCAAGAAAAGTTATGCAAATACCTAACAAGCGACATCAGAATTGGTGGTTATTATACATTTGCTTATATTTTTCCTGGCACTGGACTCGGAAATTCGCTGTCGCTTAATATGTATTTGCTTACATCTTTTGTTAAAACAGCAGATGAAATATTCACACCCAAGTGACAACCTAGGCGTGCTGCTTGTCTCGTTTCCTCCATTCCAGCTTCCTTGCCATTTCTTGAGCTCAATAAATTCTCATCTTTTGCATACATTAAAATCTTCATTTTGGGGAATCAAAAGAGTACCTAAGTCCTTGTTCCATTGCGCTTGAGAGATTTTACTAAGGTCAAAAAGAGCCTTCTATTACCATATTAATGCTTCTCGCACCAATATTATGATACTATTATTTATTGTTACGAATAAGTTTCATATAGATATTATTTACGAATATTTATATACACTACTATACTTTCCTAATCAAACGACGAAACTTGAGCAATCCATTGTCACGGCGTGGCCATTCAAAAAGGTAGATGATAGAAAGTTGGTAGTAATATAGGTACTAACTGATCCGATAAGGTTGTACAGATCGTATAAGAATTGTAAGGTGATGATAGTTGGAATAATGGCATTTTGTGTGTGTGTGTGTGTGTGTGTGAACAAATGGCGCTTAATTTTATTAGTTTTTCAGTTTTCACCCAGACGTAAATACGCAATAACCTAATAGGTAAGTGACAAATTGACGGCTGGTTGGAATGCGGGCGGCATTCTATGGTTTTGCGATATCTAATAAACGACAAAACGGCTTGATCGGCTTTTTTTGTTTGTTTGTTTTTATTTAACTTGATTTATTTTTAGCTAGACGTCATCAGCACACTAAAGCATCTCCTAGGTCAACTTTTTATCAAAAACAGCCGGAAACTATGCTCTCCAGACAAGACAGAATGTCAAAATAGTTTTTTGCGATTTCCCCCCCAAAAAAAACAACTGTCGCTTGGGAGGGATTTTCTTAACGCCGTCCAGTTAATTCTCGTCAAATTTTTGCTAATTTACAATAAATAGAATTTATATTTACATTTCCAAAAATTATATTTATATTAAAATAAATTATTCTTTACATTAAAATAAATTAATAATATTTTTTACCTAGGTATAATTAATTTTGATTAGTGATATAAGAATTCTTCCGAATCGACCAAATTTTCACAGAATTTCATTTGAAGAATATTTATATTCCTATTTTTGCACGACAGTAGGAAGTTATGCTACAGTGTGGCGACGTGTTGGCAGGTTTCAGATGGCTGAAATACCATTTCACAGGTACTCACGCACACCATGACGTCATCAAGGCTGTTGAAAGAGACCTCGGGGGTGCTGTAAGATATGGAAGAAATCACTTGGATAATAAATCCATGTGATTTCCTCCACAAAAAAAAACCATCCCCTAAAACGGGATATTTATCGCTCTTTGAGGAGAACATAGGCTTTGATAGGGCGGAGAAATATTTCCTTTTTCAAGTTGCTCGAGTGGATTCCTTGACGGGGCGGGATGTGCCCATTGATTTAGGGATTTCGAAAGAGCTGGAAGGTCGCATTTATCAATGGAAAGGATTCAGCTGGCGGGGCAGAAGGTTGACGTGGAGGTCTTTACACAACTTCACACGGCGATGGGGAGGCGGTGTCTTCGATTGATTTATACTGAGTTTCCCTTCTCAATGCTATTACAGAGCTCTGAGGTTTCCTTGAATCACTTCCCGATGGACTGCTGCGGTTTGGTTGTTGCTGCTGTTAGGTTGGATTTAGGATTTTTTGTCTTATGCCTGGAACTTCTGATTTATTATTTTCGATAGGAACTATAAATTAATATGAAAAAAATATGGAACTACGTAAAAAAACCTGTCCCCCCCCCCCCGAAAATTTTCATTTTTTACGTTTCAAGGGACGTAGAATACGAATATCGAATACAAATATATCCTTCTGTCCACCGTCCGCGTCCGCGTCTTTTTCCTTCGTTCACGTGAACCAAAATTCACGTAATTTGGTAGGTATATGTTCCCGTTGGGCTCTAATTGGCCCTCGAACGGAAAATCAGAACTCAACTCTAAAGGATGGAAAACAGGGGTTGAAATAACCAGAGGACCTTGGAAAATTTTATTTTTAGACGTGGGTTTTTTCGTATTTTTAAATAGTTCGATTTCCCCCCGAATTTTTGAGACCATCCGGAGCGTTCTGCGATGTTGCCATAAATTTGCTCTGAAGAGTAGGGTGTGCGGAGGCATTAAGCTGAGTTGAGAGCGCACATCACCGATCCCTCCGGCAGGTTGGCGCTGTAGCGCAGTGGTCTAAGCGATGGAATAGAACGCCAAGGTTCACGAGATCGTAACTCAACCGGGGCTGAATATTTTTTCACTCCACATCAACAGTTTCCCCTCGGAACTTCATATTATGTGTTTCTTTTTGTCATTTCAGCTACTGTTTGTCGTTGACAAAATTATTTTAGCAACATTTAACACGTGATTTAGGTAGTTACCTACGGGGTTAGGTACTAAACTACTGAGGGACTGCGATCTATATAGAAGGGTTATCTATACAGAGAGCTGTGATCTGTAATAGAAGGGTGTTCTGTACAGAGAGTGTGAACCGTAACAGAATAAATTGTGTTCTATACAAAATAATAAACCCGCTGCGTTATTTTTTCGAGATTTATATACGACGGACATTCTTGTGCTGCATGTAGTTACGTATAAGGATCTGTCTTGGAACCTGAAACAGACCTAAGATACCCACGTATCGTTACTGTAGCAACAGGACATGTTGCATTTTGAAGCTGTGAAACTCTTCAACTGATTCTGATTCGCAGTCTTGGTTTCCATCTGCTACCATGAAAGTGTCGGATAAACGCCTGAGCGTATGTCCTAATTGACAGTTTTCGTACGGTTTCGATTTCGCACGAAAACCGCTCGCTTGTCCTTATTCGTGCGAACAACTAGTCAGTCGTACAGTTTCTACGTTTCTACATTCGTATCGTACGCATTATTTTCGATACATACTTACTTAATTACTTTTGGAACCGAGAAAGGAAACTCGGCAAGAATCAGTCAAGAATTCCGTCCTTCGTAAACCGTACTAACGTTAGTTTGTTACAATTAACCTAAATAAATAACATTTATTTTGTAGCTCCCATTCGGGGTACAGTTGGTCCTCGAAGTTGGGCGCTACAGTCAGTAGACATCTTTCTAGGGGGAACAGGGGTTGACATTTTCAGAACACCTTAGCTCGAAAACTTTCAACAGGAAGGTGTGGTTCTTACGTCGTTTTTACATCGATTCCGAACATGAGGATTTCTGAAAACCACATGGAGCACTGAACGTCCAGCCGCTCGTTCACAGCAAGGCCCTGAAGCTTGAACCGAAAATATTCGTCAACATGAGTGTGAATCGTACGGTGTACATCCAGCCCAGATATAGCTGGTATAGGGAACACCTGATTATAATTATGCATGGCTGTATGAAATCGAGTTTGTAGTTCTGATATATTTCATTTTAAGGAAAGTTGTTACCTATTTTATATTTTGTTGATAGGTAATGTTTTTAGCTACCTACTCGTATTTGTGTTCACGGCCAAACAAATCATTCAAATTAGATGAAAATTTGGGAATAAGTCGATGGTTCTACTTAGGTTCAGCGACCATTATAATTTCGAAAATGGTGGTTGAGGTCGAAATGGTGCATTACGGGGTGATGCACTATGAGGGGGGAGTGGAGGGTGAAAAAAGGACATAACTTGATTTAGGATCAGAAGGGGGTATCTACGCACAGAAAACAGTGATCTACGCAGAAAGGGTATCTATAAAGGAAAATAATAAACCGTTGTGTAATAATTTGCATTTTTTTCCATTTTCGGATTCTGCGTATCTTGTAACGCAAACCATAAAATTATGGTTTGCGTTACAAGATACGTAGAATTATGGTCCTTACGGAGAAGTGGTCGATGTATCGATGTTGTGAGACATCGATGTATGGATGTTGTGAAACATCGATGTATGGATGTTGTGAAACATCGATGTTTTGAATCATCGACGGCCAAACATCGACGGTATGGACATCGATTTCCAAAACACCGATCCCTGCTCATTGGCGGAGATCCGCTTCGTTTCGCCAGTCCCTGTTGTCCATTCAAATCGGGAGCACAGATCTGCTCTCTGTTTGTTGGCTTCCATGGCTTCCGCATACTGGTCCCCAAAGGTATAATTGAAATTAATAAATCAAAACTGCTGCATGATAATCATTGCATTATAAAATGGTAGAAGCATCGTTATTATTCTGTATCTCCTAGTAGTTCGTTGTGTATGTGTGCTTTGTAACTTGGTTTTGTGAAAGTACAATAACGTTCGTTTCATCTCCTCAAGTCAACCAGTTCAAAAACTACCGGTAGAATAAGGGCCGCGCACATCGCCTTCATTCTGATCAAAATCCGTCATCGCCTCACCCAGCTGAAGTTTCTGCAAAGAGGAACATCCAGATTACCACTCACACTTAAGAGACTAATCTATATGATGGCCATTCGACCAGTGCGGCTATATGGTGGGTGTGGACTCTGGGGCTACGCATCCAACAGCCAAAACAACAGGATACAGGTCATACAAAATGTATACTACGTATAATCTCTTCCGCACCATGGTATGTGAGAAACAACATCCTAAACCATGACCTGGAAGTCCCGCTGGTAACAGAAACCATGAAAACTTGCCACAATCAACTACACTCATCGATGGTTGCCCACACAAACAAACTAGTACAGTCTACAGCAATAAATCTCCCAGCGAATAGAACCCGTCGAAGACTAAAAAGAAAACGTCCAACGTACTTTCTAGATTAATGCGTTACCGACCATCTTAAATCATAATGCAACTAATTTGTGACCTACGTGCTACCTAGCTTCAAGAATACCTTACCTCTCTAAATACCAATTACCTTCCGAACTCAGTCAGTCCTGTTATGGTGCTGTATAAAAAACAATATTCCTGCTATGCTACTAACATTTTTACCTAAATATTACTAACATTGTTACTAAAATATCTGATATACTATGATACTAATTTGTTACTAAATATATTGTGAGGACTGCTACTGAGCAGTGACCCTCACCACACGCCTCAGGTGTAAACAGATGCTGCCATTGCGGTTGCGGATCCTCTCCGCCGCAGATGGTCCAGCGCCTCAGTCGCAGAAGTCACGTCTCCGGCAACCCTGTTCGACTTCCGAAGGAAGGCAACCCTGTTAGGACCCCTGGGCCGCCTGGCAGCGCCTCCAGGCACACCTTGCCTATATAACCGCTGCTCCCTCCCCCTCCAATTCATTCAACGTTGTCTTGTAGCTGCGAGCAGACACATTGTTTCCAACCTCTCCATTCTTTTGCTGGGTACGCGTACCCGTGCGTGTTAAGTGGTACAGTGGCATACCGTGTTGGTATATCGGCAAGGTCTCCGTCGAATACCGTGTATTTCCGTAGATTCTGCAGTCCCCGACTGGTGCCAATTGAACAGTGGTATCTTGTTAGCATATACCTCGTCTTGGTATGTGAAACTTCTCCTTTTTAAAATTTATTGTATTTCATACTTATTTTCGATATAGACTCACCTTTTAACTATTTACTTAAACTTTACTATCGTTTTACCTGGCCAGTAGGAGCCGTGCCAATAGTTTTAAATTCATTAACCTTAGATTCACTTATCGAATCCTATGGTACTAAGTACCAAAATTATCCTAGAACCATATCTCCGAAGGCTGTCTTCGCCTGCTACCGCAGTGCATTTCAATTCAATTGTAAAATATTTCGTCTTTGCTAATCTTAATTACAAAACTTAACGTAACTTTGGTTATTCTTCAGAACCCTTATCTCCTGAAGGTGTCCTACTTAATTGCAGGTGGTGGCAGCAACCCAATTTTGTTATTTCATTTACTCCCATTTAACTTCTTAGGTAACCCTTTGGCTAACACTTTCGGTGTCGGTAGACGCTAATTTACAAGATTAGCACAACTGTATTGCACCATAATATGCAAATAAAGTTTTCTTTAATAAGAAAGAAAAGAAAAAGAATACGTGTAAGGGAAGATGCCTGAAGATGATCCGTGTTCCTGTTCTCGTGAGGTTCTTTGAGTGTGAAACTCAAAGTGATCTCAAAACCGGCCGGATCCTTCGACCGGATGGTTATGATAAATCCGGCAATAAAACGAAGGACCGGACAAGTGGGATGGTAAAGGGAAGAGGGATCCCGACGGCGAATAAGAATTGTATAATTCGCCCGAGGAAGAAAAAAGTCAGTCGACGAGCAGGAAGCGAAAAAAAAGAGGAAATAGACGGAAGGGAGTGTGTTGGAGTGTGAAAGGAATGGAGGAATGAAAGAGAACCCAGTGGTCCAGGGCTAACTTTGCCGTTCTCATGCCGAACAAGGAATAAGAGCAGCTGAGGGCCTGGGCAACGTTAAAAGGGCAGGGTCTTCCTGTGGACTCTCCTCAAACCCTTCCAGACGTTCTTTGGAGGTTTTTCTCCAACGGTAGCTTCTCAACACTTCATTGGGCCCTTATATTATATCCCCTCGTCAAACCAACCAAAAACACGGATTTCATGTCAGGATTCTCCTTCTTTTTCTTCGTCTTCCCCCTCGATTGGTAAATAGCACAAACGCATTTTTACTGGGGTTGATATTAAAATAGCGTTAGCAGGGAATCTCTTACTTCTTTTTCTCGGCCACTTTAGGGACACCGGATGAGGCAAAATACAACGTCTGACGTCATAAAACGGGCAATTTCGGTTTATTATTTTCAATAATAAACCTTTGAAATCGACCATGAAAACGGTTTTTTTTAACCCCCCTTAAAAATTCTATGGTTTACGTTTCAAGGTATGAAGAACACGAATATGGAATCATACTATTTCCTTCTGTCCGCCGTACGCCACCCGCAGCTTTTTTCTTCCCATGAATCAAAATTCACGAAATTCGGTACCTATAATAGGGCTGTAGTTGGTCCTCGAATCTCGGTGTTAGTGCCACTCATCTCTAAGGGATGACAAATAGGGGTTTAAATATCAAAAGTATTCCTGTCTCGGAAAATTATATTTAGAAGTGTGGGTTTTTTCACATTTTGAAATAGTTTGATTTTTTTTCTGAATTTTTCAGACCGTCCGGTGCATTCTACGATGTTGCCACAAAATTTGCTGTACAATTTGCCGTAAAGCACAGGGTGTAAGCATGCTTCAATCTGTGTTGAGAGCGCACATTATTGATCTCTCGGCCAGGGTGGCACAGTGGTATACGTGACGAACTGCAACGCTAAGGTTCTCGAGATCGAAACCCTACCGGGACTGAATGTTTTTTCACTCCACATCAACAATTTCCCTTCAGAACTTCATTGCTTGTGTTTCTTTTTTCCATTTTGGTTACTGCTTGTCACTGACAGAATTATTTCAGCAACGTTTAACACGTGATTTAAGTAGGTACCTAGTAACGAGTGCGGGGTTAGGTACTAAGCTACGGAGGGTCTGCGTTCTACATATATATATATACCTATATATAGAAGGGTTATCTATACAGAGAGCTGAACAGAACATAAGGCTGAGAACAGAAGGGCGCTCTGTACAGAGAAGTGTGATCTGTAACAGAAGGGTGTTCTGTACAAAATAATTAACCGTTGTGTAGGGATTTGCTGCGTTTTTGACTTTTCACACAGGCAAAAAGTGAAAAATGTCCCGTTTTATGACGTCAGACTCGGGGATTCGCCTCACCTGGTGACCTTGAAGTGGCCCAAAGCAGTAAAGATATGCCCCACTGAGTTTCTTTGTGTGCAACCCATGTGCCTGTCCTTAGTGAGCGAGCAGTCGGTGGGTACATAGGTAAGGAGATGGAACGTTTCTGTGGCTAAGACGAAGATCATTATACTCATTTGTTTTAGTTTTGATTTGCTTGCAATACTGATAGTTGTCTTATTACAAAATTCTGAAAGATTTGATAATGAGACAAAACGCTGCGAAGTCCTTGTCACATCGGTTTATTATTCTATTGGACTACAGAAATGTTGGCTGTTCATTTATTGTTTCTTTCACATGAAATAATTCGAATAGCTATTTCTGATGGTTTCCACCAATTTTGGCCCCCAAAACACGAATAAGGTAGGCTCCTTTTTTCGTTTTATTATTCAGTGAATAAAACACCTATGTATTAGCTCAGCAAACAATTTTTATAACACCCCCCTCAAAACTTTTTTCTTATACGTTTCAAGATGCGCAGATTCCAAAAATGCAATGTCCGTCCGCCGTCCACCGTATCACGTGTACCGGCTTCATTTTCGGTCTAAAAAATGTGTTCTTTCGCACACATGCTCCATTTGGGCCCTAGTTGTGTCCCAAAACTTTTCAGCCCGATCGGAATACCCAGGGGTGTTATGAGTGAAAATGTGTGTAAAAATAGGTACTTCTTGCGTTTTAGCAACATGTTAGTAACATGAGCCTTTGAGGTATCGTTTTCCATGTTTTTGGGACGAGAAGACCGAACATGAAGTCGATTTTGATCAAAGAGTGGACAATTGAGGGTCTACCAAATGTTCAGCTCCCAAAATTGATTTTTCGTGAGTCAAAAACCTGGGAAATCGTCTGAAATCACAATCAGTTTGTATAATAACACTAGAAAAAGTTTCAACACGTGGATCTAGACGATTAAATGGCATTACCAATGATCAAAGATAATTTGAAAAAAAAGGAGTGGACCTGATCCGTGTTTTAGGGGCAAAAATTGATGGAAACCATCAGAAATAGCTATTTCGATTATTACGCGTGAAAGAGACAATAAATGAACAGCCAACATTTCTGTAGGTATGTCCAATAGAATAATAAACCCATGTGACAAGGAATTAGCAGCGTTTTGGAATCTACGCACCTTGAAAAGGAAAAGACAACATTTTGAGGGGGTGTTATAAAAAGTTTTTGCTGACACCACAGAATTATAAACCAAAAAAAGTGAATGGGTTACATTTAACAAGGTTTTAGGATCTTGGGAGGCGGTCAGAGTACAGATTTGTTTCTACGCTGACGTTTCGGAAACTTTACTTGCCGTCTACAGGTCTGGAAACTGTTATGGGGGTGGGTGAACAATGGAGATGATAAGTCTGTATATGGTGATCACAATTAATGTTGATGCTGGGCAAGAAGGTGAAAGCTGGTGGAACAATAATTTATTGACTCTGTGACAAGGCAGACGTTGATTTGAAATGGTGACAGGTTGCTGTTAGATGTGAGAAGGTACAAGGTGGAAAATACCTGTTCTGAAAATCTTGGACCCGTTGTAAAAACGGGGAGTTTTCGCAAAAGTTTGGCCACTAGGTCATTGACGGACTAAGGATCTCCGGGCTAACGATCTAAGGGAAAAAACCCGGATGCTAACCACTTAGATCGTGAAACGATCTGAGGTCGTGAAAGTTAGGTCGTTGAACGACCTAAGCTGATGGATGACACTAACGTTAACGTTGAACTGTTCTCATTATATTCTCATCACTTGAAGATTTCAGTTTAAAAAGCCGTTTTTAGTTTGCGTCTTCGCTAGTACAATTATACGGTTGTTCATAGACAAGCCAGGTACAATTAATTAAGATTTTCCTGTCTTAAAGGATCACAGAAACATTTCCTATTACTATTTTCAAATGGAAAATAATGTAGGGTTGTCCATAGACATGAGACAAATTAGCCAAAAAACTAAAGGTTTGGCTAATTAAAGTTATTTGGCAAACATCAGTGGTAGACATTATTAGCCAAAAAACTGTAAAGTTGTCCATAGACATAGAGAAATTAGCCAGGTACAATTTATTGACATTTTCCAGTCTATAAGGGTCACAGAAATATTTCCTAATACTGTTTTAAAAAAAATATAGACATTTAGGGTTTTTATACAGCAGAAAAACCGAAAATCGAGAAAAAAAGACCCACGCTACCTATCAGTTACACCTACAAAACACAAAAAAATACTTACTAATCACAAATGCCATGGAAGAAGGCAATCCATGCGATGAGGTTTCCTTGGTGGAAGGTTAGTAAGGGAAACGGCCCATACGACCTAGTGCCAGGTCGTTTACGTAGACTGGTGGCATCCAACGTTGACGAGCCAAGTTCGATGAAGACCCAAGTCGTTCCCACCCAAACATGCGCATGCGCAGTTCGTACTTTCCTTCGTACGTAGGCCTTTGCCCGTCAACAGGCTAGTACCCAAACCTTTGCGAAAACTCTCTATTGATACAAATAATGAAAATAAGTTCATGATCCCAATGTTCTCAGTTACCAGGTACATTACAGGTACCTAACAGGGGTCTGGAAGAGGGCGAAATTCTAGAAATAACGCGTGCAAGGGCTCGTGCGAATCCGGAATAGGTGGCAGCCCGGTTGTACACGTGGCCCAGGCCCACCCTTTTTGGTTGTTGAAATTGGATTCTTCTTTCACTGCTACGCCTTCGTTTTCAGAGTCTGATCTAACGAAGTCCATCGGAGTCGCATCTCCGGAGTTCCTCGTTCCCACTGTCAACCTGTGGCCGTATTGATCTGCAACGGGTTCTGATCGATGTGTAATACCTTACATAGTGGAGATGGCATCCATTCATTAGGGTAGCTAACCACTGCCAGAGTTATGTCTCGAGTTTCAAATGGATATCCATCAAAGCCTTCGTGCCGTCCTGTACTACTCGGGTCCTTCGAATGGTGAAACAGACTGTACGTATTATTTATTGCTGGGTACTCGTTACTGTCACGAGTCAAACTTTCACCCACCGGATTAAGTAATTTCCTATTCAAAAGCTTTTTGTGATGATAACATCATTTTCTATTATATTTCTAACTTCACCTTCAACGCACAAGAAGTAGCTACCTGATGAATGTGTATAGCATTTCCAAATCAAATTGTACATTTTGGTTTATTATTTTCAAGAAACATTTTAACCCCCACCCTAAAATTTGGATAGTTTACGTTTCAATGTATACGTAGAATCCGAAAATGGAATGCAAAAATTTCTGTATGTCCGCCGTACGCCGTACTTCGAACTTTTCTTAGTTACCATGAACCATAATTAACGAAATTTGGTTTGTATTTCCCGTTTGGGGTCTAGTTGGTCCGCGAAGCCCAGCGTTACTGTCAGTCATCTCTTAAGGGGTGAAAAATAGGGGTTGACATTTTCAGAAAGCCGTAGCTCGAAAACATTCAGTATGGTTTTTTTTGGCGTTTTGGTTTATTATTTTCAATAATGAACCATTGGAATCGAGCATGAAAAAAAAAATTCTTACCCCCCCTCAAAATTTGATGGTTTACGTTTCAAGGTATGTAGAATCCAAAACTGCAATAAAAATATTTCTGTCTGTCCGCCGTACGCCGTACGGGCCACTTTTCTTAGTTACCATGAAAAAAAATGGATGAAATTCGGGTTATAGGTTCCGTTCGGCGTCTAGTTGGTCCTCGAAGCTCGACGTTACTGTGAGTCATCTCTAAGGGGTTCAAAATAGGGGTTGAAATTTTCAAAACGCCTATACAATTTTTTTACGTAAATATTTTTACGGTTTTAAATAGTTCTTGAACTTGCGAGTTTTTTAAGACCATCCGGAGCATCGTACGTCCAGCCGTTCGTTCACAGTAAGGCCCCGAAGTTTGCACCGACAGGCATTTTCGACTCCAGTGTGAATGAAATTGTATACAATTCAAACCAAATCTCGTAACCAGAGACGCGCCCACAATAGGAAATTTGGCGGAGATAAAATCATTGGTAGGGATCACCTGATTATATTGGCGGAGTATGAAGTCGAGTTGGTTGTTCTGTGATATTATTTCATTTGAAAAATGATGGCTCTTTTGGAGTTTGTTGGTAGGTAGTGAAACATGAACTAACGTTGAAGTATTATTGATGGGTAAATTATTACTACGGTAAATTATTACACAACGGTTCATTATACCATCTACGTAGAAGGGGCTGGAGTTTGTTGGTAGGTACTTTTGAAACTTTTTTCACTCCTCATCAACAATTTCTTTTCAGAACTTCATTATGTGTGTTTCTTTTTGTTAGGTACTGTTTGTCATCGGCAGAACTATTTTAGCAACATTTAACTCGTGATTTAGGTAGGTACCTAGTAACGAGTACGGGGTTAGGTACTAACCTACGGAGGGTCTGCGATCTACATAATATGTATAGAATAGTACATATCATATTATATAGACGGGTTATCTATACATAGAGCTGTGATCTGTGACACAAGGGTATTCTATACAAAATAATAAACCGTTGTGCAGGGATTTGCAGCGTTTTTAAATTGGTCTCGAACTACAGCATTTTCTTGGACAACCCGGAGCTTTCGTTTGTACTGAAAAGCTTCATCAGCACGTCGTGAATCAAACGGTATAAATCCGGCCCAGATATCATCACTAGGGAGCACCTGATTATAATCAAGGATGGCTGGTATGAAGTCGAGTTGGTTGTTCTGTGTTATTATTTCATTTGAAGAATGATGGCTGTTTTGGATTTATTGATACATAGGTACATTTGCAACTTGAACAAACTTTATTCATGAATAACAACAAATGATTAATTATTTAATGACTGAATCCCGCGCATTTTTATGAAACTGTATTTCCCGGGCCGGCTCCTGCCTGTTCTGTGGTTTTCCTAGGGGGAGCACGAGGTTAGCTACTCACCACAGAAAACAGTGAACTAAGCAGAGGGGGCATCTATACAGGTAAATAATAAACCGTTGTGTAATAATTTGCAGCGTTTTTTAAACCAAATTGGACATTTTCCAAATGCAATTGGACATTTTCCAAATGCAATTGGACATTTTCCAAGCCATGGTAGCCTTTTACAAAATTGCACAGATATATCACTATGGAACAGCCTTTTTATATTTTCCATCAGTAAATATAGGTACCTATCTACCTAATATCTGTTCAGTGAGGAATACCCGTGTATTTTTTGTTTCTTCCTTTTACTTAATTACTTTATTTGAAAGTAGACACTGATACGAGATGGTACATATTTTTCATTTTCCCCGGCATACTTATAGCTTTATCGCGCAAGCTGTATAATGTTCTGCTGATTACATTGTAATTGTAGGTATCTCTTGGTTGAATAAAACATTTAAAAAAACAAAGCAAACATATTTCTCATTTGGAAGAGACTTAAATAGATGTGGAATTTCTCTTGACGTCATATCCGCCTTTCTGTGGATACAGCTTGTTTTATAAATATAATCCACGACGTTGAGGTGAACTGTGACATCGATACTACTGTCCGAGAAGTCGCGGTGTCTGTTCTACTTTGCTGTAGCATGGTTGAAAAAGTCACGGCAATGACGTTATTGCCGCTTTCCACGTGCCTAACTTTCGAAGCTAAATACCTAATATGTTATTCCGGTGAACTGATGCGATTTTTATCATAAACAAAAACACGAATAGCACATTTGGCAAAAATCAGCAATTCCAGAACCATGGGTCGTCCCCATTGGTTCACGAATATAAGAACAATACAGTTGTTCTTATATTTGTTAAATAAAAACGCTGCGAAGTCATAGTCACATGGGTTTATTATTCTATTGGGCATACCTACAGAAATGCTGGCTGTTTATTTATTGTTTCTTTCATGTGAAATAATTTTAATAGCTATTTCTAATGGTTTCCACCAATTTTGGCCCCCAAAAACACGAATTACACTCTTTTTTCCAAATTATCTTTGATCACTGATTGTCTTCATTCACCTTTTGACACTTCTTCCGGTGTTATTATACAAATTGATGGTGATTTCATAGAATTTCCCAGATTTTTGACTCATATAAAAATAATTTTGGGAGCTGAAGCTTCATTTGAACCTTAGTTCTTCACCCTTTGGTCAAAATCGACATCATATTCGGTCTTTTCGCCCTAAAAAATATTGAAAAAGTTACATCCAAAGCTTATCTTACTAAAACACCAAAAAACCCTATTTTTACACCCATTTTTCATCCATAGCACCCCTGGGTGTATTCCGATCGGGCTGCAAAGTTTCGGGACACAACTAGGGCCCAAATGGAGCCTGTGTGCGACAGAACGAGTTTTTTAGACCGAAACTGAAGTAGATGTGCATGATACAGCCGAAGGACGTAGCATGTTCGAAATCTACCCACCTTGAAACGTAAAAGAAAAGAGGGTGTTACAAAATTTTTTTGCTGAGCGAATACAGTGTATTATTCTGTGATACACAGAATAATACACCGAAATGCAATTAGTTCAACAAAATTCAAGGTTGTTTGTGTCCAATTTGGTTTGGAAAATGTCCAATTTGATTTGGAAAATGTTGAATTTGGTTTGAAAGATGTCCAAATCGGTATGGAAAATGTCCAGTTAGATTTTGAAATGCTATAGAAAACTGCTGTGTATGACCATATACTTACCATCTCACATTCCCGATCACGCAATATACCTACGTATATATAGACGTGTTTTTTCTCATAACGTGCTAAACAAATTAGATAAATCTAGAATAATATTTCTCGAACATCAGCCGAGACGACTACATTTCCCGAATTTAACCTTCGTAGCTCAGTAGAACTGTAATTTTCATACTGAAAAATGAAATGTTGTTATTTTTAAAACAAAAATCGCTCGATTTATGGAGGTATGATGAAAAATGTAAGTTGGAAAGTTATCAATTTATGCGTATGGACTCTTGGTGCGTGTAGTACGTAAATTTACGGCTATTCGTAAGAAGGTAATTAGTAGTGGAAATTCGCCAACTTCTAACTAATATACGTCTGCACACCTCAACGTAAATGTTTCTATTTATTTTGTAAGGATCTTCTTTTTCAATGCTGGTTGATGGGAGTTTTAAGGACGATTGAGATCCAGGTGTTTTTGAAACCGTTATTTAATGAAAAACACAAGCTTTCGACTGCTCTTTGACATTCATCATCAGGTGTATACCAGAAATATTTGTAAGGCAAGTTGTCTTATCAGTAACAACTGTTGAGGACATTTTGATAAATGGTTGTTCCAGATAAGACAACTTGCCTTACAAATATTATGTACAACTTGCCTTTTAAATGTGTAATTTAATGAAAAACACAAGCTTTCGACTGCTCTTTTACATTCATCATCAGGTGTATACCTATCAGAAATATTTGTAAGGCAAGTTGTCTTATCAGGAACAACCATTTATCAAAATGTCCTCAACAGGTGTTCCTGCTAAGACAACTTGCCTTACAACTATTTCTCGTATACACCTGATGATGGCTGTCAGAGAGCTGTTGAAAGCTTGTGTTTTCCATTAAATAACGGTTTCATAAACACCTGGATAGCCGATCTTGCATCCAAAAGCGGAGCAGTATCTGGAGGAAAAAGTACGCTGCTGTTGCCTCGCACGGACCTTAAAGTATTCTCCGGAAGAGAAATGATGAAAAGATGGCAAAAATATTACGACACGTACCTACCCGTCATCCAACCGATACAGCTCCATTTTTCCAACTGTCCCTAGGTCACCTTGGTACCTTGGAATGAGAGATAAATAGAGGCAATTTTTTTCAACGCTATATATGTAGGGCATATTTGCATAAAATTCACCAATTAGGTAACAGAGGCTGTGAACATTGCGGTGAATTTGAAGACCTAGAGCATATTATTGCTTCCGAGTCTGCAAGGCAGCAGAAGCTTTGTTTTCACTTTCGAAATGAAAATTTTGTTTGTGCTCCAAAATCAAAATTTCCACTTGCATTTTGCGTTTCAGGGCCTCCTGAACAAATTTGGTTTCGTGTCCGTCTGTCCACATTTCCTTCCCACAGCCACAACTTCCACAATTTTGTTAAGATGTCAATCACATTTTCAGGAATTGTGTAGGTTCAGCGCTAGATGGTCCCCTGTCAGTTTCATCATGATCGAATCAACGGTAGCCTCTGCGCAGACGCTAACGAGATTTTCTTGTTACAGTCATAACTCCATCATTTTGAACGGATTTTGGTAAGATTTTCAGGGATGATGCGGGTAAGGTCCCTTGAGGTTCCATAAGACATACATCAAGATTGAATCAGCTGTGGCAGTGGCACGTGGCACTGGCACCGCGTACATTCCAAACGTCGATCATTCCTGTCCAAAGAACCATAAACCTGGAAGGGCCTCTTCGTTGAAGAATGAAATGACGGGCTCCGCACCCTGCTCAGCTGATGTGCTAAATTCTCTCTTGTTCACCCTAGGAAGTTGAAATTTGATAGGGACTCTTTGTGTTCTCAGTTCTGTACGTGGACTAATTACTTTATCTTAAAGCATGAATACTAACTTCGAATTAGGTACCCTTATTATTAAATAACAGTTAAATAACCGTTAATTAACCTGAATCTTTATGTTAATTAATCCGTTAATTAATCTGAATCTTTATGTATGAACATTTAATGGTGACATACTGTGAAGGCCACGAGGAGGCTTTTGTGCCATGCCCTTGGCAGTGTATTTTCGTTTGCCCGCACTATGCTATCCAAATAAATAGTCTGGTTGATGCAGCAAGCAAGTTGGTGTCTTGTCCATTTAATTTGTATTATTTAATAACCACAGTAACACAACAGTAACAATTATTTATAAGTTTTTACAGACATTAATCATTTTTGTTTTAAGAAGTTTATTTTATTTTCGCTGGCTGTAAAGTTCTATGCTGCTGCCAATAAAGAAAAAAAAATCCCATCAGTCAGTAGGTTAATGTTTCTGTTTTCCTAAATTAAGATTTAGTTTTTCGACAGACTCATTCAGAATTCGATCATTGACGTTTGCACCTCTGATAATTCGACTTTCAGGGAGTGAAATGGGGCTCCTTGACTCACTAAGGGAAGCTGACGTTCGAGAAACCTCACGTACTGCTCACGACAGGCGATTCCCGCTTCGGCAACTCATCGACGGTACGTTTCAAGCGTCATATCGCCCTGGACAAAAAATATGGGAGGGCATAAGTGGAATAAAAGAGTGCCGCATCGTTTCGAAAAACGCAATCGGCTGCAGCAGGCATAAACCTCTTCATCCTTGAACTGTTCGTGACGTGTGACGTATAACAGTCAAACACAAACGGCTCAACCTTTAACGGAAAAGGGCGGAGGAGCTCGGAGTTCTCTTTTCTCACCCCCCTCCCCTCCAAAGCTTCGACGAGTTCTTGACGATTTCTCACGTCAAACAGAGAGGAAACAAACGGTGTGACACCAACCTGGAAATGATACTGTTAACTTTCAGCGCCAGTTATACAGCCATCCATTATTACAAGTCACCGAGTTCTCTGCCTCGGGGCTTCAAGTCGATAGCAAACTCTTTTGCCGCTAGTCCGTGAAGCCTTTACAAATAATACGTAGGCAGGGAAGTAGATGCCACTTTTTCTGCTCTGTATCTTTTTGTTTCCGCCGCTCGGGACGCCGTTTTTGTGTTACAAGGGCAAATATTAGAACGATACACGGTCTGTTTCTTTTTCTACCATCCTGACGACGCCGGAGTCTCCCGTCGATAGTCCCGAAGGGGTCGGACGTCAGAATGAAGACAACATGTCGAGGTCGGTGCAGTGAGCCGAGAAATCATCCGGCGTGCCGGCCTGACCTTTACGTCCAAGACTATCAGTGCAGGTTTGCTTCGATCATATTCAACTGTGGGGGAGGGTCACAGGAAATAGCCGCAGGAAATAAAGTTTTGTTCCTCACGCTATTATAGTAGCATTTCATCCTTGAAAATTTAAACCACCGTTCTGTGCGAGCGAGTGGTCTGCATGCTCGCCAGAGCTCCCATCTCAAAAACAAAAAAAACAAAAAATTAACACGAATCTTTTTGGAAAAGGAAAGGGATTGATTTTACGACTGATATGCAACATAAATCACGTGCATAAAGAAAAAAAAACTCTGCAAATTATTACACAACGGTGTATTGTTTACCTGTATAGATGCCCCTTCTGCGTAGATCACTGTTTTCTGTGGTCAATACTTACCCTCAAGTTCCCTCCTGGAAAGCCCTAAACCGTGTATTGGAGCCAGCCTGGGAATTACAGCTACATAAAAATGCGCGGGATTGAATAAGTCAATCATTAATAATTATTTGTTGTTATCCATGAAGCATAAAGTTAAGTTAAAGTTGCAAAAGTACCTGTCAACACAGTGGCAAAGAGCCACCATTTTTCAAACGAAATAATATCGCAGAACAACCAACTCGATTTCATACAGCCATCCTTGATTATAATCAGGTGCTCCCTAGCGGTGATATCCGGGCCGGGTCTATACCGTTACAATCACGATCATGTTGAAGAAGGTTTTCGGTGTAAACGAACGGATGGTCGTACAATGCTCCGGGTGGTCTCAAAAAATGCTTTAGTTCAAGATCAGTTTAAAAACGTTACAAAAACCATACCCTTCTATTGAAAGTTTTTGAGCTACGGAGTTCTGAGAATGTCAACCACTATTTTCACCCCTCAGAGATGACTGACAGTAACGCCGAGCTTCGCCGACCAACTGGACCCCGAACGGACATCAAACCAAATTATTAATTTTGGTTCATGGTACTTTTAACTAAGAAAAGTGCGACCTAACCTACCCTCCAGTAGTTATTTGCATAGCTTTTAATTCAATTTTCGGATCCTACGTGCCTTGAAACGGAAACCATCTAATTGGGTGGGGGGATTAACTTTCTTCCCCCTTTTTTCTATGGTCGGTTCCAAAGGTTCATTATTGAAATAATAAACCAAAAAAAATCGTTTTCAGGAGGATTTGGACTTCGAAAATGTTTTTCGTACATCACGACTATCTAAAGAAACCTACCGTGGTATGAATATTGACAAAAAACGCTGCAAAGTCCTTGTCACATGGGTTTATTATTCTATGGGACATACCTACAGAAACGTTGGCTGTTTATTTATTGTTTCTTTCATATAAAATAATTTAAATAGCTATTTCTGATGGTTTCCACCAATTTTGGCCCCCAAAACACAAATTAGGTAGGTACGATTTTTTTTTTTTTTTCAAATTAACTTTGATCATTGGTAGTGCCATTTAATCGTCTTGATCTACGTGTTGACACTTTTTCTAGTGTTATTATACAAACTGATGGTGATTTCAGACGATTTCCCAGGTTTTTCACTCATAAAAAACGCTGCAAAGTCCTTGTCACATGGGGTTTATTATTCTACAGAAATGTTGGCTTACATTTATTGTTTGTTTCATGTGAAATAATTGAAATAGCTATTTCTGATGGTTTCCACCAATTTTGGCCCCCAAAACACAAATTAGGTAGGTACGATCTTTTTTTTTTTTTTTTTCAAATTATCTTTGATCATTGGTAGTGCCATCATTTAATCGTCTTGATCCACGTGTTGACACTTTTTCTAGTGTTATTCTACAAATTGATGGTGATTTCGCAGGTATTTGACTCATAAAAAATCAATTTTGGGAGCTGAACATCTTGTACAACCTCAATTTTCCACTCCTTGGCCAATATCGACTTCATATTCGATCTTCTCGTCCCCAAAAACATGGAAAACGATACCTCAAAAGCTCATGTTACCAAAATGTTGCTAAAACGCAAAAAGTACCTATTTTCACACACATTTTCACTCATAACACCCCTGGGTATATTCCGATCGGGCTGAAAAGTTTCGGGACACAACTAGGGCCCAAATGGAGCATGTGTGCGAAAGAACGACTTTTTTAGATCGAAAATGAAGCATGTACACGTGATACGGCGGACGGCGTACGGCGGACGGCGTACGGCGGACGGCGGACGGACATTGCATTTTTTGAATCTACACACCTTGAAACGGAAAAGAAAAAGGTTTGAGGGGGTGTTATAAAAACTTTTTGCTGAGCGATTACATAGGTGTATTATTCACAGAATAATAAACCAAAATCAATTCTGGGAGCTGAACATTTGGTAGAACTCAATTTTCCACTCTTTGGTCAAAATCGACTTCATATTCGGTTTTCTCGCCCCCAAAAACATAGAAAACGATATCTCAGAAGCTCATGTTACCAATATGTTGCTAAAACGTAAAAAGTACCTATTTTTACACACATTTTCACTCATAACACCCCTGGGTATATTCCGATCGGGCTGAAAAGTTTCGGGACACAACTAGGGCCCAAATGGAGCATGTGTGCGAAAGAACGACTTTTTTAGATCGAAAATGAAGCCTGTACACGTGATACGGCGGACGGCGTACGGCGGACGGCGGACGGACATTGCATTTTTTGAATCTACACACCTTGAAACGGAAAAGAAAAAGGTTTGAGGGGGTGTTATAAAAATTTTTTGCTGAGCGATTACATAGGTGTATTATTCACAGAATAATAAACCAAAATCAATTCTGGGAGCTGAACATTTGGTAGAACTCAATTTTCCACTCTTTGGTCAAAATCGACTTCATATTCGGTTTTCTCGTCCCCAAAAACATAGAAAACGATATCTCAGAAGCTCATGTTACCAATATGTTGCTAAAACGTAAAAAGTACCTATTTTTACACACATTTTCACTCATAACACCCCTGGGTATATTCCGATCGGGCTGAAAAGTTTCGGGACACAACTAGGGCCCAAATGGAGCATGTGTGCGAAAGAACGACTTTTTTAGACCGAAAATGAAGCCTGTACACGTGATACGGCGGACGGACATTGCATTTTTGGAATCTATGCACCTTGAAACGTAAAAGAAAAAAGTTTGAGGGGGTGTTATAAAAATTTTTTGCTGAGCGAATACATAGGTGTATTATTCACAGAATAATAAACCAAAATACTTGGAAGAAAGGTAGTTTTCCGTTATACCCCCCCCCCCCCCTCCCATCTCACTCTAGCGTGCTCGATATTTGGACTTGGAATCAGAGATGGGCATATTCATATTCGTAATATACTATTATGATTATATTCACACGGCGTATTTACCATGAATACGAATACGAATATATTCATATTTACACGAGTAAAATACGCCGTGTGAATATTCATATTCGTATTTACGAATATGAATATGCCCATCTCTGCTAGGAAGCACTAACATATGTGTAGAAGGGGGTAGAGGAAGCCGCAAAGGTGTTGATGGTGAGGGGGTGGGGGGTTATTCCTGACAATAAATAAAGGAAAAAAATTAGGTACCGATTTTACTGGAAGTTGGAAATCTCGATTAGCATTTGACGAAACAAACTGACGAAAAGTAAGTTACGATCCAGATTTATTATGAATGTGTTCATTATGAAAGTAACCTTTGAGAAGTGATTGGCAACCCGAACCATTCATAGCGAAGACATCCAAACCAAAACAAGCGCCAGACGCCTGGGGTTGGGGTCACTAAAGCTAGGGATTCAGTGGGAGCGTATGCGTCCGCATCTCGCGTTCGCGTCCGAACCGCCGCTTCCAGACGCCGGCAGGGTTGTATTCGGTAGGAGCGTCCGCGTTTGCGTCCACTAGTTGTGCCTACATCGATTTTAGTAGTATACACCATGCTGAAGAGGAAGTTAGCACTTTGTTATTGTTGGAAGATGAAGAGGATGAGGATTTTTTTCACTCATTGAAGAGGAACTCTACTTCCCCAATGTACAAGAAGAGGAGAGAGGAGGGGTGGTACTCAGCAGCTCGATATCACTTTGAGAAGGACGAGGAAACTTTCAGAAGATTTTTCAGGCCCAATTTTGATCAGTTCCAATAATAAAGTAATGACCGTGCATCACAGTCTTGTAGATGTGATCCACAGTTCCCCCCTCCTTGAACAAGTTTTCCTGTAAATCCCAGCCCCCACGGGGTTTCCAACGTTGTCGTTGCGGGTCACATACCTCCGGACGCGTAGGCGCGCGGCTCGACTGGTCCCCTGAGCAGTCGGGACGTGGACGCAGGCGTCCCAATTCTAGACGCGGACGCCAGACGCGCTCAAAGAATGCGATTCCATTAAAAAACCTTGAAGCAGTGGCAAGCGTCCAGACGCGGACGCGGGACGCGGACGTAGACGCTCCCACTGAATCCCTACCTTAACCCCGTTTTTCCCCGCACCTACCCGAAGGATTTAGGGAGTTTTTGCAAAAGTTTGGCCACTAGGCCGTTGACGGACTAAGGACTTCCGGGCTAACGATCTAAGGGAAAAAACCCGGATGCTAACCTCTTAGATCGTGAAAGTTAGGTCGTTGAACGACTTAAGCTGATTTGATGGGTGACACTAACGCTAACGTTGAACTGTTCTCATTATATTCTCATCACTTGAAGATTTCAGTTCAAAAAGCCGTTTTTAGTTTTCATCTTTGCCAGTATAATTATATTTATGGTTGTTCATAGACCAGCCAGGTACAATTGATTAAGATTTTCCAGTCTTAACCTGCGGAACGCGCGCCCTGTGAGGTCTCCCTTGTTTCTGATTTTCTTCGCCCAACATTAATGTGAGGGGACGGCCGAATGGGGAGGCCGGCCAATGCCTCCCTTAGCATTTACTTCAAACTTCAGTTTACGTCCAGCTTCAACTGAGGGTGCACCGCACAAATGGCTTCAAAAAAGACCTGGTGGGTCACTTGCGCCTGTTTGTTCGGTAACCAGTTTTTACTGGTAGTTGTAACCATAGGTACCTAACTAGTTCATAGGACGACGTATTTGAGTCAAAACCCATATTTTATGTACCTACTGCTGAGAATAACTTGGCAATACTTCGTCAAAGTGAATATACCGACTTTTGAACTCAGCTTGACTGAATTACATTTTATTATTAGAATATTTAAAAATGAGCAACTTTCATGTTTGAATAATGAAGAAATGTTTCATATTTCTTCATTTCAAGTATCCTGGAGTACTTTGACCCAAAAAAATGAAATATATTATTAGGTTCTGGTAGTTAATGACGTGAAAGACCTCTCAGGTCGATTGCGCTTCCCCGAGTGATTTTCTGATTGCGCGTTCCCTAGGATCACAGGATCACAGAAACATTTCCTATTACTATTTTCAAATGGAAAATAATGTGGGGTTGTCCATAGACACGAGACAAATTAGCCAAAAAACTAAAGGTTTGGCTAATTAATGTTATTTGGCAAAAATTAGTGGCTAATAGGTAGTGTTAGCCAAAAAACTGTAAGGTTGTCCATAGACATAGAGAAATTAGCCAGGTACAATTTATTGACATTTTCCAGTCTGTAAGGGTCACAGAAATATTTCCTAATACTGTTTTCAGGGTTTTTATACAGCAGAAAAACCGAAAAACGAGAGAAAAAAAGACGCACGCTATCAGGTACACCTACACAACACAAACAAATAATCACAAATGCCATGGAAGAAGGCAATCCATGCGATGAGGTTTCCTTGGTGGAAGGTTAGTAAGGGAAACGGCCCATACGACCTAGTGCCAGGTCATTTAGGTAGACCGGTGGCATCCAACGTTGAAGAGCTAAGTTGGGTCGTTAGGGTTGCTAGACCCCGAACGGAACCTATAACCCGAATTTCATCAATTTTTTTTCATGGTACCTAAGTAAGAAAAGTGCTGCGTACGGCGGACATACAGAAACTCTTTTATTGCATTTTCGTATTCTAAGTACCTTGAAATATAAACCATCAAATTTTGATGAATGGCGGGGGGGGGGGGGGGGTTAGAATGTTTTTGTTTTTTTCATGCTCGATTCCAAAGGTTCATTATTGAAAATAATAAACCAAAAGGGTGAAGCCTTGAGAATTTAAGACTCTTCACTTTGCCTTCCGCGGTTATTGCGTTTGTCACATTCAATAAACAAGGGAATCCAATGGGCGAGGAAGTGAGGGGGTTATTGAAGGGCTTGTCGGGGAGGCTACCAACGTCGTACAGAAATTAGTTCCACTTTGAAACAATCACCAAGCAATTGATCCGCCGAGGGGAACTTCGCCGAGTATATTAGAAGGGATGACGGAGGATGACGGATACTCGACAAAGCAGGTACTTTGATCAATACTGTGTAACTTCCCTACCGACTAAAACCCTTCTCAAACCATTCGGATAACTGGTTTGCCAACTGACTAAAATGTAAGTCAATTGGGCTGTCTTTGGTAGACCCTTGGGAAAGGTGGGGGTGGATGAAGGGACTAATACCAACTTTATTTCGCTCCAACCTTGTGTCTTATCGCACATCAACCCCCCCCCCCCCCCTTCCTTAACATTCTCACTTGACGACTCGCCCTATTGTACTTTGTTCAACAACTCCGAGCGAAAACCCTCCGAGTCCTCTAACCGGCGGTTTTCAACGCACAAAAGCCGAACCAACTTCCAGTCATTCCATGTTTAATAACCCGTTACGTTCATTTGGGAAAGCCTATGTGAAACGGGTGATAGAGGTGGCCCCTAGCGTTTATTTTGGGACTCTTTAAATGTTCATGCCCCCCCAGAGAAGAGAGCGTCCCATTTATCGAATGACGACGGAGGATAACCGTAGCTTCATTTGACCGTATAAACGGTCCATGGATATGAATCGCGAGAGTGCTGGGTAGCGGGGGTCACTCGAAGCCCTTGATATTTCATATATGTTCCATGGGAAGCTGTCAAAACACGCGGCAGACCAACCGTCTATCAACCTGCGGAAAAACGACGATTTTACACAAAAATTTAACGTAAATTTAGGGCTGAAACATCGTTAGAATGTCAATTTTCTACTCTTCAGTCAAAATCGACATCATATTCGGTCTTCTCGTCCTAAAAAACATAGAAAACGATACCTCAAAAGCTCATGTTACTAAATCACAAAAAAAAACCCTATTTCCACCCATAACACCCCTGGGTATATTTCGATCGGGCTGCGAATTTTGGATCACAAGTAGGACCCAAATGGAGGATATGTGCGAAAGAACGAATTTTTAAGACCTAAAATGAAGCCGGTAAGCATAATACGGCGGACGGCGGGCGGACATTGCGTTTTGGTTTATTATTCTGTGAATAATACACCTATGTATTCGCTCAGCAAAAAATTTTTGTAACACACCCTCAAAATTTTTTTCTTTTCCGTTTCAAAGTGCGTAGATTCCAAAAACGCTGCAAAGTCCTTGTCACATGGGTTTATTATTCTATTGGAGTTCTAGAGGTTCTTGTTGGCTATTAAATTTATTGTTTCTTTCATGTGGAATGATTGAAATAGCTATTTCTGATGATTTCCACCAATTTTGGCCCCCAAAACATGAAAGAGGTACGCTTTGTTTTTTTTTTTTTTTTTTTAGATCATCTTTGATCATTGGTAGTGGCATTTAATGGTCTTGATTCACCTGTTTACACTTTTTTCAATGTTATTATACATATTGAAGGTGATTTCAGACATTTTTCCAGGTTTTTGACTCATAAAAAAACAATTTTGAGAGCTGAACCTTTGGTAAAACCTTAACTTCCGTGTCATTGGTCAAATAATCGACTTCATATTCGGTCTTCTCGTCCCCAAAAACATGGAAAAAGATACTTCAAAAGCTCGTGTTACTAACATGTTCCTAAAACGCCAAAAGTATCTATTTTTACACACATTTTCACTCATAACACCCCTGGGTATATTCCGATCGGGCTGAAAAGTTTCGGGACACAACTAGGACCCAAATGGAGCATGTGAGCTAAAGAACGACTTTTTTAGACCGAAAATGAAGCCGGTACACGTGATACGGCGTACGGCGGACGGACATTGCATTTTGGTTTATTATTCTGTGAATAATACACCTATGTATTCGCTCAGCAAAAAATTTGTATAACACCCCCTCAAAATTTTTTCTTTTCCGTTTCAAGGTGCGTAGATTCCAAAAATGCAATGTCCGTCCGCCGTCCGCCGTACGCCGAATCACGTGTACAGGCTTCATTTTCGATCTAAAAAAATCGTTCTTTCGCACACATGCTCCATTTGGGCCCTAGTTGTGTCCCGAAACTTTTCAGCCCGATCGGAATATACCCAGGGATGTTATGAGTGAAAATGTGTGTAAAAATAGGTACTTTTTGCGTTTTAGCAACATGTTAGTAAAATGAGCTTTTGAGGTATCTTTTTCCATGTTTTTGGGGACGAGAAGACCGAATATGATGTCGATTTTGACCAAAGACGCGGAAATTGAGGTTTTACCAAAGGTTCAGCTCCCAAAATTGGTTTTTTATGAGTCAAAAACCTTGAAAACTGTCTTAAATCACCATCAATGTGTATAATAACATTGGAAAAAGTGTAAACAGGTGAATCAAGACCATTAAATGCCACTACCAATGATCAAAGATGATCTCAAAAAAAGAGAAAAAAAAGCGTACCTATTTCATGTTTTGGGGGCCAAAATTGGTGGAAATCATCAGAAATATCTATTTTAATCATTCCACATGAAAGAAACAATAAATTTAACAGCCAAGAAGAATCTCTAGAACTCCAATAGAATAATAAACCCATGTGACAAGGACTTTGCAGCGTTTTTGGAATCTACACACCTTGAAACGGAAAAGAAAGAATTTTGAGGGGGCGTTATAAAAATTTTTTGCTGAGCGAATACATAGGTGTATTATTCACAGAATAATAAATCAAAATGCGATGCCCGTCCGCCGTCCGCCGTATCACGTGTACAGGCTTCATTTTCGGTCTAAAAAAGTCGTTCTTTCGCCCACATGCTCCATTTGGGCCCTAGTTGTGTCCCGAAACTTTGCAGACCGATCGGAATATACCCAGGGGTGTTATGAGAGAAAATGTGCACAAAAATATGTACTTTTTGTGTTTTAGTAACATGTTAGTAAAATGAGCTTTTGAGGGTTTGTTTTCCATATTTTTGGGGACAAGAAGACCTAATATAAATGAGATTTTGACCAAAGAGTGGAAAATTGATGTTCTACCAAATTTTCAGCTCCCAAAATTGATTTTTTATGAGTCAAAAACTTGGGAAATCGTCTGAAATCACCATAAATTTGTATAATAACACTAGAAAAAGTAGTGTCAGTACGTGGAGCAAGACGATTAAATGGCACTACCAATGATCAGATAAATTGAAGAAATAAAAAAACGCTGCAAAGTCCTTGTCACATGGGTTTATTATTCTATTGGAGTTCTAGAGATTTTTGTTGGCTGTTAAATGTATTGTTTCTTTCATGTGGAATGATTGAAATAGCTATTTCTGATGATTTCCACCAATTTTGGCCCCCAAAACATGAAATAGGTACGCTTTTTTTTTTTTTAAGATCATCTTTGATCATTGGTAGTGGCATTTAATGGTCTTGATTCACCTGTTTACACTTTTTCCAATGTTATTGTACAAATTGATGGTGATTTCAGACAGTTTTCCAGGTTTTTGACTCATAAAAAACCAATTTTGGGAGCTGAACCTTTGGTAAAACCTCAATTTCCGCGTCTTTGGTCAAAATCGACTTCATATTCGGTCTTCTCGTCCTCAAAAACATGGAAAAAGATACCTCAAAAGCTCATGTTACTAACATGTTGTTAAAACGCAAAAAGTACCTATTTTAGCGAATTTTCAAAGAAAATGAAGCTATTGCAATGGCTTCGAAATTTAAATAATATAAATTTTTGGAAATTTTCTTCATAGAAATCTGTTTCAGACCATTCTAAAACGATTCCTGAAATTTAACACTTTTTTATATGTATATATATATTTATATATATATGTGTCACTCCAGACGATAACTCTCGATAGAATTGAGATAAACAGCTCAAATTTGCACAAAAAATCTATCTTGGCAATCGAAAGGCTAAGTTCGAAGATGGGCGAAATTGGCCTACTCTAAGGAGGGTTTTGGCGCATTTAAAGTGCGCAAAAATTACCCAAAAATCCCCAAAATGTTATTTTCCAACAAGTGACCCCTCATTTTAAAGGTTTTTGCACGTTGAACACGATGGTGGAATCGGATTTTGGATATCTTGATCCGTTCTCAAATTAGAGCATTTAAAGTGCGCAAAAATTATCCAAAAATCCCCAAAATGTTATTTTCTAACAAGTGACCCCTCATTTTAAAGGTTTTTGCACGCTGAACACGATGGTGAAATCGGATTTTAGATATCTAAATCCGTTCTTAAATTAGAGCATTTAAAGTGCGCAAAAATTACCTACTAGTTTTCTGTTTTAGAACCATAACGTGGAATGGAAAGTTGCGATGTATCCGTACAGGCAACTTTCGATTCCAATAATTCTCAAGCAGTTTCAGGTCCACTCAATGTTGAATACTAGAATAGAACAATATTTCAACGTAGCACCCACATGTTCTTCCAAGTGATCCTTCCAGAAACCACATCCTTCCTTCATAGTTTATTTCAAGATTGAGCCTGCATGAAAAACAACCTGCACTTGAAGCCCTCATGATTTTCTATAACAACTCCTTTACCTACTGCACTCTCTTGAGTAGGTAAGTCAAAAGTCCTAACTACCCTATCCTACCTAATATGAACCCACAGCGATCAAATAAATAAGCACTTAGTACAATTACGTAATAAACAAACGGTAGAATCAGGATGGACAAAACGTACAAATTAAAATGAATACGAAGAGAATATACTTAGAAAACCAAATTTTAGACCGAAGTTTTCCTTTATTCAAAACCATAGCCATTAATTCGAATATTTCTTTGAAAATTCGCTCATTAAGTCATGCTGCATGACTGGTTTTTTATACACATTTTCACTCATAACACCCCTGGGTATATTCCGATCGGGCTGAAAAGTTTCGGGACACAACTAGGGCCCAAATGGAGCATGTGTCCGAAAGAACGACTTTTTTAGACCGAAAATGAAGCCTGTACACGTGATACGGCGTACGGCGGACGGCGACGGACATTGCATTTTTGGAATCTACGCACCTTGAAACGGAAAATAAAAAATTTTGAGGGGGTGTTATAAAAATTTTTTGCTGAGCGAATACATAGGTGTATTATTCACAGAATAATAAACCAAAAGGATCGTACCTTCGTGTTTTTGGGGCCAGAATTGGTGGAAACCATCAGAAATAGCTATTTCAGTTATTTCACATGAAAGAAACAATAAATGAACAGAATAATAAACCAAAATTCACTCAGCCACCGGCTCACCACCAACAAACCTTGGGCTGCTGTTTTGCTCGTGGATGAAGGTACAGAATCTCATTTAAAGGGCGATGTTGATATTGTAGGCCCACTCACCAGATGTACACAATGACCATTATTGCCCAACAGGAAAACAGGTTGACCTCATAAGCTCATAACGTCCATTCACGGCACCGTTTCAGTTTTGTTTGACAAACGATAATCTGATATAAATTCAGCTCCGACTATATGCAGCTCCGGTTGAATGGTGTGACAATGGAGCGAGACAAATTCCATTTCACAGGACGAAACCCGCTGTCGGCGTTACCGCTGGAAAACCCCGAGTAAAACAATCGGATTGGGAGATGAAGCTGGCCGATTGGAAAATGAGTCATATCTGGTTTGGAGGGAAAGGCGAAGTGGACGGTTCCAAAGCGTTTATTTTTGCCGTTATATTAGGGGGACACGCGTGTTTCCATCAACAAACGGTCGTCGGTTGTGCGCCGGGGTATATGTAGGTACTTGTTTACGGTCTCTTCCGGAAATTTTCAGTTTTCGGTGGATGGCGGGAGAGGCAGGAGGAGATAATAAGGATTCAGCACGATCATAGAAACAAAACAGATTCGAATTGTTAAGGTCACAATTAGAATTAAGGAGAGGACGACGAGAATATTCTTATTGGGATCTAAACATTTCCTACGCTCTGTGTACCGGAACCGGCTTGGCAATCGCGGTTTTGGTTTATTATTCTGTGAATAATACACCTATGTATTCGCTCAGCAAATCATTTTTATAACACCCCCTCAAAATTTTTTCTTTTCCGTTTCAAGGTGCGTAGATTCCAAAAACGCTGCAAAGTCCTTGTCACATGGGTTTATTATTCTATTGGAGTTCTAGAGATTTTTGTTGGCTGTTAAATGTATTGTTTCTTTCATGTGGAATGATTGAAATAGCTATTTCTGATGATTTCCACCAATTTTGGCCCCCAAACCATGAAATAGGTACGCTTTTTTTTTCTTTTTTTTAAGATCATCTTTGATCATAGGTAGTGGCATTTAATGGTCTTGATTCACCTGTTTACACTTTTTCCAATGTTATTGTACACATTGATGGTGATTTCAGACAGTTTTCCAGGTTTTTGACTCATAAAAAACCAATTTTGGGAGCTGAACCTTTGGTAAAACCTCAATTTCCGCGTCTTTGGTAAAAATCGACTTCATATTCGGTCTTCTCGTCCTCAAAAACATGGAAAAAGATACCTCAAAAGCTCATGTTACTAACATGTTGTTGAAACGCAAAAAGTACCTATTTTTATACACATTTTCACTCATAACACCCCTGGGTATATTCCGATCGGGCTGAAAAGTTTCGGGACACAACTAGGGCCCAAATGGAGCATGTGTGCGAAAGAACGACTTTTTTAGACCGAAAATGAAGCCTGTACACGTGATACGGCGTACGGCGGACGGCGTACGGCGGACGGCGGACGGACATTGCATTTTTGGAATCTACGCACCTTGAAACGGAAAAGAAAAAATTTTGAGGGGGTGTTATAAAAATTTTTTAGTGAGCGAATACATAGGTGTATTATTCACAGAATAATAAACCAAAATGCAATGTCCGTCCGCCGTCCGCCGTACGCCGTATCACGTCTACAGGCTTCATTTTCGGTCTTAAAAAATCGTTCTTTCGCACACATGCTCCATTTGGGCCCTAGTTGTGTCCCGAAACTTTTCAGCCCGATCGGAATATATCCAGGGGAGTTATGAGTGAAAATGTGTATAAAAATAGGTACTTTTTGTGTTTTAGTAACATGTTAGTAAAATGAGCTTTTTAGGTATAGTATTCCATGTTTTTGGGGACGAGAAGACCGAATATGAAGTCGATTTTGACCAAGGAGTGGAAAATTGAGGTTGTACCAGATGTTCAGCTCCCAAAATTGATTTTTTATTAGTCAAAATCCTGCGAAATCGTCTGAAATCACCATCAATTTGTATAATAACACTAGAAAAAGTGTCATCACGTGGATCAAGACAATTAAATGGTACAATCAATGATCAAGGGTAATTTGAAGAAAAAAAAGGAGCGTAGTACCTAATTCAAGTTCTGGGGGCCAAAATTTGTGGAAACCACCAGAAATAGCCATTTGAATTAATTTACATGAATGAAACAATAAATAAACAGCCGGCATTTCTGTAGACCAATAAAATAATAGAATAATAAACCCATGTGACAAGGACTTTGCAGCGTTTTATAGATATGCGTTGGATTCAAGAATTCCATAATTAATAATTTGTTGTTCATGTTACGAAAATACTTATCAACAAATTCCAAAATAACCATCATACTTCAGATGAAATAAAATCACGTAATCACCAGCTCGTTTTCATGCAGCCATGCTTGTTCATAATCTTGTTTTCCCTTGGATTTATTCCGTTACATTCACGATCATGTTGACGAAGCTTTTCGGTTTAAATTGAGGGCCTTACTGTGAACGAACGGCTGGACGTACAATGCTCCGGGTGGTCCCAAAAAATTCCTCTCTTCAAAATTAAAATACAAAAATGCGAGATAACGGCGTCCTGGAAATGTCATCCCCTATTTTTCACCTCTTTGAGATAACAAACATTAACGATGAGCTTCGCGGACCAGCTAGAACCCAAACGGGACCTATGAACCAAATTTTATAATTTTTTCGTTCTTGGTAACTGAGGAAAGTGCGAAGTACTGCGGACGGAAAGAATTTTGGTTTATTATTTTCAATAATGAACCTTTGGAATCGAGCATGAAAAAATAAATTGTAACCCCCCTCATCATTTGATGTCTTACGTTTCAAGGTATGTAGAATCCGAAAATGCAATTAAACTAATTTCTGTCTGCCTACCGTACGCCGTTCTTCGCACTTTCCTTGGTTACCATGAATCGAAATTAATGAAATTTAGTTTGTAGGTCCCGTTTGGGGTCTAGTTGGTCCTCGAAGCTTGGCGTTGCTGTCAGTCATCACTAAGGGATGAAAAATAAGGTTTACAATTTCAGAACGCCGTAGCTCGAAAACTTTCAATGGAAGGGTATGGTTTTTTTAGGAGAGTCTGGCCAGAGCCCACTCCGGCCGTGGGTGTTCGGCCATTTCCGCCTGTTTCCGCGTGGAATTTGCTGTTCCCTGGTTCCCGCCCTCCGCGATCGGCTCGTATCCTTCTCACTTTCTTATCAGTTTACTTATCATTATTACTTATTCGTTACCACACTTATTATTACTTTATTTACGTCAGTTTTTTTAGTTAAACACTTTTTAAAAAATGCCCCGTTGTAGTAGGTGCACTTAACAGTGACAAGTCATTTACGTTAAAACAACATGAGAATAGTCATGGCAAGGAGAGGGCTGATCGGAAATTATACGCCTGCTTATTATGCAGCGGATTCGAGGCGTGCCGGAGTAGTTAATGGGAGTTTGAAGGACGATTGAGATCCAAGTGTTTTTTGAAACCATTGAGAAACACAAGCTTTCAACTGCCCTCAGACAGTCCTCTTCACGTGTACCAGAATTAAGATAAGTTTTCTTATCAGGAACAACTGAGGGCAGTTGAAAGCTTGTGTTTCTCAGTAAATAACGGTGTCAAAAACAACTGGATCTCAGTCGTTCTTCAAACTCCCATTAACCAGCATTGAAATAGAAGACCCTACAACATTGATATAACATTGTTCCGAGTCACTAGGTATTATATTATTGGTAACTGTGATATTCGCGTGATATTCTGGTTATTTTCATTAATTTTGGCTATTTTCAACTGTATCGAACTATATTCAATTTTGGTTAGTTTCAACTTATTCCTTTAGAATCGAGCATGATTAAAACAAATGTTAACGCCCCCTCAAAATTTGATGGTTTCCGTTCCAAGGTAGGTACGTAGACTCCGAAAATGAATAATCAAATTTCAATCCGTCCGCCGTACTTCGCACTTTCCTTAGTTACCATGAACCAAAATGAGCTAAATTTTATGAAATGGTAATAAGATTCGAAGTCAATACATAGAGAATTGCTGGACAAAACAGTCGTGATAGGTTGATTACATGTGATATTGTCATGCTATTATAATTTATAATAATATTCTGTGATAGCTATTCTAATAGTCAAAAGTTCCATAGGTACTTACTTTTCTCAAGAATAAGCTGTGAATTGTAATCTCGTAAATGAGTAATATGCATTTAAATATTCATTAAAAGGTTGATTACATGTGATATTGTCGTGATATTATAATATATAATAATATAAAAATGAAGTCGTTGCCTTGGGCAATTTTCCTCTCGATTTTTTTTTTTTTCACTTTCAGTATTTGTAACACTAATCTAAGTACCTAGTTATAACCTAAAAGAGACTAAATTGTACTAAGTACCTATTGTGATTGATAAGCTTTCTCTAGAATAACATTTTCAAGAGGGTGGGTAATACTGAGACTAGTGTATAATTTTGTCACTATCGTTAATTTCTCCAAGGGAAATACCTATATATTTTGTGACAATTATGGGAATAGTCAGAAGTTCCTTAGGTACCTACCTAATTTCTCAAGAATAAGCAGTGAATTGTGATCTCGTAAATGAATAAAATATATATTTTTTGCTTATGTTACCATTATTTTCATTTCGTTGCCCTCCCAAATTTTTGTGCGGGCAAAATGTCTTTTTAAAAATATACCATTTCCTTGCAAATTTAGTCGCCGCTACGGTTATGGCCCCTTAAATGTTGGTCACATATCTGGCAACGATTATCATTTGTAAATATAAAGTAAAGAACCTAGGTACTACTCCATCAATCGCTTATTAAGTAATAATAAATTATAGAAGCTGTTCAAATCAATAATCTGTGAAGAAAATCATGATTTCGAAGCCTTAACGCAACAAAAACAGATCTTACGAAAGTATCGGCGACAAAAAAAAACTGTCATCAATCCTAGTCTCGAACCATCGAACCTGGCTTCCGAGGGCCGTGTCGATCCCTCTGACCTATCGAGCTAGCACGTTGAAAGTCGGCTTCTAAAACAATAGGTGGCCCACGCTGTAAAGCAGTAGGAGGCAGCGGAAACAGGCGGAAATGGCCGAACCCTCACGGCCGGAGTGGGCTCTGGCCAGACTCTCCTGTTTTTTTCACGTTTTTAGATTGATCCTGATCTAGAGAATTTTTTGACACCACCCGGAGCATTGTACGACCAGCCGATCATTTGCACCGTAGAGCTTTGTCAACATGATAAAACGGTATGAATCCGGCCCAGATATCATCGCTAGGGAGCACCTGATTCCATTCGAAAAATGATGGCTCTTTTGGATTTTGTTGGTAGGCACTTTTGCAACCTCGAACAAACGTTGAATTATAAATTGGTAAATTATTACATAACAGTAAATTATTACATGACGGTAAATTATTACACAATTTATTATACTGTCTACGCAGAAGCGGCATCTATTCGGGTAAATGATTGCACAATGGTTTATTATTTATCTTATGCTTCATGTATAACGACAAATAATATTGTTGATTGAATCACTGAATTCCGCGCAGTACTCGATCTATGGCTTTCCTGAGGGGAGCTCGAGGGTATTGACCACAGAAACAGTGATCTACGCAGAAGGGACATCTATAGGTAAATTATTAACCGTTGTGTAATAATTTGTAGCGTTCTATTTATTCGAGCTGCCATCACCTGGGTTCACCTGATATTTTAAATGTAATCGGACCCTCCCAGGCCAATCACCGCGCCTAACCCGATATCCCCTCAATTGATCACCCTAAGTGGATTATCGCTTGTTTCTTGCTGGAAAAACACCGGGTGTACCGCACCCGAGCCCGCTGCTGGTAATCAACTGCGATAATCAAAATTGAATTTCTACCAGGACAAACGATGAGGTTTAATATCCGCTCCCAAAGCTCGGCGATTCTCAAGGGGCTGATGCGCCTATTGAACTGAGATAATCAAGTGTGTTATGATTGCCACGTACTCCGAATTTCAAATGGACCAGCCTCTATGGTTCTGGGTTTACTTTCTATCAGGCTTGCTTGAGGGAATTGCATTCCAACTACTTCAAAAGTTTATAAAAACATCTGCTGTAAAATCCATCTGTAGAATTCATTTGTGGATGAACTGCCAGACCCGCGATACACATAGGTTTGTGCAAAAATTAAAAAACGCTGCGAATCCCTGCACAACGGCTTACTATTTTGTACAGAATACCCTTCTGTTACAGATCACAGCTCTCTGTATAGATAACCCGTCTATATAATAACCCGTACTACTCTATACATATTATGTAGATCACAGAACCTCCGTAGGTTAGTACCTAACCCCGTACTCGTTACTAGGTACCTACCTAAATTACGAATTAAATGTTGCTAAAATAATTCTGTCGATGACAAACAGTACATGAAATGGCAAAAATAAACGCAAATGATGAAGTTCTGAAGTGAAATTGTTGATGCGGAGTGAAAAAAGTTGCAAACGTACCTACCACCAAACTCCAACCCCTTCTACGTAGATGGTATAATGAACCGTTGTGTAATAATTTACCGTACTGTAATAATTTACCGTTGTGTAATAATTTACCGTAGTGTAATAATTTACCATTGTGTAATAATTTACCCATCAATAATACTTCAACGTTTGTTCAAGTTTCACTACCTACCAACAAACTCCAAAAGAGCCACCATTTTCCAAATGAAATAATATCGCAGAACAACCAACTCGACTTCATACTCTGTGATTATGATCAGGTGATCCCTAGCAATGATTTTATCTCGGGCCAATACCCGATTCTTAGCGCGTCCCTGGTGATGAAATTTTTGGGTTAAATGTATACAATTCGAATTCATTCATCCTTCTGTTGAAACACTCGTTACTAGGTACCTACATAAATAACGAGTTAAATGTTGCTAAAATAATTCTGTCGATGACAAACAGTAACTAAAATGGCAAAAAGAAACGCAAATAATGAAGTTCTGAAGGAAAATTGTTCATGTGGACTGAAATAGACGCTCCTTCTGCGTAGATCACTGTTTTCTGTGGTCAATAACTACCCTCGTGGTCAAGTATAATGAACCGTTGTCTAATGTCTTGCCCATCAATAATACTTCAACGGTTGTTCAAGTTGCAAAAGTACCGATCATCAAAATCCAGCCCCTTCTAGGTAGATGAACCGTTGTGTAATAATTTGCCGTTGTGTAATAATCTACCATTGTGTAATAATTTATCCAACAATAATACTTCAACGTTTGTTCAAGTTTCAGAAGTATACCTACCAACAAAATCCAGTAGCCCATCACTTATCAAAATGAAATAATATCACAGAACAACCAACTCGACCTCATACAGCCATCCTTGATTATAATCAGGTGCTCCCTAGTGATTATTATCTCGGCCGGATTTATACCGTTTGATTCACGATCGTGTTGACGAAGCTTTTTGGTGCACACGAACGGCTGGACTTACAGTGCTCCAGGTGGTCTCAAAAAATAGTTTAGCTCAAGACAAATTTAATAACGTAAAAAAAACCAAACCCTTTCATAGACAGTTTTCGAACTACGGCGTTCTGAAAATTTCAACTCCTATTTTGAACCCCTTAGAGATGACTGACAGTAACGCCGAGCTTCGAGGACCAACTAGACCCCGAACGGAACCTATACCCCGAATTTCATCAATTTTTTTCATGGTAACTAAGAAAAGTGGCCAGTACGGCGTACGGCGGATGGACAGAAATATTTTTATTGAATTTTCGGATTCTACATACCTTGAAACTTAAACCATCAAATTTTGAGGGGGGTTAGAATTTTGTTTTCTTGCTCGATTCCAATGGTTCATTATTGAAAATAATAAACCAAAATTTTAATCACGCATGACTTTTTGAAATAGGTTTTTTTTCCGTGATATTATTTAAAGCAATGATGTCACACAGCATTCTAGGGAGATAGGTTTCACCTATGTGACACACATGAACGATAGCAAATTAAGCTCTCGTTTGATGGGAAAGACTTAAAGATCATGGATATGTCTTTCCCATCGAGGGAGAGCTTAATGGAAGTGGTAAATGATTTAAGAAATCTCTTAGCAATTTAATGATTTAAGCAATTTAAGGCCTCCCAAAGTTTGAAGCACTGGTTAGACAAAAAGAAATTAATTTTCAGAATCACCAAATTTATTTATGTTTTAATTTACAGAAAAATATAAGTTCTATCAGTAATGCTTAACAGTGGCTACAAACTATAACTTCACAGGATGAATAGCACAGAAATTAGCATTCGGAGTAACTCAGGTGATCCGGGCCCTATGCATCGTCATGTATAGAAGTCCTAAGGTGACTACATGACAAATTACAGCTTTACAGGATGAATATCATAGAAATTAGCTTTTGAGGCCACTCAGCTGATCCGGGCCCTATGTATCGTCATGTAGAAGTCCTAAGGTGACTACTTGCCAAATTTCAAGTCTCTACCACAACGGAATTCGGCCCAAAAAACGTCGCATTTCTTTTCCTTTCGCAAACATTTCACTGACCCCCAGCCTAAAGGACATGTCCGTGTCAAAAAAAATTATTATTGCTTGCAGCCTTCCAGTAGTTAGGTACTGCCCTTCGTTGAAGTTCCAAACTGAGAATTTATAAAAACTTCAGTAGTACCTGAAACTACTGAACTGACTACTTAATTATTATTCTAGTCCTACCGTCTGTATTAATGTTCCAGTTTACTGGATGGTAGTGTTGTCTTTGTTACTCCTAATATAGGTGTGCATTTTAATTACTAAAATTTCCAATTAATTCAGCATAATTACCTTGATGGTAAATCATAGTTATAATAATTATTATAGTCTACGTTTTATCCGTCCGTCTCCCCGCCCCTTCGGGTGTCTGGTTTAATTTTTCGAACGATATAATATGAGATTTACCTACCTACTAATATGACATTTAGACATAAACTAGCTGTGTACCCGCGCTTCGCAACGGTAGATAGAGCAGACACCCCCTTTAGGACAGGCCCCACTCATAACAGTTTTATGATATATTATACTATTTGAACCGACGCGTGTTGCTGCGATTTAAATAAATGGAGCCAACGGTCATGTATTTTAACCCTCCGTTACCCACGTGGGACAGAGTTTAAACGTTACCCACGTGGGGTCCCAGCGGACCCCACCCATTTTCGCGCTCCTCGTGCTGCTAAATCCCATCTTTGCAGCTTCCAATATTTTCAGAAGTAGTATAAGGCTATATAAAACGTGTTGAAATAAATTTTGATAGATCTAGTCTCTATAGGGAAGTCACGGGAAGGTAGTATATGGCTATATAAAACGTGTTGAAATAAATTTTGATAGATCTAGTCTGTATAGGGAAGAGGAAGATGCATCTTTGCCCAATGACGATAACGTTCTGGACGAGTTTATTGTAGATGAAGAACCAACAGTGGATCCTTTTTTACCTCAGACTCCGTCAGATTCAGACTCTGATGAAGATCGAGACTTCCTCCTGGGAAAAGACGGCGAGATCATTTGGTCGACAGCAGGAAGAGAACAAGTAGAACTCCAGCAAGAAACATCATAACTCATCTTCCAGGTGCCAAAGGGGATGCCCGAGCCTGTGACACCGCGCTCTCTTTTCTCAAATTATTCTTGAGTGAAGACATTGCTCAGTTGATCGTACTCCACACTAATGAGGATACAATGTCTTCACTCAAGAATAATTTGAAAAAAGAGAACGCGGTGTCACAGGCTCGGGCATCCCCTTTGGCACCTGGAAGATGAGTTGTGATGTTTCTTGCTGGAGTTCTACTTGTTCTCTTCCTCATAGCTGCTGTCGACCAAATGGTCTCGCCCTCTTTTCCCAGGAGGAAGTCTCGATCTTCATCCGAGTCTGAATCTGACGGAGCCTGAGGTAAAAACAATCAGTCATGCAGCATGACTTAATGAGCGAATTTTCAAAGAAATATTCGAATTAATGGCTATGGTTTTGAATAAAGGAAAACTTCGGTCTAAAATTTGGTTTTCTATGTATATTCTCTTCGTATTTATTTTAATTTGTACGTTTTGTCCATCCTGATTCTACCGTTTGTTTATTACGTAATTGTACTAAGTGCTTATTTATTTGATCGCTGTGGGTAAATTCAAGGAGTTGTACTAATCGTTTGCCTCCCCCTTTTTTGCTTCGAACTCTCGTCTTCAATTAATACTTCTCACATATTTCAATCTGACCACTCTAAGGGGGTGGGGGGGGGTAAGAGTTTAAAGATTATCCTAGTTTTGGGTAATTTTTGCGCACTTTAAATGCTCTAATTTAAGAACGGATTTAGATATCTAAAATCCGATTTCACTATCGTGTTCAGCGTGCAAAAACCTTTAAAATGAGGGGTCACTTGTTAGAAAATAACATTTTGGGGATTTTTGGGTAATTTTTGCGCACTTTAAATGCTCTAATTTGAGAACGGATCAAGATATCTAAAATCCGATTCCACCATCGTGTTCAGCGTGCAAAAACCTTTAAAATGAGGGGTCACTTGTTGGAAAATAACATTTTGGGGATTTTTGGGTAATTTTTGCGCACTTTAAATGCTCTAATTTGAGAACGGATCAAGATATCTAAAATCCGATTCCACCATCGTGTTCAGCGTGCAAAAACCTTTAAAATGAGGGGTCACTTGTTAGAAAATAACATTTTGGGGATTTTTGGGTAATTATTGCGCACTTTAAATGCTCTAATTTGAGAACGGATCAAGATATCTAAAATCCGATTCCACCATCGTGTTCAGCGTGCAAAAACCTTTAAAATGAGGGGTCACTTGTTGGAAAATAACATTTTGGGGATTTTTGGGTAATTTTTGCGCACTTTAAATGCGCCAAAACCCTCCTTAGAGTAAGCCAATTTCGCCCATCTTCGAACTTAGCCTTTCGATTGCCAAGATAGATTTTTTGTGCAAATTTGAGCTGTTTATCTCAATTCTATCGAGAGTTATCGTCTGGAGTGACACATATATAAATAAATAAATATATATATAAATATATATATATATACATATAAAAAAGTGTTAAATTTCAGGAATCGTTTTAGAATGGTCTGAAACGGATTTCTATGAAGAAAATTTCCAAAAATTTATATTATTTAAATTTCGAAGCCATTGCAATAGCTTCATTTTCTTTGAAAATTCGCTAAAAGGATCCACTGTTGGTTCTTCATCTACAATAAACTCATCCAGAACGTTATCGTCATTGGGTAAAGATGCATCTTCCTCTTCGCTGTCCAATTCGTCCAAACGCCACTCTTCCCTTGGGTCCTCCCTCTCTAGCCGCTCCAACTCTGCTCTAATCGACTCCTCAACCGAAAACATGTTTCAAGAAACAGGTAAATCTGAAAAGAATCATCAAATGACCTATCAAATTCCCAAAAAATTGAAAAAAAGATGGATGGAATGGATTACAATTTTGCTACGAAGTTACCCACGTGGGGTCCGCTTGGACCCCAACCACGTTTTTCAACAAAAAACTGCAAAAATGGACTGATGGCCTACCTTGCACGCCGATCCGAGCTGGGCACTGGCTGGAGCAATACCGAGTGGGAAGGTACTCGAAGCCACGACGCTCAGACGCTGGAGAGCGCCACTGTGGATGTAAAACCGCGCGCCTGGGGCCCCCACAGACCCCACGTGGGTAACGGAGGGATAATATGCCTGTATCCCCCCCCCTCCACAACTGATCAGAAACCTTCCCCAATGCCAACCCTAACTGCCTTTAAACCCCCCCCCCCCGTATCCTATGAACCCTCCCTACCTGGTTAGAAACATTCCTCAATGTTCACACAACAAATTCCCAAAGTTGCACTCCAATTGGTCAAGTAGTTTTGAAATTTCTGTAGACCCCCCCCCCCCCTCTCATAACCTGTACCCCCCTCCAACTAACATCCTGATTGAAGTACCACTTGAATGTACTCGTCGAGCTGAATCCAGAATCTAATTACAATCGGATTTACATCCAACCGTTCAAAGTTATTATAAGCATAAACGTCCTCATAGAAGTGATTATAACACGTTTTTTAGTAGTATTTCATTCATAGCGTTTCAACGGATGGACAGATTCAAATGCGGATTTTTCATAAACCTTCCCAGATAAATTCTGCGTCAAATGGTACCAGCCGCAACTTTCTACGTTCAGCCGTTCTCAATTGATGCCGAGACAAACAAACAGACAAACAAACAGACACTGTTTTATTATACGTATAGATATGTCAGTTATAAAGAGCGTCTGAGTGCGAATTTAATCCAGTACACGTATTGATTTGAAGGAGCTAAGTCAGTTTATAAATTACGTACATACCCGCCAAATAACCACAATCGTTGAGCTGACTGGCTCTTATAACGTTCGGAACCCGAGTGAGTGTTTTCAGCGCCAGACGTGTATTTTATGGTTTCATGCTGTCTGAGTTGTGAAAGCGTTCGTGCACAGTTTTGAGATTGTAATGGCTCCCGAACGTGTGCCGATGTGTGATACGATGCGAATTCTACGTTCACGGACAATGTTTGAATTTCGGGATTGACAATATTATGATTTATCCGTCAATGGTGTGTGTGCGTCGGTATCGCAGAGCGCTGCAATGTCGAAACAGAGAGCGAAGCAAACGTGTTTTGGCCCTTCGATTTGGCAAACTTCACAATGCTGATCATCCCCACGTTGGCCATGCTCGACACAATTTATACGCACCTAGCTTCATAATATTATGTTCGCCATGTTAAATTTATTTTGAACACGTATTTATTTTTCATGATGACTGTTAGGAAGGCGATAAGGCCTCAAAAGTCAAAATAAACCACGATAACTACTCCTTATCATGGATACTATTCCAGTATCCATACTACGCTTTTTTGACGGGCGATGGTGGTGGTGGTGCTGGCGCCTACTGGTGGAAGGGGGGGGGGGGGGGGGTGAAACAATGCTGAGAGCATAAAGTCCTCCATGTTATAAACAAAAAGGTTAATTCCTAGGTTACTAAAATAGAAAGCAACGAGATGCTGCGGAAAATAAAATTCCAGCAAAAACTATGGGGTCACTATCGATGCCAATGATGGGTGTACGAATGACAAGGGGAGGGGGGAACAAATCAATATAGCATTATCCACGTACTGTCAAGCCGTGTATTCTCGTGTCTGTATCAGATCGAGTTCCATTATATGCTTGAAATTATTGAAATACGATGTGATGATTACCAAACAATTAGTGCTTGATGAAATAAAAAACGCTGCAAATTATTACACAACGGTTTGTTATTTACCTGTATAGATGCCCCGTCTACGTAGATCGCTGTTTCCTGTGGTATACTACCTACCCTCAAGTCCCCCCCCTCGACCCCAGGAAAGCACTAAATTGAGTATACTGCATCCGGCCCGGGAATTACATTTTCATAAAATCCAGTGTGTAAAAATGGCAAAATTGAGATGTAGTTCTGGAGGTAAATAATTGTTGATGGAAATATTTGCTGGCCCCGGCTGGGATTCGAAACTGGGATTCCGACGCCTAGCCCACTGAGCTACGGGGACACACGGGTTAATAGGCAAGTGATGTGCGCTCTCAATCCAGGTTGATGCCTGCATGCACGCTGCTCTTTAGGGCAAATTCAATTTTTGAGCAAGATCGTAGAATGACCCGGATGGTCTCAAGAATTAGGAACAAAATCGAACCATTTAAAAATGCGAGAAAACCCACAACTCAAAATACAGTTTTCCGCGATAGGGACTCTGAAAATTTCAACTCCTATTTTTCACCCCAGAGCTGAGTGACAGTAACGCCGAGCTTCGAGGACCAATAGAGCCCAAACGGGACCCATATACCAAATTCGTGAGTTTTGGTTCATGGGAACTAAGGAAAACGCTGCAAAGTCCTTCTCACATGAGCTTATTATTCTACTGGACATAGTAGAGAACTTTTGGCTGTTCACTTACTGTTTCATTCATGTGCAATTATTGAAATGGCTATTTTTGACGATTTCCAACAATTTTGGCCTCCGAAAACACGAATTAGGCCCGGCTCATTTTTAAAAGATTATCCTTGATCATTGATAGTACCATTTAATTGTCTTGATTCACCTGTTGATGCAACTTCTAGTGTTATTATACAAATGTATGGTGATTTCAGACCAATTCCCAAGTTTTTGACTCATAAAAATGGATTTCGGGAGCTTAACCTTCGTTACAACCTCAATTCTTCACGCTCCGGTCAAAATCATCATAATATTTGGTATTCTCGCCCTACAAAACATGGAAGACGATACCTTACAAGCTCATGTTAACTAACATACCCCTTATACTAACCCCCTAGTTTTACACCCATTTTTCTTCCATAACACCCCTGGGTGTATGCCGATCGGGCTGCCGTGTTTCGGAGCACAACGAGGACCCAAAAGTGTTCTCAAATGGGGACCCAAACTGTGTGCGGAAGAACGACGATTTTAAACCAAAATTTAACGTAAATTTAAGGCTAAAACTTCGTTAAAACCTCAATTTTTCCACTCTTTGGTCAAAATCGACTTCATATTCGGTCTTATCGTCCAAAAACATAGAAAACTATACCTCGAAAGCTCATGCTACTAACACGTTACTAAAACACAAGAAGTACCTATTTTTATACACATTTTCACTCATAACACCCCTGGGTATATTCCGATCGGGCTGCAAAGTTTCGGGACACAACTAGGACCCAATTGGAGCATGTGTGCGAAAGAACGAATTTGTTAGACCAAAAAGGAAGCCGGTATGCGTGATACGGCGGACGGCGGACGGACATTGGATTTTCTGAATCTACGCACCTTGAAACGTAAATGAAAAAATTTTGAGGGGATGTTATAAAAATTTTTTACTGAGCGAATACATAGGTGTATCATTCACAGAATAATAAACAAAAGCCGCGGACGGACATTTTTGATTCGATATTTGTATTAGGTGTACGTCCTTTGAAACGTAAACTATGAAATTTTGACGGCGATGGGCGGGGAGGGGGGGGGCGTAATTTTTTTTTTTTTTTCATGGTCGATTCCAAAGGTGTACTCATTATTGAAAATAATAAACCGATATAATTATGTGCATATTAGAATGATAAAATAAGTTCGCCCAAATGAACAACTATATAATCAAGCGAGGCGGCAGCCGAGCGATGCCAAGCATGAACCCGCGCCCGGCTGCCCCAGAGCCTAATATAACTGAGCGAAGAATTCCTTCCCCGTTATTTCTATATTTTATTCGCGCGTATATATTTTGTGGGGCAAACACCCTGAGTCGCCTGACACCAAATTCGAAGCGGTAGGTGTTTCGAAAACTTGCGAAAAATAGGGCTCAAAATACGTGTTTGGTGACTTTCTTCCCATTTTTGGTTTATTATTTTCAATAATGAACCATTGGAATCGAGCATGAAAAAAAAAATTCTTACTCCCCCTCAAAATTTGATGGTTTACGTTTCAAGGTATGTAGAATCCAAAACTGCAATAAAAATATTTCTGTCTGTCCGCCGTACGCCGTACGCCGTACGGGCCACTTTTCTTAGTTACCATGAAAAAAAATTGATGAAATTCGGGTTATAGGTTCCATTCGGCGTCTAGTTGGTCGCCTATACCATTTTTTTAGGTGAATATTTTTACGGTTTTAAATAGTTCTTGAACTTGCGAGTTTTTTAAGACCATCCGGAGCATCGTACGTCCAGCCGTTCGTTCACAGTAAGGCCCCGAAGTTTGCACCGACAGGCATTTTCGACTCCAGTGTGAATGAAATTGTATACAATTCAAACCAAATCTCGTAACCAGAGACGCGCCCACAATAGGAAATTTGGCGGAGATAGAATCATTGCTAGGGATCACCTGATTATATTGGCGGAGTATGAAGTCGAGTTGGTTGTTCTGTGATATTATTTCATTTGAAAAATGATGGCTCTTTTGGAGTTTGTTGGTAGGTAGTGAAACTTGAACAAACGTTGAAGTATTATTGATGGGTAAATTATTACTACGGTAAATCATTACTCAACGGTAAATTATTACACAACGGTTCATTATACCATCTACGTAGAAGGGGCTGGAGTTTTTTGGTAGGTACTTTTGCAACTTTTTTCACTCCTCATCAACAATTTCTTTTCAGAACTTCATTATGTGTGTTTCTTTTTGTTAGGTACTGTTTGTCATCGGCAGAATTATTTTAGCAACATTTAACTCGAGATTTAGGTAGGTACCTAGTAACGAGTACGGGGTTAGGTACCAACCTACGGAGGGTCTGCGATCTACATAATATGTATAGAATAGTACATATTATATTATATAGACGGGTTATCTATACATAGAGCTGTGATCTGTAACAGAAGGGTATTCTATACAAAATAATAAACCGTTGTGCAGGGATTTGCAGCGTTTTTTTTTCCACCCATTCTTTGTCACGCCACTTCAACCCTTTTACCTCGACCGATGTTTATGAAATTTGGTATGTAGATCAGGTTTGGCGTGGTGAAGTACCTTTTGGGAGTTGTAACCGTTTTCGCACAAGCAAAGGGGTGGTTCCGGGGGAGGGGGCTTGCTTTTTTTCCACCCATTCTTTGTCACGCCACTTATATACCCTCTTCCCTAGACCGATCTTTATGAAATTTAGTACCGATCCAAATCATGTTAATGCGTGAAGTGATTTTGGGTGTTTCCATCAAAACGAAAATTAAAAACTGTAACGCCGAAGTGACATGGCGAATAGCGGGAGGTCTACCCTTTCCAATGTGAAGTGTCAAGCGTTTTTAGCATTGCTTGTGTGAGAATATCGTCGTTGCACCACATTGATTCAGGCTTCGGATCAGATATACCGCCTCGCTTGATTGTTGCACCACATTCATTCAGGCTTCGGATATTGTTGCGCCACATTGATTTCAGCTTCGGGTGGACCATTTCCGTTTCTCATTCCCGGTTCTCGGATGTCTATCCATTTATAAGTGGTCTGCGCAGCAGTGAACAACTGGTCAGCTGTCAACCTCAACTAACACCGTTATAGCGTGAGTTCCTTCTGTTTATCCATTTAGATTAGGTATTTATTACCTCCTAGCTTGATTCGGTTTTAACATCTTCAACCATGGTTTCCAAAACTCGTTTCCAAAAACGGTTTCGAAAATGTCGTCTCCTCCCCCCCCCCCCCCCTCTCTTCCTTTTCACTTAATTTACTATTTTGTGTAAGTAGGTACCCACACAACTATATGAACAACATCCAACTGGAAGCACAAAAAATTACAAGTTTTCACAAAGTTCAACAACAAACTTAGGTATCGGAAATCAGTCTCCTCGTCTTGAAAAACAATACCTCACCCCCCCCCCCCCCCCCCCCACCAAACTTACTTGCGACCTTTCAAAATTTGTGATATCTCCTAAAAAAACACTCCCTGTAAAAAAAGATGTGCCAAGCTACAAAAGGTGTGATATCCAGGTTGTGCCAAGCACTGTGCCTAATAATCTTCCGTCCACATCCGACAGTTCATTTTCGACGTTAATTTTGAGGTATAGACTAGACTTAGCTAACAGGTTGAGGAGTGAGTTAATCTTTAGGAAGTGTGCTGCTTGGCCGGTCTAGTTACTGATCTATTCAGTTCCTACACGAAGGATTCGAAGCCATCAAAATTAATGATTCAAATTCTACGTGCCTACTAATCTTCCGTCCACATCCGACAGTTCATTTTCGACGTTAATTTTGAGGTGAGGAGTGAGTTAATCTTTAGGAAGTGTGCTGCTTGTCTGTCTACGACATATCAGGCACATAGCATGTGAATCATTAATTTTGATGGCTTCGAATCCTTCGTGTAGGAACTGAATAGCTCAGTAACTAGACCGGCCAAGCAGCACACTTCCTAAAGATTAACTCACTCCTCACCCTGTTAGCTAAGTCTATAGTCTATACCTCAAAATTAACGTCGAAAAAATGAACTGTTGGATGTGGACGGAAGATTATTAGGCACAGTGCTTGGCACAACCTGGATATCACACCTTTGTAGCTTGGCATCTTTTTTTACAGGGAGTGTTTTTTTAGGAGATATAATATATATGTGTAGTAAGTGGATCAGTTATCTAATAGTATTTGTGTAAGTACTTAGGTGGTAACGAGAAGATGTTGGTTTTAAAATTACTTGCCGTCTGCTAGGTAACCACCTGGAACTCAAACAGTAGGGACTCGGATGTTGAAAACAGGTGGAAATTGAGGAAATTCCCGGCATATCGCATCCCCTTGTTTGATTTAAACCTTTCGAAGAAGCGAAAGAATGTGTATCAGCAGTCGAGTGGAAAAAAGCAAAGAAAGGGCAGGTAAGAATTTTGAACAAATGCCAGTTATTAAAATGTTGATGGAAGAGTTGTTCTTGAGTAACGAAGGAGAATTGTTAAAAAAGGATGTGAAAACGGTTAATCTACTTTGTGGGAGACGAGCGAATAAACAATGGAGGGAAACGGGAAATTACGCAGTGCCTTCGGAGTGGGGCTCAAACTAAGAAGTAAAAATTACCTCGAGTTTCCACTGTGCAATGTCTGGGAATTGGTTCTGCTGAGGGTATGAAATACAATTAGGTTATCGATATAGAACGAGCGTTTATTATTTAGATTTTGCCATTCGAGTTGTTCGGTGTGTATGGTTGGACCAACTTTGTACGATTTATTATCATGTCATTATTGACATTTGTTCAAATTAATGTTAAATCTTGGAGAGAACCATTGAGAGAGAGCTTAGATAGGTCATTTATAATAATTTAAAGTTGTACGAAAAACTGTTATTTACGTGAGTCACCTTCTTTCCTAAATAGTTGTAGCTATTTATGAAAAGAACAATAATGTGATTCCATAAAACTGTGCGTGTTGTTTGAAACAGCTTTTCCTTAACATAAATGTCAAGTCAATTCTTTATTCAGTAACATAATATTTGCTAAATAATGAAGAATTAAAGTACAGTAACGTGAGAAAACCACGTTCATGAATCGGCCCCTAAGGCCCAACCAGGGGCTGGTTGTCGTTGAATTAGCTTATTAGTTCGGATTGAGTGAGTATTTTTAGCTGCAAACAATACATTTAGAGATAATGTTCAACTTTAGGGGGGGGGGGGGGGGGAAATAATATGCAAACTTGAAAACGGGAAGAAACTCTTGGTCGTAGAATATATTATTTTGGTGACAGGGGTACAAAATATTAAAGATTAACAGATAAAAAACAATAATGGAGAACCCTCCATTGGGCCGAAGACGCCGCAGGCGAAATATTCCCTCTAAAATTATGTGAGTTTTTTTTATCTGTTAATCTTTAATATTTTCTACCCCCTGTCACCAAATTCATATGCGTGTGTGTGTGGTATATAGTACTTATGCAATCCACATTCCAAGACACCTAATTACTATTAAATAGTCACAATTACAGATCAAACCTATTCAGTTAAGTTAAACTGAATTATTGATGATCACTCATTTTCACTAATCGCATTTTTGAAAAATTGTTGATACGAATTCTTTGTGATGCAATCTGAATCCATCGTCAACCACACACTGACGCTCAAATGTTTTCATGTTTGAATTCAAGTTCAATATTGGAATTGGGGTAGAAACTGGGGGAGTCAAAGATTATTGCTGAACGGCACTAATCAGGTGCACGTCGAGAACATGTGTAGTACAGCTAAAACGACTGTAAATTAAGTGGGCACTTTCAATCATCGAAGAGGACAATGTCAGCAATCCACGTGAAATTATCAGTACGTTGTTTTCATATTACATCCACCGATATCTCATAGAGTAGGTATGCTAGTTCATGTGGAGAGATTGTCAATTAATGGCAATTGAATCATCGTGTTCACACTCGACCAACGCTGTAATGATGAGGGGATGAAGGATAAATAAATGAATATCGGCGTTGTCCAACCAGCGATTATAAAACAAAGCCGTTAGTGAACATTCAAACATCTCCATCAACTTGGGGAACACGAGTCCATGCAAACGATACCAAGGAAAATTAATTACGATTTCCACAGTCGACAACATACGTTTCCATTTGCCCGAACATAGCAAGATTACTTCAGTTTGTACGTAGTCTAAAATCATTCCGCTATTACGTGTCAAAGCCGATTGGTAGTACCGCAATGAATCACAGTGATATCAAATGGATGTCAAATTGTAAATCCATATTGTCGTTCGGGTCTGTTATCGGTTCAATGAAATGTCATTCTCGTTTGCTTACGTTATCTTCTCAGTTGCTTCATACCGTAATAATATTGTTAATGACTTCGCTTTGTTGGTCAACATTGTTCAAACGAACGGTGATACGTTGTGCATATAAATCGCACCATTGAGGTCGACTTTGTAACGATGACGTTTTTAATCAGGTTCCTCTGATCACTCTGATGTCTTGTAAATTATTATTGTCATGGTACCCTTTACCATATACCATTCCTGTAAATAGTTTAGATTGATACCAATAAAGCAAGGGAGAAAGCGAGCTGTGCGATGCAACGGCCGAGGGCCAGGTGTCTCTCCCTCCTACGGCTCCCAGTGGTTTCCATCAATCGTTGGTCGAGCGGGGGAAGGGTAGTGGCGCATTTATAAGGCGCCCGGCTAACCCAGCTCACCATTCATTCAACTTCTCTCTTACCAGCGCCTTCTGTCTCTCACCTGACCTCAACCTCATCAACTCACCCTTCTCCTCAACCCTACATCAACGTGGTGACAAACCAAGCGAGTGCTCATCATGTATTCCAACGAAGAGCTCTGACACTGGAGAGCACCTTGTATGCGGTTTGTCACCTCCTTGGATGCTTTTGTAGTTTAGGATAATATCCTTCCGGTTTTTCACCACGTTGGATATCACGAAGAGCTCTCGCTTGGTTTGTCACCACATTGAGAATGTAGGGTTGAGGAGAAGGGTGAGTTGATGAGGTTGAGGTCAGGTGAGAGAACCAAGCGAGTGCTCATCATGTATTCCAACGAAGAGCTCTGACACTGGAGAGCACCTTGTATGCGGTTTGTCACCTCCTTGGATGCTTTTGTAGTTTAGGATAATATCCTTCCGGTTTTTCATCACGTTGGATATCACGAAGAGCTCTCGCTTGGTTTGTCACCACATTGAGAATGTAGGGTTGAGGAGAAGGGTGAGTTGATGAGGTTGAGGTTGGGTGAGACAGAGAAGGCGCTGGTAAGACAGAAGTTGGATGAATGGTGAGCCGGGCTAGCCAGGCGCCTTATAAAGGCGCCTCTACCCTTCCCCCGCTCCACCAACGGTCGTTGGAAACCACTGGGAGCCGTAGGAGGGAGAGACAGAATATGCTCTCACACTCCTCTCTTACCTCCTCACTCAACCTTACCTACCCAACATTTACCTCAAACCACGCCATCACCACAAATATGTTGATAGGTATTAACCTGATTTTGATGGAAAATAAAACTAAAACGAAATGGAAAAATTATATTATACAGCTGTGTCCATATACATTACATACCAACAACATACTGGGTAGAAATGTTGTGTAATATCTACCCAAAGGTGGATCCAAAGGGAGGGTTTGACGAGAGAGTATAACACAGTTGTAATTTTCTCGTTTTGAGTCCAGTTGGTTGGTAATCCCCCTCCATAGCTAACTGTCAAAGTAAATGCAGGTTTTCCGGAAACTTGGCAGATGCTCACACGCATCTTACGGTTGGATTTTTTTTTTTTTTTTAAACAATATATAACTATTATTTTAAACAATATTACAGTTGTGTTAATACTAATACCATGATTTCGGCGACTAGAGGGTTGCTATGGATTTTGATGGGTTTGTTTGTGAGAACAAGTGGGTATCATTCCGCGCCTATCCCCAACTTTGCATACCATTCATTCATCACATTCTCTGTAGGTATTATTGTTATGGTATGTTATGATCTGTATACAGGAAATTATCAACAGTTGTGGCGTTTTGTGTTTTCGAATTGTGAACATTCGGTATACTGGTATGCCTACTAAAAGAACTCTGGGTTGAATGGGGATATACCTGTGTGAATGTATGAATGAATAAATTAAGCTTTATTTATAAATCTGACAAAAATAGGGCCTTCAGGCCCTCTCTACCTTCTGGGCAAGTGCGCACATGTTATATTTCTACTCGGAGAGGAATATTGGGCAGCCGACTTTCTTTCGTACTAATTTTTCCCCTACGTCTTCAGAGGTGATCACGCGGTGTAGGGGGTGGAATTTTTTTATTATAATTTTGTGGGCAGTTCTGACTGTAAATTCACCTCCCCTTCAACGATGAATTAAGTGTTAACGTTTTTCTTAAATACGAAGGGATTGGTAAGTCCTAGACATGCATCAATCCTACAAGATGAACATGCAAAATACCGACAATTTCATGGTAATCTGTAGAAACACTACACATACCTACCTACTTACCCAGTAAATAATCAGAAAACGACATAGAACTTGATAAAAGTAGGAGTAGGGTAGGTACGCACAAATAAATCCCTTAAAGGCAAATTTAGGGATGCTCCAGCCCCTAACTTTCAAAAACCATTTCCTAAAAAAGTGGGAGGTTAACGAGTATCCACTCTACAAGCGGGTACATAGGGACGTGGATATGTCTTATGGCCGACTAAAAGTAGAATTCAATCATATTCACATTCCTACGTATCCTCTTGTAGAGCGGTAAACCAGGTTTGCGTGGTGCAATGTAAGGATGCAAAGTAAGATGAAACGAGGGTAGGTACTTTAAATGTCCACATACGAGTATGTTCGCAGGGTGTACCCGGCTTTGGTATGTTTATCGATTTCCACCACATATAATACCATATTGTAATATTATTACCTTTTCTTACGGGATGAATTACATTTTATAGGTACAGACTGCGGGCAAGTACGCACGCCTCGTATTCCTCCTCATTTGCCACTCCATCCAATCAACGGTAAGTTGCTTGTTGATAGCATGTGCACGTGATTGAGCTTGTCCTTTAAATCTCATTCACTGGATAGTTTCTTACGAAGGAAATCGTGTGTACGTGAATTTATTTGTTGAAGTCCTACTTCGTCAACGTACAATACCGTCAACACTTGTCCTTTTACGTACTTATGAAATGGAAATTATTACACAACGGCTTATTATTTACCCTATATAGATGCACCTTACGTGTAGATTACTTTTGGTTTATTATTTTTAATAATGAACCATTGGAATCGAGCATGAAAAAAATAAAAATTCTAACCCCCCCCCCCCCCTCTCAAAATTTGATGTTTTACGTTTCAAGGTATGTAGAATCCGAAAATGCAATAAAAATATTTCTGTCTGTCCACCGTACGCCGTACTGGCCACTTTTCTTAGTTACCATGTGTTTGGTGATCAGGGCAGGCTGGTTTTGGTACAGCTATGCTCCTGCACTCTGTTTGTGTAAAGGTATAGTTAGGTAGGTAGATACCTACACCAAGTAATCCCAGGAAATACACTGGCGGACTTACTGGACAAAGGCGCTGAGGTTTAGTGGACTGTATAAGGGTCTGTGTCTAGGCTGCAACCAGTTATGAGATGATTGTGATAAGGTGTCTTCAAATAGGTAACACAAAATTAATAATTTTTACCTAATTTATTAGGGAAAAATGAGAATCAAGTGGAAGGCTCTGAGTGCTGATACCTACCTATTATAAACAGTTGGTTTTCCCTACCTACTATAGTGGCCACTTGAATAATAAATAGATTGCTTTGTTAATGTACAAAATCTAAGTAACAAGAATAAATAATTAATAGAGAGTGAACACTGAAGATAACAATTATAATTTATAGGAACTGATGTGCTGGTAGGTAGTAGGTGAATATGAAGGCAGGTACTGTGTGAGTTTGAGTGAAGCCGGTACTTCGTTGAATTTGGCTGGAGCAGATACTGAATCCAGTGGTAAAGGTGACAGCAGAAATACTGACTGGTACCTAGGTACTTGAAGTGTATGTGCACCTTACCAGAAGGATGTTGGGACCAAGAGCAGGATCCTGCACTGGCAAGTCAACCAGGTCTTTGTCCACGTCCAGGTGGTAACATTCACTAACGAACCAGTCTCACCGATTACCCGAGATCCGGCGTCTCTGGGTTTGCCTGCGTTCCACTCAATGATGTCGTCACCGCAAATGGGAGAAGTGGTTGATATTCGAATGGGAGCGCGGATGGAAACGGATAACTTCAGGCGATGGCTCTTGGCTGGGTTTAAAAAGACAGTAATGTCCGACGCAGGCGAAAAAACAAATCAGGAGGGAAGTTTCCCTGTTGATGGTGACAACCTGATGCCGAAATGTACCAATATTCCACAAAATACTCGCGTCGAGGCACCCACATTGTATTCTCAATTAGAGAAAAATCAGCACATAATTAATAATAAATTACAATAAATTAAATGAACAATAAATAAATATAACAAGAAAGGCAAGTGCAAACAAAAGGTTGGCAACAATTTTAGGGGATTTTCACGGCAGATCCAAGGCAATGTTGGCGGCAGTGACTGTGCAACAGGAGGCCCGGCAAGTGGGGTGCTGTTTGTTTACATTTTGTTGGTCGGGCAGGATCTTATTGGATTATGAGTAATTATCAGTAGATTCAGAGATTATTTATTGGTTTAGTGGATGTGGTCTGGTAAGGAATGGAACTATTGGAAACTAATGGTCAAAGATAAAGTGAAGTGCAATGTGAAAAGTTAAGTCTGATGAGGCGATTTCCCTGAGGCGAATTTCAGTAAGTCCAAACACCATGAAACAAAATTGATGAAATTCGGGTTATAGGTCCCGTTCGGGGTCCAGTTGGTCCTGGAAGCTCGGTGTTACTGTCAGTCATCTCTAAGGGGTTCAAAATAGGGGTTGAAATTTTCAGAACGCCGTAGCTCTAAAACTTTCGATAGAAGGATATGGTTTTTTTTACGTTATTAAATTTGTCTTGAGCTAAACAAGTTTTTGAGACCACCCGGAGCATTGTACGTCCAGCCGTTCGTGTGCACCAAAAAGCTTCGTCAACACGATCGTGAATCAAACGGTATAAATCCGGTCAGGATATCATCACTGGGGAGCACCTGATTGTAATCAAGGATGGCTGTATGAAGTCGAGTTGGTTGTTCTGCGATATTATTTCATTTGATAAGTGATGGACTATTGGATTTTTTTGTTAGGTACTCGTGAAACTTGAACAAACGTTGAAGTATTATTGATGGGTAAATTATTACACAATGGTAAATTATTACTCAACGGCAAATTATTACACAACGGTAAATTGTTACATAACGGTAAATTATTACATAACGGTAAATTATTACACAACGGCAAATTATTACACAACGGTTCATCAACCAAGAAGGGGCTGGATTTTGTTGATCGGTACTTTTGCAACTTGAACAACTGTTGAAGTATCATTGAAGGGCAAGTTATTACACAACGGTTCATTATAGGTATTGACCACAGAAAACTGTGATCTACGCAGAAGGGGCATCTATTTCACTCCACATCAACAATTTTCCTTTAGAACTTCATTATTATTTGCGTTTCATTTTGCCGTTCTGGTTACTGTTTGTCAACGGCTGTATTATTTTAGCAACATTTAACTCGTGATTTTGGTAGGTACCTGGTAACGAGTACGGGGTTAGGTACTAACCTACGGAGACCTACGCTTTGCCACTTAAGTGCTAAGTGCTGTTGGCCAAATCTGAGCTTGCGAACAGTGTTGAGACTATGAAAATTCAGTCGTTCCTCTGGGGGCACTGTGGCTAGAACCACTCCCAGAGCAGTTCCTCGTAGAGCACCAGCAATTTTTTTGCCCTTATACTCGTCGGACCAATTATTGGCGGCAGCCACAATTTCCAGATGGCCAACATAGTCTTCCCACGATGTCTTTCCCTCATAGAGCATTAGCGCACCCTCAAGTGAGCTCGGTTTCTTTTCGAAACTCATGAGCTGCTTTTGGACTTCCGCTAAGGTCTCAGAGGCAGTCGGTATACTCGATGTGGAAGGCCCAGCCTGTGTAAGAACGGCAAGTTCTTTCAACCTTTGGTTTTCGCGTTCCAAATGTTCAACCCGATCACGGTACATCGTTAGCTGCTGCTGGATTGATTCCAGAGAAAGCTGCAGTGGCATCATTTGATCCTGGTCGTTTGGAGCCGGTGTTGCAGGTCCCTCGTCATCGTTGACCACATGACGGCGAGTAGAAATCGTCCTTTTGGGTACTTGATGTGTTCTTCGATGTGACAATGATCCCGGACGGGCCCCCAAAATGTAAAGAAATAACGAAACTGATGTTAACACGGGATAACAAGATTGTATTCTTTGTGTGCAATCACTCCAAACCAAAACGTAACAACAACTTTTTTGACCAAAACACAACCAATTCAACATGTTGGAAAATCATGTGTTCAAGGCCTCGTGTAGTTACCACTACAATATGTATAGAGTAGTACATATTATATTATATAGACGGGTTATCTATACAGAGAGCTGTGATCTATAACAGAAGGGTATTCTGTACAAAATAATAAACCGTTGTGCAGGGATTTACAGCGTTTCTCTGTAGTAAACCCTCGTTCTGACCCCAGGAAATCCCTAAATCGAGTATTGGAGCTGGCCCGGGAATTACGTTTTCATAAAAATGCGCAGGATTCAGTAATTCAATCATTAATAATAATGTATTTTTTTGTTATTCATGAAGCATAAGGTCTTTTGAAGTTAAAAAATTAGCTATTAAAAAAAAAAAACCAAAAGAGCCACCATTTTCCAATTGGAATTGTATCACAGAACAACCAACTCGATTTCAAACAGCCATACATGATTATAATCAGGTGTTCTCTAGTGATGATTACCTGGGCTGGATCTATACCGCTCCACTCACGATCATTTTTGCGAAGCTTATCGGTGCACAAACGGCTGGACATACGAGTACAATGCTCCGGCTGGTCTCAAAAAATTGTTTAGTTCAGATCAATTTAATAACATTAAAAAAACTATACCCTTCTACCGGAAGTTTTCGAGCTGCGGCGTTTGAAAATGTCTACCCCTATTACCGCTTAGATATGGCTAACAGTAACGCCGAGCTTCCCGGACCAACTAGACCCCAAAGGGGACCAAATCCAAATTTAATTAATTTTGGTTCATGGTAACTAAGGACAGTGCGAAGGGTGGTGGACGGACAGAAATTTTTTTCATTCCATTTCGGATTCTACGTACCTTGAAAAGGAGACCATCAAATTTCATGGCCGGGGGGGGGGGGGGGGGGTATTTTTTCCACGCTAGATTCCAAAGGTTTGTCATTGAAAATAATAAACCAAAAGGATTCAGAATCACAATTTTTGTTACTCACCTTGAACTGTGCTATCTTTATTTTAATAAGACAGTTTGTTTTCAATGAGCTGTAATTTTACCTCCCACAGCTTGTGGACAAGGAACACCAGCCTGATGTTAATAATTGGACTAAAATTATTAGAGTGGCGAATGCAGAGAAATAAGAGAAGAGCAGCCCACTTGCCTGCAGTCTATGCACTTATAAAATTTAATTTCTCCTATAAAAATAGGTAACATTATTATAATGTTATGCGATGAAAGTATGAAGTATGAAGTACACGTACAAATGTATTTTTGCTGTCTTGCTGGCTCTATACATATCTCCAATTTATTTATCCATGCATACATTCATATTGATGTTCGTGGATCGAAAACTTCATGTACAGAATGCTTTCTCGGGATAACCGTAATCAGTGACGATACGAACCTAATTGAAATAACCGTAAACGTGGGGCGATTCAAACCGAATTCTCAATTCCCACTCCCTAATTGTAAGTATTGGGTCGTAGAAAGGTGCGTATCAGGGATTGAGGTTGGTAATGTGAGGGCTGTTTGAAACCAATCCCCAACTCCTGGCCTCCCTTGATGCCTGACTGTTAACCCTGTAATGGGAGTAATGACTGACCGACCGGTCTTATCTCGTCGAGGGCGTTTCCTGGTGGTAATAAAGAGCGGCTAGTGCCCCAGGGGTGAAGAGACTGTTCAAACTTAGTTTGATGTAAGGTGTAATTCCACCTGAATGGAGCGTCCCCAGCGCCTCAATTTAGATCACTTTGTCTCTCGTGGAACATTCCTACCAAGTGTTTGTAGATAAGACCAATTCACGGGTGGATTATCTAGTGGTATCCACGAATGGAGACCTCTTACTTGAGGTACAAAGGAACCAGCGAGTGACCCAAAGCTCTGAAAACTAAATATAATAGTAATTTCTTTCAATCAACGGCAAGTTGGTTGTTGATGGCGTGTGCACGTGTTTGAGCTTGTCATTTACCTCCTTCACTGCAAGTTTCGTACGAAGGAAATCGTGCGTACGTGAATTTATTTGTCGATGACCAAATTCGTCAACGTACAATGCCGTCAACCATTTACTTACTTACAGAAAATCTTGTGTTAAACGGTTATCTCATCGATCAGAAATGCAGAAACCGGTCAGATATCTGGTTGGGACTGTAACAACCGCCCAGCTGTGGAACGTATCATACGACGGAGTTCTATGGCTGGTGATGCCTGAGGATTGCTTCCTTGTGGGTATGCAGATGACGTAGCTGCGTTGATCTTAGCCAGGACAATGAATCGGCTCAATCCAAGCTCACTCAAATTATGAGAGCGATTACGCTTTGAATGAGGGAGCATAGCTTAACACCAGCAGCCCCCAAGAAAGGAGTCGTAGTCTCTACCCGCAAGCGCATACCCACCATCCTGCCAATGCAAACTGAAGGAGCAGAGGTATGGAGCAAGCCATCGGAGAAATATCTTGGAATCACATTAGACACCAAAATTACCTTTTGGCATCAGATCAGGCAAGCGGCAGATAGGGCAGCACAGCGAACTGCTGCTCTGAGCGGCCTAATGAGAAACGTGAATGGGCCTAAGCCATGCAAACGGCGTCTGATGATTTCAGTGGTGCATTCGATTCTCCTGTATGGAGCGGAGGTGTGGTCAGATGCTCCAAACGTAGCTTATTACAGGAATAAGCAGTGAATGACTGCAGTACAGCGAAGAGGGGCACTACGCATTGCATGTGCCTACAGGGCAGTGTCAGAACCAGCAATACTTGTCCTTGCAGGAGTAGCACCCATACAGCTGTTGGCGGCAGAGAGGAAGCGGATCTATGAAAGAAGAGGAGAAAGTGAAAGATCCCGCATTGCCAGAGAAGAGAAAGGAAGTAGGATGGCAAGTTGGCTGAGATGTGGGCAGGGGAGCTGAAACATGGAGAAGTGAACTACTTCCTAACTCAGTTCTTCCCAGAGTACGGCTTACTCGATAGCTACCTGCACAGGATGGGAGAGGTAAGTGTTCCTACATGGCGCAGCTGTCAGGAGGAAGATTGTGTGCATCATACATACCTACTTCAGGTGTGTACGCACCTACATACAGGAAGTATTGGGAGTTTCATCAGCCAGCTTGACACCAGAGACGGTGGTCGCCGTGGTGCTGCAAAGCGAGCAGCATTGGAATCACGTGGCAGAATTTATGTGGAAAAGATCATGGAAGAAGAAGATGCAGTTCGAATGAGAGCGGCAAAGAACAGAGGGTGCGGACCGACAGAAGTAATGTGTTAAACAATTCCAGGCTGAGTTCCAACGTGGGAAAAGGTAGGTGAGGTTTTAGTGCGGTTTGAGTCCCACATAACCCTTCGGTGCGGTCCCCTCCAGGTATGTTACGAGGTCCAAATCCCACCTATGGTCCTCAACGATTTCCTCACCGCCCTACGCAAGAAAGAAAGAAAGAAAGAAAGAAAGAAAGAAAAAATAAGAAAAAGAGAAGTCTCACTTTGGGAAGTTTTCATAATTTCCAATTAATTGTATTCAGTTCGAACTGTTTAACCATTCTCTCCTCTTCATGCCTAGAAATGAATCCAAATTCAGAAAGTTGAGAACAATCTGGAAGTTTCTCACAACTAGGAAGCAAACTTAGTCTGAACCTCACCTAATACTGCAACGAGTTGATGCAAACAACAATACGAGAGGCCATCCTGCAGTCGCCCTCAGATTGTGGTAGAAAGCTACGGGTCCGCTCATGTACTTCCATTTCTTAACGGAGGTTTAAGGTCTCTAACGGGCTATTTGATGTTTTATCATGGTTTTGTGAAAAGTCTCATTTATAACATAAAAATGCATTTATTGATATTATACTGGTAATACCATGTGGTCACAGTGTTACATAATTATGTAACTGCAGCAGATTGGGACGGAGGTAGGAAATACTAGAGAGTTTTTGCAACACACTCACGACGAAACGAACGAAACGAAAGCAGTGCTGCGCATGCGCACTTAAGACACCGAAAAGTTTGACGAACCGTGACGACGAAAAATACCGGGATCTCGCGGTGTCAGCTTTCGTCGTGTTGATATGACGAAACGTAATTTAACCTTACATCTGTATAACGCTACCTACCTTCTTCTGTTTTCCTTGGAAAATAGGTAAAAATGTTGAGCGTCGTATTCACAGCTGCTTCTTGGCGTCTTGGCAGACTTGACGCCATGTGTGGACATAGATTTGTATTAACCATGGAGTAAAATGGATGAAAGAGAGGTTGACATAACGTTAGCGTGACTCCACCAGCCGGTAGACGCCAAAGCTGAACGAAAACTGAACCGAAAAAGGTTAGCACCTGACTTCGGTCGCCCTATCCGCCATTTCCGTTTCGGTGTCGTTTTCCGTTTCGTTTCGTCACGAGTGTGTTGCGAAAACTCTCTAATGAGTGTGGAACAGATCGGTAACAACTTCTACATAAATTACACATGTAGCTGTTATAAGATACCACTGCGTACGCATGTTCTTCTTTGGTGGGGTTGGGCAGGAGCTAAGTGGGGGAAGATTCAAATTAAATTGGAGCAGTGAGTTACTTCTTCGGAGAAGAATATGTAGCAAGAATATATAACACTTATAATTAAAGAAATCTTAGATATTCCGCGTTCCATTCCAAGTTTGTGCGCCGGTGAATAGATTTCCAGTGTTCATGATGAAGTAACGGGAAGAGACTGTAGTGGAGGCGTTCGGAATCAAGGAGGAAAGAACTCACGAAATAAAAAAAAGGAAGTTTTCAAATTAAGGCCGAGTTAAAGGCAAAAAAAGTTCCAACACCTGCAGCGAGAATTAAAAAGAAAAAGAGAAGGGGAAACTGGCAAGAAGAAATCTGAGGGAACGAGTTTGCCGAGACCAAGTTTGAAGTCTGAGGTTCGTATGCCTATCAGGTGGGGTATCTAAAGATTAATTCTACAGATTCGGAATCGAAACTCGAGTCAGTTTGTGATTTGATTTTTCCCCGAACTGAATTAGAATTACTCAAAAACCTGAATGAAACTCATCTTTAGCACAGCCAAAGAACTGGACGTGAGAACGTAACTGTTAACATAGACATTAACATAGTGGTAACATAGTGAGAAAATAGACTGTTAACTCTGTCAATTAATCAGCAATATTCATATCCATGATCTTGCCCGAGAAGTTTCTCTGATCAATACAGTCGAACTCACTTGCTATAAAATGGTTCGCTCACAAGAATGAACGATAAATATTCGAGAAATTCGAAAAATAAAAAAGGAACAATCTAATGGTAAAGCTCGAATGGTAAAATTCGAAGGACAAAGATGTGAACCCTTTTTTTTTCTACAGGAAGCATGAGTAATTTTCAAAAATTGCCGGACTAATCCATTGAAGGAGCCGCCTATCCGGAAAGAGGGAGGAGGAAGGGGCTTCTATAAATTTTAACTTTCGCCTCCCATCTGCTGCATATTCCATTCGTTTAGATTAAGTGGCCATAACCAGGCACTTTGGGACCAAGATTTACGCTTGCGCTGCCTTATCTATCAATCCTCTTTCCAGGGATTAAACTTTTTTTTTATTCTTTGAGATAGGGAGAAATACATTCGTTTTCCCCGCAGATTAAGTTGCTTGTAGCTGAGTGCCGACCGGTTTACAGGGAAAAATGTATTATATGGTGTCAATCCAATAACGGCATTGTGAGCTAGATATTATTTGATATCGAACAATGGTCTTTGCTGACATATAAAGAACTAAATTTGAATACAAATTACGTTAATGATCCCAACTACAGCTTGCAAATGATCAGTAATATTTATTTAAATGTAAAACAGAAATGCTGGACTTAAATTTAAAGTTGTGGGAACACGGTAGAATTTTCACATGCTCATTATGGAAGCTCAGGTGAATATGAAACCGTCGAACACTTTTTGGACAAACATCGTGTCTTATCATACACCAGACTGAAGGTTTTAGGAAATGGTCATAACTCGAGATGAATTCAAAGACTTCTTCAATGGTGTCGTGGTATCCTCCTAGAATACCACTCAATGTACATATTAAGATTGTCCTAATAAAACCGAACGAACGGAGGGCCTACGTGACTGAAGTGGGATGGGTCTCTTCTCCCTCCATAGATCCACCAACGGCTCCTAATGACCGTCGGAGGACCGGAGGAGGGTGGAAGAGCTCCTATAAAACCCGCTTTTTTCACCCAGCTCGCCATTCTAACTCAAACCTCAAGTCGATTACTTCTATCTCTCTCATCATACCTCCTCCTTACCTTTCTCACCTAAAAGAACACGGAGGGGTGGAACCGGTCTGGTGATAACCCATGTGGTGGAACCGTCTGGGCACCTCCTCCAGCGTTTCTAGTGGTGGTAACCTTCCTGGCTTCGGCATAGGTGTAACCTTTAAACTATCCAACCGCTCAACCTCACCTATCCAAGCCACACCTTAACCTTTCTATCACCACAAATGGGAAGAACTGGACCTAATTGTTCAACTAATTAAAAGTAGGCTTATCATAATAGGAGATTATTCAGTTTAAAATTTCAACTACGGCGGACGGACATTGCATTTTTGGAATCCACGCACCTTGAAACGTAAAATAAAAAATTTTGAGGGGGTGTTATAAAAAATTTTTGCTGAGCGAATACATGGTAGGTGTATTATTCACAGAATAATAAACCAAAATGCAATGTCCGTCCTGCTGCTCCTGCAACTGATGTGAAAGTGTGCATTGCAATACCAGCTTTGCAGCAAAGAAATTAAGCATTTGAAACCATTTTATTTTTAGGTGAAGAAAAAACAGGAAAGAATAGTGGATAGTAACAGAATGTTTTACGGTAGGTACACTAACACAAAATGCGGAAAATAGGCAAAACTTGAGTTAGGTAATCAGAAAAAGTTCGACAAGGAAGGAAGTTACCTACTGAATTTTTCGTTGTTGCTAAATTTGGTTGAAGCAAGAAAGTTTAAACCAATTTTTCACCCTCACTCTCCAACGAAAATAGAAATCTATGGGTTCTGGTTCATTTTGTTGATATTCAGTGATGTGTGTGTGTCTCCAAACAACTTCTGTTTCCTCCTTATTCGTTGATTCTCTTCAGCGGAAACGCGCGAGGAGGTTGCAAAAACGTTTTCGTAGTAGGAAAGTTCATCACGACCACGATTTCACCATATCGCGAGGTAGCTGCAGTAGGTACGGTTTTCAACATGTCAGGTTACTTTGACAAGGTCTTGTCGTTACGTTTGACGAGATCGAGATGCGGTGATGCGGCCAAATGCGTCAACCGTATGACGTAAAGCTGGGTTCACATCCATCCGTTGTACGTTCATGGTCATGCGTTGGAGCATCTGATTGGCTCATACCATGAAGTGGTGGGGGGCGATTTTTGACGGATACACACTTTTGGCGAAGACTGTCCGCATTAGAAAAATTAAATATTTCAAGGGATGAACGGATGAACGGACGGCGCAGAAGACCTCTGCGCAAGTGTGTTGTTTATGGTCTGTCGTTTGGTTGTCTTTGGTATTTCAGAAAGCAGATCCATTATAACGTTCGTGCTCGATTCCATAGGAAAAACGCTGCAAAGTCCTTGTCACATGGGTTTATTATTCTCCTGGACACACCTACAGAAACGTTGGCTGTTCATTTATTGTTTCTTTTATGTGTAATAATCGAAATAGCTATTTCTGATGGTTTCCGTTAATTTTGGCCCCTAAAACACAAATTAGGTAGGTACCTACGCTTTTTTTTTTTTTTTTTTTTTTTTTTTAATAACTATATTTGATCAGTGGTAGTGCCATTTAATCGTCTTGATCCACGTGTTGATACTTCTTCCATTGTTATTATACGAAATGATGGTGATTTCAGACGATTTCCCAGGTTGTTCACTCATAAAAAATCAATTTTGGGAGCTGAACATATGGTAGAACTCAATTTTCCACTCTTTGGTCCTTATGCTGAACCCTCTCTATCTATGTCATGGAAATAGAGTCCAGTTAAAATTATACTCCATCAAAATAAAGTCCAGTTGAAATAATAATAAAATCTTTTAGGTACCTATGTACGTATTGCAAAGGGGCCTCATAAACAATAAACCCTAATGTAAACACAAGTATTTACTCTTGAGAGCCGGTCGGGTGAATCAAACTCAACTTCAGGCCAACGTTTCGCTGTATTTATACGGCATCATCAGGGCTTGGAGTTTGCAGTTAGAAGTTCAGTGAGTCATGCTTAGGCTGCATGTGCAGTTGATGAAATGTCTATGGTACAGTTGATGATTTTATTGAAGTTCTTGAAGTTGTGACTATTAATTTTGATGGAGTTGAGAATGTTATGCAATGAAATCAGCACAAAAACCAGGAATCTTTTTCAACTGCACATGCAGCCTAAGCATGACTCACTGAACTTCTAACTGCAAACTCCAAGCCCTGATGATGCCGTATAAATACAGCGAAACGTTGGCCTGAAGTTGAGTTTGATTCACCCGACCGACTCTCAAGAGTAAATACTTGTGTATTCGTCGTTGCGGTCAAGAACGCGACACTCCTAATGTAAACGCCCTTGAGTAACACCAGAATTCAAAAATTAGTATCTCCCTGTAGGTATTGTATATGCTAGTTCATTTGGGTCACAAGGAAGCATTTAGTTTAGAATTTAACATGCTGTTTGCAGTTTGGTACCTATTTTTTAGTAGGTATCCTGAAATAGGTACGTGATCAATCAATGGGACACATCCAGGATGCCTTTGCACAGACGATCGCCGTCTTTTAGATACCTACCTACGAGTTGTATTAATTTACTGTTGCTCTGAGCCATCTTCTTCAGACATCCCATCCTTTCCATATGGAAATATTATTATTGAAAATAATATTTCCATAGAGAAACCAAGTGTCCGGCATGGCAGAATTGCCGAGACCACAAAGCAAAGAAGTAAACGGAGAATTGATGAGAATACAAACTAAAAGAACAGAACGCAACCCAACGGATGGTTGTGAACGCCCTGACGCGTTGACGCGTTGACAGAACCCCCTCCACTGATCCAAACGCATGACCTTGAACGTAGGAACGGATGGATGTGAACCCAGCTTAAACCATATGGCGCATGCGTAGAACACTTTTGTGAGACATACGGCAGACCCATCTGAGCAATGGTAATCTCCTAGGAACTCTCTAATGTCCACCACTGCTTGTCAAGGCCTTTGTATACCGATCCGAAGTTAGTGGGATCGAATTTCCATGTCAACACAATTTTTTTTCAATTATGATATTTATATGTTAGCGTCAGCGGGCATCCATGAATATGGCTTTAGACCCCACAGAACGTGGGACGTCTTTCAATACCAGTTCGGTATCGCGAGAAGAATTCGTTATTGGACTGGTCACTTGACATGCTGATTCCAAAGAATCCTTAACCCTCTCCCTGAAGAAAGTTTTATGCTCAGCCGGGAGTCTCCTAGGAACCTCTAATGTCCACCACTGCTTGTCAAGGTCTCAGTATACTGATCCGAAGTTACTGGGATCGAATTTCCATGTCAACAAAAATTTCCTTCAGTTATGAGATGTGAGCGTCAGGGAGCATCCATGAATATGGCTTTAGACCCCAGCGAACTTGGGGCGTCTTTCAATACCAGTTAGGTATCGCGAGAAGAATTCGTTATTGGACTGGTCACTTGACATGCTGATTCCAAAGAATCCTTAACCCTCTCCCTGAAGAAAGTTTTATGCTCAGCCGGGAATCGAACCAGGGCCCCCGGAGTTCTGCGAATCACAGAGCAAACTAAACCCGCCCGGGTACTGTGGAAAGCAACGCGTTTGCTGTTTTGAACCCTATCCAACCGAGTTACGAGGTCCAGCAACAGTTAGGCATACCGCACAGAACGCTTGTTGACTTGTCAGCTACAAACTCCTACGAAAAATGAGTTTCGGAGCGACGGTTTTTACTTTATATCCCACGGATGACGGCCACAAGATCGAAAATTGTTTTTTCACGAAACACAAACATGTTCACGGAAGGTCCGGAGGAGCTAGCGGTTATGATATTATCACGTGAGCTTGTCAGAACGGGAATATCGCGGGAGTAAAAAGGAACACGTCAAGGCGGCAGAAAGTGTCAGGTGGAATAAAGAGAAAACCCTGGTAAAATGATAACCGGATAGACGGCGTAGCGTGAGGCATTCGGTTTCCGTTGGTAACACGTGAAAGGTTGAACCATATTGGCTGGTGGCGACCTTGTGAGTCAACTGTTTTCATTTTGACCATTAATTTGCGCGTGTAGCGGACTCTGGAATGATTTGCATGACGCACTTACCGGTAATAATAATGCGTTGTAACGATGGGCTCGTTGGTCAGTTTCCAAAAAATATAACACAATTTACTGATGTTCCTGGAGCCTGCCCAAAGTGAAATATTAGCTAGTGCGTTAGCTAACTGCTATAAATATGGATTATTTGTAAATTCTTGCGACTTTAAAATGGAGTTGCATTATAAAGAAATATTGCAATCTTGTGGTATGGTGTTGATATACAAATAAATAAAATAAAACAATAATACAATAATCTAGTAATGCAGTGGGGGAAATAGTGTATATTGTCACTTCTTACAAGACGATGTACTAGCTATACAAAAAGAGAAAAGAAAAACAATTAGTTAGTAGATACCTACTGGCAGAGGAACATTGGGCCTCGTGTTATTTGAAATTTAAAGGACGAAAATAATTGAAGGAGGCAAAATTAAGAGGCAAAAACTTATGAACTAGGGCACAATTTATTAACAGGGCAAAAATTGGAAATTATTATTTTGATTTATAGACACGTTGTGATCATTGTAAGATTACAATAAAAACTGGATAAAAATAATATAAACTAAACGGAGGAATCAAGCTTCGAAATCAATGTAGCACCAAATCTTCGATTGAACGGTGCACACCACCTCATCTCACGAACTATTCGTAGTACGTACTTATATTGCAGTGCTGTTATGAGGTGTTTGCTATTGATTATTAGGATCGTTCAACTCGTTCGAAATTGGTTACAAACGACGAAACCTCAGGATCTGTTAGTGTAAAGCCAATATTTATTTCCCATTACGCCCCTCTTTGCCTCAGACAGCTCTAATTACCGCGGGGGGAAAAAACCCTCTCACTGTAAGTTAGACCGAGTCAAATTAAATGACCACTTCCTCCTAATCACGGAATTCCTCAATGGGTTGTATTCTAAATTGGACCCCCTTCGCTTATTTTGTTTCCTCACTACCGGTAGATAGGGAAGCTTTGGATTTTGTGTTTGAGTCCTCCAACATGATGCCCTTCAAAATGGTGTTCTCCAAATTGATTTCCTCCAAAATGAACATTTCCACTACCATTTTGCGTTTTAGACATCAAAGAACATTTTTGGTTCCTTGTAACGTCCATAACTACCTGAAATAACTGTCGAAATGGCCTGAAATTTGGGTAGTAGGTGCTGGTCGGTCCACAGATAGTCCCGTACCAAAATCATTGAAATATTACTGTAACTTTCGTCTGCGCATGCGCAAACGTGGAATACTTGAAACGCCCATAACTACCTCAAATATCGTTGAAATGAGTTGAAACATGGAGGGTCGATCAGGAATAGTACGTTGGTAGTTCCACAAGATTTTTATCAGAATCGTACTGTAACTTTTTTCTGCGCATGCGCAAACATGAAATGTTGACCATTTCCTTGTAACGGTTCTACCTACGCGAAAAATAGTCGTGAGGTAGGTATACTGCCTACTCGAATTGGCAGAACTTTTTAATTCTCTACATATGGCTAATATATCGGGGGGATTACTACAAGGTAAGTGATGTAATTCTGAATATAGTGTCGAAGGAGAAACAGCGAAAAAATCAGTAATGTGTACAACCAAACGCAAGGATAGTGAGAGTGAGGTAATGTACAATCTTAACTCAATCGTCCGAAAAAATGCTTCGAAAACACCCATTTTCAGCTGAAAAATGGTTCTGTGAAGTAAAAAAGGTGATGGGTGGGGAGGGGGTGGGGGACAACAACCACTAAACATGATTAGTATGCCTTTTTGTGATGGTTCTTTTCTCACTTATGATGTGTGATAACGGTTCATTACTTGCTCTGCAGCGATTTAAAAAAAAAGCGTTCACCACCCAGTTATTTTTTTGCTGCAAGAAATCAATTCAAAATCGATTCAGTTTTCCAAAATTCACAACTAACGATACACAAAAATTCTAAATCGATTCAGTACTTATAAATTAGCGAAGAATGGTACCACGTAATTATTGACAAATTGAAATACTAGCGCCATGGCGCCACTTCCTGGCACCATGATGTATGTTAGCATGGTTCGAAAATGGATTCAGTAAATGCGTGATTTGTACTAAACCATTTAAATTTAAAACACTAGGACCCCAAAATCCGTTTTAGCATGCGGTGGCAGACTCCCTGGTCTCATGGTCGTACCAAATCTCAACTTATATACTCTTAATACGTGTTTTATATAATTTCTTGTTAATTTAAAGCTCTAAGACCCCGAAATTGACTGGTTTCAGCATGTCTGGCACCAGGGCACCATTCCCGAGTGTTGAGGTGGCACCAAAAATGATTTCACAAATTCTAGGAGTCTGCAGGACACATGACCGTGGATGAGGTATGTAGCGCGGAACACATACATACATACCAACAGTGAAGCTTGCCGATTTCTGTACCTTCCTACTTATAAAAATGTGGGTACTGATTTTCTATAGGTACATTTATTTGTATAAATAGTTGCAAGTGAAATATTCACAATTACTAATTTTGAAAAACGTGATGATTGATTCATTGGAAAAATGGTTGATATCGACGACCAAACGACCAAAAATTGAGAGGTCAAATACCGCCTCATCGGACTTTTTCTCTTCAGATTTCTCTACTTCTGTCATTTGTAATGTTGCATAGAGCCCCATTTTTTAAAACTAGATGACATTTTCTGTCGAATGAGAACCAGTCCGAGTCGATACGATCAGGCACTGATCGTTCGTGACGCTTCAAATTTGAAACTTAGAAAAATGGTGGGGGGGTCAACGACCTCCACATTTACCCTACTTTGCAGACACCTCGGAATAGCAGTCAATCTTGAAACGGCGCGGGAAATAGATGGGAATGAACATGCTGAATCTCATGCCCCTTCCGCCCTAATAATGATATGAATTATTCACTTAGACCCAGCTGTGCGAAAAACGAAGGGCGGAGAGGAAAAAGGATGGTAAAGTGTAATTGAGAATGCTAACGTACGCACTTCCCGCCCACTTCCCTCTTCTCTCATATTATAAATTAGTTCCATGCATTTAAAAGAACTCTCTAACTGGACGCTCCTGCTTCCATATTTATGCCCCAGAGTTTTTTCACGGCCGTTGCAGTCTCCACTCATCGTTTGAGTGGGGACTTGAAAAAATTGTAGGCACTTGGTGTGCGTCTGTTTTTTTCCAGCTTTTATTTCTCGGTATGAAGACAGAAACTCCGTTTTCTTGGTAGTGAATGAGCGAAGGTGGAAATTTCCCTCGCTCTTTCAAGCCATCTTCTTTCCTCAAGACTGGGAGGTGCGTAAATAAGACATTTCAGGAAAGTGAGTTAAAAATTTGTATGCTGATGAATACAAAGCATGATCCATGTAGGTCCGTGCGGTTGCAATTATTTTGTTGACGAAACCGATTGAGTATTATGTGGTTCTGTACAGATGTGAATAGCGTTGGAATACAGGTTACATTCGGATCGGTCATAGCTTCTTCATAACCTTCACATGCAGCAACAGCTCATCGCAAACTCGCTGATGGATTGAACCTGTCGAATTCCACGCCCGTACTTACATTAGTTGACTTTACCTACCCTTTAATTACGTTAGCCAGGACTGGATTACACTACACAAGGCTGGCAGGGCCCAAAGAGAGCGTAAATGCATAGTTATATCTTGGAAACTAACAAGAGCTGTGCTGAATGAAAGCAGGGTTTTCTGCATCAAATACCTCTGGCACATTTTTTTGCAACCATGAAATTCTAATTACCTGTTTTAAAAGTCGTCGAATCAATCAACATTGTCCGTGATTCCCTCTCAGAAACCATTCCTGTAATATTGTGTGATTTTACAAAATAAACGCGGAGAACGTCGAGCTGGTAAACAACCAGGGGTTTCCCCAACCGCCATCCGCCTCAACAGACTTTAACGACCGATTGTGGACCGGGGACGGGTGGAAAGTCCCTATAAAACCAGCCCTTCTGGAGCAGCTCTTCATTCCACGACTCGACCCCAGACTTACGACTTCTCTCTCGAACTGTCTCTCCCTCGAATAGTAATGGGCTAAAGCGTTATTTTCTGATACGCGTTATTCACTAACAGTTATCGGTCAGTAACTGGTTCCAATAACCAGTTATTCTGATAACCGGTTACCAGTTTACGGATAGGGGTGCTATTCATCCGTGGAGTAGAGAAACAAACATGAGTGGATGACGAAAAGTTCGTCGTATGATACCTTCCTTCCTACTGCTTCATCTTGTGAATCTGTCACACTGATGAGGCTTATAAACTTTATTTTAAAAATAGGATTGAAATCCCACCTTGGATTGAAATACAATAATTACGCAATAAGGGAACTAATTTAAAGGTCTTTGAACTTACAATAAATAGGAACAATCCAATTTTAAAAGGAGGAAGTCAAATGTGAGAGGAGATCAATAGAATACAAGCGGAGGAAAAGGTGAAATACCCCGTTCACCCCAATACCCGTTCACCACAAACATAAGTGTCGATAAAATTGAGAAAATACGTTCTATTTTCTTCCCGCGTTCACCTCTTTGTGAACGTCAGTTTTGATTCGGTTCACTTTGTGGACAATGTTGAATTTGACTGTCATGTTACTGTCAACTCAAAATTGCCCTCCCGTAGTAATACTTACTCCTAGTTAATAAATTATTGTCTAACACTTATGCGTCAATCAGGCCAGGTACAGAGAACCACAACGAATTTTCAGAAAGTGTAATGAATCACCGAATGGTACAGTAAAATCCTCAAAATTGGTAAAGCATGAACTTCAAAAATTATTTTTTTTTTCGAACTGGGACTTTGTTCAAAATTAAAATAAATTTCGTACTGCCAACAAAAAATAAATGATGATGGTGATAAAAAATAAAGTACATGATGATGGTGATAAAAAATAACATAAAATGGTGATAAAAAATACCTAATAATTTATCTCTACAACAAAAATACATTGCATGGGCAATAATTGGTTCAAAAATGCTATTTTATGGGGATAATTGTAGGAAATTTTCAAAATAAACCAGCGAGGCTGGGTGGTGGTTTAAGCACGTTACTCGGAAAATTCGCAATTAGGTCATTTAGCATGAGTGGAACTTTCGTATTGGTTATAAGAACAACTAACTGTTTTGAATGAGAATTTTTACAGTAAGTCATTTTAAATACAGTAAAACGCAATAAATATACAATAAGTTTCGACGAATGACCGCAGGCAAAATGAGCTTGATATTCGGATTTTTTCGGAATGAATACTGATGATGGAATTGATGATGATTACAGTGGGTAGGTCGAGCAAAACGAGCAATCGAGTAATTATAACGATCATTCAATTACATCGCTATCAAAAAGCCATACGACGAACAACAAAACTGTCATAATGCTAAGTTCGTCGGCTGCGATTATCTTTAGGGACAGTGCTCCCAGATAGCGATTTGAATAATATCCTATGTTTAATCCATTACCCCTCACCCCTCACCAGCCCTCTCGCTCATGTAGGAATTGAAATCGGTTTACTTGGGCACAAAACCGTAGGTATTGTTGCCATTAGAACATATGTATATTATTATACAGCTATATATATTATAGCTCACCTACACAATTTATATTATCATTCCAACAGTCCGCCAGTCGGAGCTTTTCCCTCCGGTTAGATTGATCACCGATCGAACACATTAATGCCAGTCATTCCACCAGTATAACGGTCATGCCATTTCTAGGACTATCGCTTTCATTGTTCAAATATTGGAATACTCCGTTGAACCGATCCGGCAAGAGCGCAAAAATTTATTTGTTGAAGCTGCATCGCACTCGATTGCCTCGCGTTTGTATTTGATTTGGTAACGTTCCCTGAAAGAGGCAACGCTGATGGTAGCTATGTTAATAGTTTAATTTGACAATATTGAACCTCTCAGTGCTCATGCCGCGATTTTAAGCTACTTAAATCACCTGGATACACTCTTCATTAGACTTCCTGGATGGTTGGTACAAGGGGACACATTTTCTTCCATTTTGAATGAGAGGTTCCCCCCGAATTGTCAAAATGCATGTTCAGTATTAGCATTTTTCAGAATATTGCTGCCTAGGCTGTTGGTATATATTAGTTGTGTGAATTATGGAAAGATCTATAATAGATGCTATAGTAAAAATTTACTTTTTTTCAAAATAAAATTATTCCATCTATCTTTTCCAAGATATTCCTATGTTATTTTTCTACAAAACTGTTTTTATTTTTTCGTATTTACCTTAACCTATATTGCAGCCTGAGGTAAGATTAATTACAAGAGCGATTCACTGTTAGTTCCCTATGCCCTTATAGGGGATTAATTTCAGACTGTATTATTCTGCAATTTTAGTATTAATTTTCTGTTTTTTGTGGAAACAAAGGTTATTTTGATTGCATTCATCTACGTTCATTTCAGTAACACAAATGTTCGTTTGAGTCAACAAATAGTCCAATCTTCAGCTGCCAGTGGAGTCGATGGATTCGAACGGAATGACAACGAAAGCGGTGAATGTTCAAATAATCAGATCGTGTGTTGGCACAAACCACAAATTATAATATACTTAATATAATATTTTTATTCAGTATATTTACAAGTCCATGAGCAGGTAAAATACTACTTACCTAATATGGGAAAGTAGGTAGTGTGTCCTAGTTCCTATCGCATACTGCCTGACATCAGGCTGTGTCCCTGTCGACGAGCTTCGAGTCGCTAAATTCCTTCAAATTATCTTGTTATTATAATGATTGATATTTCCTAAGTTATAAACATAACTTATAACTAACAGATTTTTCCTGAAACACGTGTCTATTGGCTATTTATCATTTTATCATTTATCAATCATCAATCAAATCATTTACCATTTTATCAAAAGGTACTGTCCTGTTTTTTAATGTATATTTTTTTCATTGGCATTAGTTTCATCTTTACAGCCCTGCAAGTAATATAATGACTAATTACATTGTTTATAATGTAAATGCTAGTTGTCGAACAAAGTTTGAATAATACAAAAAGTAATTTATTTTCTTCTTACATCAATCTTTTATATATTATGTTCTATTTTTTCTAAATAATTGAAAATTATATTGTATATTTCCATTTTAGAACTTGTTAATAAAATTTCATAATTAAAAGTTAGGTCTATAACTTTTTCCATTATTGTCTGGTTAAAAATTTGTGTTGTCTTTGTGTGCTATACGCTAAATAGTCCATAACAATGTGTTTTAAGGTATGCGGTTCTCCACAGATTTCGCACATATGATCGTTACGCTGCTTAACCATGTATAAATAATCGTTGCAAATACCTTTGTTGCATCTCAATCATCCAATTGTTTTGAAAATTGTTTTACCTACTTGTTCTAATTTAGCTAATTTAGCTGTCGAAAACCATATATGCTACCTTAGGAAACAAGTATTTATAAAAATGGCCTCTCGGATACTTATCATGGTATTCCTGCCATTGCTTTTTCACATCTAAAACATAGATCCACTTGAGATCGGTGTACGGGCATCTGATTGTACTTTGTGTAGCCCTTGTTGTAGCGGTTTTGGCAAGCCTATCTACCACTTCGTTTCCTGTAATGCCTATGTGCGCTTTCATCCAAACCAGCGTAATCGTTTTACCATTGTTACGGGATTCTCGTATTTCTGCCAATATTTCTGTCAGAAGGTGATTTGTACTGCCTTTTAATTTGGGGTTTTTTCAATTTTTCGAGAACACTCATTGAGTCAGAAAATATGAGTGCATGAACTGGTGGGCTGTTTGAGGAATTCAGATACTGTATATCTTTTAAAATAGCGTTAGCTCCGTCGTACCTATTTATAGAAGCGCATTCTTGCAACTTATATAGCATTTGTACGTGATTCAGTTCATCATAATACTGCAGACCCTACTTTTCCATCTAGTACTGAACCGTCAGTAGGTATATATATAAGTTATAGTAGGTTCCTTGGGAGTTGACTTTTTAAAAAGCACGAACTGAGAATTTACAAGTGTTCTTTATTTCGGAAAATACACGGAAGACTTCGGTTAAATTACGGGGAACACGGAACACAGGGTTGGTCGTACAGCAGCGAGACGAGAACTCCTAGGATTCTATAGGTAATCTTGACCCATATAGTTCCTAGTACTGACCAAGCCGGGTCATTTCACAAAATCTTCATTCCAGTCGTTGACTAGTGAAGTCAGACACGCCCGTCTGAAAAGACTTCGATCCAATCTGCCCTGATTACCGAAGCCAGGCATCCCCCGCCTGTAAATTTAAGAAACCTCAAAATTAAATAATTAAATTCAATTATCAAACCCATGAGTGGTTAGTAGCTTCCAAGAGAAGTCCTTCTAGAATTAAAACGAAACAAACAAAGAAAAAAAAAAATCATCGGAAAGGACGCAGTTCTCGGCTCGCTGCTGTACGATCAACCCTGTGTTCCGTGTTCCCCGTAATTTAGCCGCTACGAAGTCTTCCGTGTATTTTCCGAAATAAAAGAACACTTGTAAATTCTCAGTTCGTGCTTTTTAAAAAGTCAACTCCCAAGGAACCTACTATAACTTATATGCAGGTTATTTGGCCATTTTTCATTTAGGTACTTTTTGTCGTAATTGTTCAGCTGTACAGTATTTGGACAAGGAAGTATTTATAGTAGGCATATAATTTTGCGCCAATTGAATATTAGCAGTTTTGTTGCTGAATATGCGTTGGAATTCATTGGCGTTACTATATAATACTTTGGTAATAATTTATAGATGCTATTTTTGAATGCCAGTACCGGCGAGTTAAAACTAAGATGCAAAATCGCAAAACTCTTGTATAAGCATGTGGATGAAGAGAGCCACAAACACTTCACTATAATGCGCTTGTCGTGATCCCCTTCACAGTAACCACTTCTGTAATATTGCATTAAGATTTAACCAAATAAACTACGGGAACGTTGAGCGGGTCAGGGCCAAGGGGAAAGTAACCAAAGGGGTTTTTCCCAATGGCCATCGCTCCTCAACGGTCATAACGGCCGATTGTGGACGAGGGACGGGTGGAAAAGTCCCTATATAAATAGCCCTTCTGGCCCAGCTCCTCATTGTACAATCCGACCGAATGACTTACGACTTCTCTCTCGACCTTCTATCTCTCTCTCTCTCGCTCTCTCTTACCTTTCCTCGCACCTGCTGTGGTGAAAACCGCGGGGAGCTAACCTTCCCTCCAACTAACGCCTGCTGTGGTAAAAAACCGCGGGGCGTTAGTGAAAAGACTCCTGAGGAGCACATCCTTCCTCATCCATCCTCGTCCGCCTTCATCGCACTAATTCGGACTAATCATAATATAAGCAAGGAGCGCATCCGTCTCCCTACCTTCGTTAAGGAAACACGTGTTTTCATCATTAAAAGTTTTGTCGGCCCAATCCATTTCAATTCGTGTAGGTAGCTCTCTCTCTCTCACTGTGTCTCTCTCTCTCTCGCTGGTTTGCAGGGACGCTATCTCTAATAAACAACTCTCGCGTTTCATTCCGATTTCGCCAACCTCATAACACGGAGTGTGTCACTCTGATGCGAGAGAGCGGGCCTTTGAGGTTTTCCAGCCTTCCTCAACAGATGAGAGTGGCGTCTCCCTGCTCACAACCATTATCATTATTGAAGAACGGCGTTACCCTCGCAAATAGGGACGCTTTCCACTTCTGTCAGAACCCGCGGGGGGGGGGGGGGGACAAGACCCGTCTGCGCATATGTTGATGGGGGGGGGGGGTAGCCGTGACGTCGGCCTCGACGCTGGATATCCCTTCATACCCCACAAAGCGCCTTCAGCTTACTCTCTATTTACGATTATTTTTATATACCAGGTTATGGGATCTTGGGAGGCGGTCAGAATATAAATTACTTGTCTATTAAACTGATTATTATTACTTGTTATTATTTTTATAGTTCTTCTTTTTGCAGACCTTATTATTTTATTCTTTCCCTTTTTTTAATTTTCCTTTTAAATTTTTGAACAGTTCGTTCGGGGTAGTGTTGCGTAGGAGAGTGAAAAAAATGTCGTTTTGGCGTAGTTTCTGTGTGCTCAAGAAAACCGCCGATTTTTCACCGTCTCTAAGTTGAAATTGTTTTTTCATGGTCCGTTCCAAAGCTTTATTATTGAAAATAATAAACCAAAAAGGAGTCTTACGAAAAATGTGGTGGTTGGTGACGAATGGAATTCAGTGTTCGTGCCCCTTACGTTTTGGTAGATTGCCGAGAATCTCTGAGGAGAAGATCCCCCAATTTTCACGAAATGCCCCATTTTCTAATCACTATTCCAAGGAATATTCTAGGGGCTTTCAACAAAATCATGTGGAATTATAGGTGCCCACTGGAGTTAGTTCTCCCTTCCTCTACTCCGAGCGCACAAGTGTTATACAGGGTGTCCCAGTTCCTCCAGAAGAAACTCAGGGAATCGATCCTACTCTTCATTTGGAACAAAAAACGCTCAGTAGAAAATTTTCGAAAAGTTCTTTGTTTTAAAGATATTCGACAATTTGTGTTTTTCCAACTTTTCATTACCTTACCACAGAAAAACGCTAATAAATTCGAAAATATTGAGAAAAATCAAATTACACCATTTGAAAGAACATTGCATTTCCTGTAATGTTCTTCCGTTTTCCATGGTCAGAGTCACTTAAAATGTTGGGAATATCAGTTAGAACATTTGAAAATTTCAAAATTTAAAATTATGAAAAAGATTCACGTTTTAGTGACGTTACAAAAAATACCTACAACTTGTCATATTTCACAAAAACTTCTTCATCTACTCTTAATCGGCTTTACAAGTATTGTACTGCTGCAGTTACAGTATCCATACACGAGCAGCATATCTCGGTAGGTACTCCTGATTTGAAGAATAAGTAAAGCTGCATGACAACTACCTTTTCACGAGACATATTAAATTGAACTGGTGGAAGAGAAGCGTTCTGTTGCAGATTGATAAGGTGGTTAACCGAGGTCCATAATTTATTATTAAGAAATACTTGTGCAAGCACAAACACGTTCTACTGACACCTCCCTGTCCATTCTCGTTGAATGTTGGAACTTATCATTCGATGTCGCTTGAACTTGGATATTTCCCCTTCATAATTATTCCAGCATTATTTTCCAGTCAAGAAAGCGTTATTTTTGCTTTACGAGGTCTAATTGATCCCCCTCCCCCCACATTTACCTCTGCTCATGTTTTCAAACGTTCATTTATCATTTTTTAACTCTACTGCAACGTTATTTTTAAATCTAAGTATATCAATATGAAGCCTATTAGATGAAGAGGTTTTTTTGAAATATGACAAGCTGAAGGTATTTTTTTGTACCCTCAGTAGAACGTACAATATTTTTCACAATTTTAAATTTTGAAATTTGCAAATATTTCAACTGGTATTGGCCAACATTTTAAACCAGAAGAACCATTAAAACAGAAGAATCTTACAGGAAATTTAACGTTCTTTCAAACGGTGTAATTGGATTTGTTGTAGTCTCAATATTTTCGAATTTATTAGCGTTTTTATGTGGTATGTAATGAAAAGTTGGAAAAACACAAATCGTCGGATATCTTTAAAACGAAGAACTTTTTGAAAAATTTCTACTGAGCATTTCTTGTTCCAAACAAAGGTCAGAATCGATTCCCTGAGTTTCTCGAGAAGGAACTGGGACTCCCTGTAAAATTATTGCTGGCCGTGGGACCGTCGTTATAAAACGTCACTTCCCGTTGTGAAAATCGTAACCCAATTTCATCCCGAAGAAAAATCCGGTCCTCCGTTGACACAGGGAGGGCCCCGGGTCGAATCCCACTCGGCGGCAATTATGAGCTGTCAGGGGCAGAGACGGCGTGGAGTGTGGAGAAGTGGTACAACACTGCTCTTCAACGCCGTTCTTTTTCCAGTTTGTCCCAACTTATCTAGCAGAGCGTGACAGGCTTCGCGTCGAATATGTAAAGCAGGAATCCTTGATGAGGATTGGTAGTGCTGTTGTTTTCGAAATTCCAAATGCACGAGAAGTTGAGGGTTTCAGAGATTTTGATGGAATGGGGCCGCCAGCTCAAATTGATTCAGCTGTAAAAACCAAAAGCTTAAACGAGGACTGAAAGATGAAACAGGTTGCTGATGAAAGTTTTATTTTAATCTTGATTAAACTTACATTGAACTAAAAACGCTGCAAAGTCCTTGCTTGTCACATGGGTTTATTATTCTACTGGAAAAACGTACAGAAATGTTGGCTATTTATTTATTGTTTCTCTCGTGTGTAGTTACTGAAGTGGCAATTTTTGATGTTTGCCACCATTTTTGGCCCCCAAAAACACGAATTAGGCTAGGCTTTTCCTTTCAACAGATTATTCATTTAATTGCCTCGATTCACCTGTGTTCCTGTGAGTCACAGTGTTATTATACAAATGTATGGTGATTTCAGACAATTTCCCATGTTTTTGACTCATAAAAAATGAATTTCGGGACCTTAACCATCGTTACAACCTCAATCCTTCACTCTTCGGTCAAATTCAACCTAATATTCGGTCTTCTCGCCCTAAAAAACATGGAAAACGATACCTCACAAGCTCATGTTCACCAAAACCTCAAAAATCCCTCGAAAACCCTTACTTTTACACTCATTTTTCTCTCATAACACCCCTGGGTGTATGCCGATCGGGCTGCCGTGTTTCAGAGCACAACCAGAACTCAAATGTGTTCCCAAATGGGGACGCGAACTGTGTGCGGAAAAACGACGATTTTAGACCAAAATTTAACGTAAATTTAAGGCTGAAACTTCCTTAGAACCTCAATTTTTTCCACTGGTCAAAACCGACTTCATAATCACCCCCTCAAAATTTTTTCTTTTACGTTTCAAGGTGCATAGATTCCAAAAATGCAATGTCCGTACGCCGTCCGCCATATCACTTGTACCGGCTTCATTTTTGGTCGAAAAAAGTCGTTCTTTCGCACACATGCTCCATTTGGGCCCTAGTTGTGTCCCGAAACTTTTCAGCCCGATCGGAATATACATAGGGATGTTGTGAGTGAAAATGTGCACAAAAAAGGTATTCCTCCAAAATGTTCCTCGATGTCTGAAACGCAAAATGGTAGTGGAAATTTTCATTTTGGAAGTCATACATTTTTTCTACTCAATCACGAATCCAAGGCTTCCCTACCCTCGGTAGTGAGGAAGCAAAATCGTTTATAGTTTCTACTTACTTGACTGTATACCTAATTAGGGATACGAACAAGCAGATTTACGCTCATTTACAATAAAACGTCTCCGCCGTCCCAACTCCTGTCTCCAAGGTTGATAACTTATAGTTTAATTCTTGTACTTAATACTGAACTACGATTTATTAATCAACCAATTCATTTATATACAACCCTAAAAATAAAACAGTCTGGATGCGGGTTAGCCGACACCGGCAATTTTTCCTCGATTGGTTCGATCTCTGCGTTAAGCCCCGTCCCCAATAGCGTACCGAGACCTTATTGAGTCAGAGGGAACAGGGTTTTCATCAATCACTGTCGGCTGTCATCAATTCGCCATCGGTGCCTTCACGCTGTAGAGACTGGAGCGAATATGATATGAATTTATTGCCGGAGAGAATATCGCTGGACACTATTCATTCGACGCGGGCTGACGATTGATTCGGAATAGTTGGTTTTCGTCCCATTCATCACAGATAGCTCGATGGTTTCGAATGGGCCTTTTATTTTCAATGCTCCTATCCCCTATACACAACTGAATTTATAAGCCTTGAAAAAGCTGGTAAATTATGGTAGATGATGGAATGAATGGATTACTCTCACCAAATCTAGTGAGAACAACATGCTATGAGAATATGGTAGCTGCAGATTCACAACAGGTTGTAGTACATACATTTTTGATGGAGCATGTAGGAGGTCAATGTACATTTTCAATTGGTACTACAGAGGAACATCAAAGGGTTGATAAAATACGGTGGCACTCACGACAAGACAAAACTGACCAGCTTTGTACGACCTCCATTTTGTTTCCTCACTACGGACGGCTGGGAAGCCTTGGATTCGTGATTGAGTAAACAAAAAATGTATGCCCTCCAAAATCAAAATTTCCACTATCATTTTACGTTTCAGACATCGAGGAACAGTTTTGGTTCCGTGTCTGTCTGTCTGTGGTAATTCCTTGTAACGCCCATAACCCCGAAATAATGGTCGAAATCATTGAAAAAGTACGGTAACTTTCGTCTGCGCATGCGCAAAACTGAAATACTTGACAAGCCCATAACTACCCTAAATATCGTTGAAATGAGTTGAAACTCGGAGGGTCGATCAGGAATAATACTTTGATAGTTCCAAATAAATTTAATTGGAATCGTACCATAACTTTCGTCTGCGCATGCGCGAACATGACATTTTGACAATTTCCAGTCGTACAGCGCTACAATTTTGAGGGTACACGCGGGTTGGATCGCAGATGGTCCCGTTTTAAAATCATGGCAATCGTTCCTTTTGCGCATGCGCAAACGTGAAATACTTGAAACGCCCATAACTACTTTAAATAATATATCGTTGAAATGAGTACAGACTTGGAGGGTCGATCAAGAATAACTGTTTGATAGTTTAGTATGAATTTCATTGAAATCGTACTGTAACTTTCGTCTGCGCATGCGCAAACATGAAATGTAGATGACCGTAGATGTCGGACATATTATGCCGATGTCGGGCATGTATTCAGAGACGACAAAAAACAAATCAGAAGAAGATGCATATCGTATCGAGATGACAAATTGAATCGAAGTGATCGAATCGATTGTGAAATGAACGATTTTGGGGTTGAAATCAGGTAATGGAACTGGGGTTCAAAGAAGGCGTCAACAACATTTTTACTCGACTGAGCACGCACGGATGGGCCACTATTCTCGTTGTCATGGCGACACTAGGTCCCAGGACCCAGAAGTCGACTTCCCGTTTCAGGAGCGTAGGTTTCAATTTCGATTGGAGGACATCGATTACTGTCGCTTTATTCCGCTAACATGCTTGGTCTAAGGAGCTAACATTAATGGACCACCATGGATGCTCTACTAGAATATTGAATATCCTCTGGCGTGTGGCTGTTGAACTTCTGAAAATTGCTAGGTAGGGACAGTGTGCGGAGGGATATTCAGATGCCAACTGAACATAGGTTGGTCTTTTGGTTTATTATTCTGTGAATAATACACCTATGTATTCGCTCAGCAAAAAATTTTTATAACACCCCCTCAAACTTTTTTCTTTTACGTTTCAAGGTGCATAGATTCCAAAAATGCAATTTCCGTCCGCCGTACGCCGTCCGCCGTATCACGTGTACAGGCTTCATTTTCGGTTTAAAAAAATCGTTCTTTCGCACACATGCTCCATTTGGGCCCTAGTTGTGTCCCGAAACTTTTCAGCCCGATCGGAATATACCCAGGGGTGTTATGAGTGAAAATGTGTGTAAAAACGCTGCAAAGTCCTTGTCACATGGGTTTATTATTCTATTGGACACAGCTACAGAAATGTTGGCTGTTCATTTATTGCTTCTTTCATGCGTAATAATCGAAATAGCTATTTCTGATGGTTTCCATTAATTTTGGCCCCTAAAACACAAATTAGGTACTTTTTTTTTAAACTATCTTTGATCATTGGTAGTGCCATTTAATCGTCTTGATCCACGTGTTGACACTTTTTCCAGGGTTATTATACAAACAGATGGTAATTTCAGACGATTTCCCAGGTTTTTCACCGATAAAAAATCAATTTTGGGAGCTGAACATTTGGTAGAACTCAATTTTCCCCTCTTTGGTCAAAATCGACTTCATATTCGGTCTTCTCGTCCAAAAAAACATGGAAACCGATACCTCAAAAGCTCATGTTACCAACATGTTGCTAAAACGCAAAAAGTACCTATTTTTACACACATTTTCACTCATAACACCGCTGGGTATATTCCGATCGGGCTTAAAAGTTTCGGGACACAACTAGGGCCCAAATGGAGCATGTGTGCGAAAGAACGACTTTTTTAGACCGAAAATGAAGCCGGTACACGTGATACGGCGGACGGCGTACGGCGTACGGTGTACGGCGTACGGCGGACGGCGGACGGACATTGCATTTTTTGAATCTACGCACCTTAAAACGGAAAACAAAAAATTTTGAGGGGGTGTTATAAAAATTTTTTGCTGACCGAATACATAGGTGTATTATTCACAGAATAATAAACCAAAATAGGTACTTTTTACGTTTTAGCAACATATTGGTAACATGAGCTTCTGAGATATCGTTTTCTATGTTTTTGGGGACGAGAAGACCGAATATGAAGTCGATTTTGACCAAAGAGTGGAAAATTGAGTTCTACCAAATGTTCAGCTCCCAGAATTGATTTTTTATGAGTGAAAAACCTGGGAAATCGTCTGAAATCACCATCAGTTTGTATAATAACACTGGAAAAAGTGTCAAGACGTGGTTCAGGACGATTAAATGGCACTACCAATGATCAAAGATAGTTTAAAAAAAAAAGAAAAAAAGAGCGTACCTAATTTGTGTTTTGGGGGCCAAAATTAATGGAAACCATCAGAAGTAGCTATTTCGATTATTACGCATGAAAGAAACAATTAATGAACGGCCGCCCAACGGCCTTATCAGGTGGAATAAACCGGTTCCCGTGAGATCACCGAAGTTAAGAAACCTCGAGCGTGGTTAGTACTTGGATGGGTGACCGCCGTGACACGTGGTGACACGTCCAAGTATGACCCATGTAGCTGTTGGGCGAACCCCTCTCCACTCAAGGGGGCGAGGCAATGAGCAGCCAAGTAAAGAGCGAAATGATCAGATCGAATTCTGATCCTCCATTGGAGGACAGCTGATCACGTCCGCGACGCCGGCAGGGCAGTCGGACGAAAAGCCCCAGCCTGAAATGGCTGTTACTTTACTTTACTTTACTTTACTTTACTTTACTTTTTAATGAACAGCCAACCTTTCTGTAGGTATGTCAAATAGAATAATAAACCCATGTGACAAGGACTTTGCAGCGTTTTTTACTCTAGTGTTTTTGGGTACCGAGGCAGTGGCCCAAGTGGCGTTATGGACAGCGCGTTATGTGGACCTGGTCGTTACCAAACTACGTTTTGGTTTATTATTCTGTGAATAATAAAACCTATGTATTTGCTCAGCAAAAAATTTTTATAACACCCCCTCAAACTTTTTTCTTTTACGTTTCAAGGTGCATAGATTCCAAAAATGCAATGTCCGTCCGCCGTATCACGTGTACAGGCTTCATTTTTGGTCTAAAAATTCGTTCTTTCGCACACATGCTCCATTTGGGCCCTAGTTGTGTCCCGAAACTTTTCAGCCCGATCGGAATATACCCAGGTGTGTTATGAGTGAAAATGTGTGTAAAAATAGGTACTTTTTGCGTTTTAGCAACATGTTAGTGAAATGAGCTTTTGAGGTTTCGTTTTTCATGTCTTTGGGGACGAGAAGACCGAATATGAAGTAGATTTTGACCAAAGAGTGGAAAATTGATGTTGTACCAGATGTTCAGCTCCCAAAATTGATTTTTTATAAGTCAAAAACCTGGAAAATCGTCTGAAATCACCATCAATTTAACATGTATCATGTTTTAGCACTGGTATACTAGCATTTTTTGCGAGTCGATTTTGCGCGTCAATTTTTTTCGCGTAGTGGTTTTCAAGTACAACCGAGTAGTTGCTAGGGAAATGAAACTTCTTTCATTTTCATCGGACAAAAATCGTTTTCCATTCGTTGGAAAGCTCTTGATTTATCACGAATTTATTTCGTATTTGTTCTTGGTATTTATTTCCTAGTTTCATACTATAACTATATAAATGAATGTTATAAATGGATAGTAAACAATGACGCTTGTTTTCGCGCACAATGCATAGTGGAGAGTCGCGTGGAAACGAGCCCTGGGATACTCGCATTTTTTGCGAGTCGATTTTGCGAGTCAATTTTGAGCGTCAATTCTTTTCGCGCACAATGCATAGTGGAGAGTCGCGTGGAAACATGATACATGTTTGCAATTTTTGGTTCATAACCATAAATCCTCTTTACAAAACGATCGTGTGGGATCTAGAAAATCATGGCAATACTCACAGCTTTCAGGTCAACAATAAGTGGTTTCAGAATGGAGGATTTTGTTATAAAAAATGATACTGTCATTGTCGAATAACACTAGAAAAAGTATCAAGAGGTGGATCAAGACGATTAAATGGTACTATCAATGATCAAAGATACTTTGAAAAAGAAAAAAAGGAGCGTACCTAATTCGTGTTTTGGGGGCCAAAATTGGTGGAAACCACCAGAAATAGCTATTTAAATTATTTTATATGAAAGAAACAATAAATAAACAGCCAACGTTTCTGTAGGTATGTCCAATAGAATAATAAACCCATGAGACAAGGACTTTGCAGCGTTTATAATTTGAGCTATTCTCAGCTTCTAGGTTGGTAGAAGCCACTAACTGCTACCTACCATTGTGTTCCCTTTAGAAAGGCGTGTAAGAAACAGGAGAAATGGAGACAATGATCGGACCTGATGGTGGAGTTTCCGGTCTCTGAACAGCTTCGAACGAGAACAAAAGATGTGACTTTAATAACTGGGTCAACTCATGCATTTTTAGCGGGTGGGGAATGATGAAAAAGGTGAACTTTAGGCTCGGTCTCAAGGACGGAAAGGAGGGTATAATCCCGGACGGATATTTAAATATTTCACCCACTTCCGTCTGGAGAAGCGCAGCAGAATACTGTGAAAGGGGAAACGCGAAGAACATTGTCAACAGCTTCCCTGACCTATTTGAATTGTTTATAGCAAAAAGCAGCAGTGTTGGCAGTGGGGGTGATTGTTGGCTGGCGGTGTGACGTTGGGATTCTACCAGTCTATCAGGGCATTGACGAGGTTTTGCATTCTAACGTAGGGTGCAAATATAAGAGAATCCAATCGAACTTGGGAGCTCTTGAAACACGGAATGAGAACTTGAATTGACTGATGAATAAATGAACCATAAAACTCATCGTAGGTATGAATGGATTGAAGTATTTTGGTTTATTATTTTCAACAATGAACCTTTGGAATCGAGCATTAAACAAAATTGTTAACCCCCCTTCCCCTCAAAATTTGGTGGTTTCCGTTTCGAAGTATGTAGATCCGAAAATGCAATAAAAAACGCTGCAAAGTCCTTGTCACATGGGTTTATTATTCTATTGGAGTTCTAGAGATTCTTGTTGGCTGTTAAATTTATTGTTTCTTTAATGTGGAATGATTGAAATAGCTATTTCTGATGATTTCCACCAATTTTGGCCCCCAAAACATGAAATAGGTACGCTTTTTTTTCTCTTTTTTTTAGATCATCTTTGATCATTGGTAGTGGCATTTAATGGTCTTGATTCACCTGTTTACACTTTTTCCAATGTTATTATACACATTGATGGTGATTTCAGACAGTTTTCAAGGTTTTTGACTCATAAAAAACCAATTTTGGGAGCTGAACCTTTGGTAAAACCTCAATTTCCGCGTCTTTGGTCAAAATCGACATCATATTCGGTCTTCTCGTCCCCAAAAACATGGAAAAAGATACCTCAAAAGCTCATTTTACTAACATGTTGCTAAAACGCAAAAAGTACCTATTTTTACACACATTTTCACTCATAACATCCCTGGGTATATTCCGATCGGGCTGAAAAGTTTCGGGACACAACTAGGGCCCAAATGGAGCATGTGTGCGAAAGAACGATTTTTTTAGATCGAAAATGAAGCCTGTACACGTGATACGGCGTACGGCGGACGGCGGACGGACATTGCATTTTTGGAATCTACGCACCTTGAAACGGAAAAGAAAAAATTTTGAGGGGGTGTTATAACAATTTTTTGCTGAGCGAATACATAGGTGTACTATTCACAGAATAATAAACCAAAATTTCTGACCGCCTTACGCCATACTTAGCACTTTTCTTAGTTACCATGAACCAAAATGAATGAAATTTGGTTTGTAGGTCCCGTTTGAGGTCTAGTTGGTCCGCGAAGCTACTGGCGTTACGGTCAGTCACCTCTAAGGGGTGAAAAATAGGGGTTACAATTTTCAGAACGTCGTAGCTCGAAAACATTCAATAGAAGGGTATGGTTCTTTTTTACATTTCTATAATGATCTTGCACTAAAAATTTTTTGAGACCACCCGGAGCATTGCAGGTCCAGCCGTTCGTTTGCACCGGAAAGCTTCGTCAACGTGATCGTGAATGAAACGGTATATATGAAACGGTATACATGAAACGGACCAGACAATACTGCTAGGGAGCACCTGATTGTAATCAAGGATGGCTGTGTGAAGTCGAGTTGGTTGTTCTGTGATATTATTTAACTTGAAAAATGATGGATCTTTTGGATTTTGTTGATAGGTACTTTTGCAACTTGAAAAAACTTTATGCTTCATGAATAACAACAAATAGGTAATTATGATTTATTTTTATTTTTATCAATCTGTAATTCCCGGACCGGCTACAATACTCGATTTAGGTCTTTGTAGGTGGAGCTGGAGCGTAGGTATTGACGAAAGAAAACAGTGACATAAACAGGAGGGGTATCTATACAGATAAATCATGACACAACGGCTTATAATTTTTACCTTATGCTTGCGAGCCTGTATGCGAAAGAAACCGAAAATCATTCATCATTTTTGGGATCTACGCACCTTGAAGCGTAAAAGAAAATTTTTTGCTGAGCGAATACACAGGCGTATTATTCACAGAATAATAAACCAAAATATATATCTTTGCCCATTTTGGAATTAGAGATTATTAGAATCCTGAAAAATCGGGCTTGAACGATAAAAATACGTAGGTACAGTCCCGTCCAGCGCACGGGTGACCCAGCAAGTGAAACTTGAAACTTAGGTATGAATGCGTTAGAGCAATTTTCTCGCTGAAATTGCTTATATTTTCAGAACTGGAAAATAAATTGGATTCACGGCAGCTCATCTGGGCAGGGTTGTGTCCAAAGTGGTAGATACCTACTTGATCGCTTCGGTCTGGCTCAGCGGAATTGGCCCCTCACTAAATCTGACTGATGCTTCAACAGTGTTCGTTTCTATCTCTAATATGATTCTCCTATAATTGATTCAGTTCAGGTGACGCTGAGCGTCTCGACGAGATATAATATTCAATCCATTTGAAGTTAGCTAACTGGACGGTGAGCCTCTCGATGAGATATAATGTTCAATCCATTTGAAGTTAGCTAGCTGGACGCTAAACTGGCTAAATAATTATTTTGATGCTAAATCACTAAACGTAAGGCCTGGGTTGACGGGCGACCTTATCTAATCAAACCTACGCCTACGGGTGTCACCCGGCTCACTTCTCGGAGACCTATGTCAGCTCACTCCGTTGACTGCTGGAGGAACAAGCCGACACACCCTGCCCTGTACGCATTTAGGTGTATCCACAACATCGATGATAACCCTGAGCGTTTATAATAATAATAATAATAATAATAATAATAATAATAATAATAATAATAATAATAATAATAATAATAATAATAATAATAATAATATAATAATAATAGCTTGAGGATCCTTGGGTTGCCCGGTGGAATTTACGAGGGCCGTGCTGCAGAAGGCCGTGCTGACTGCTTCGTGTAGCCTAGTGAGGGAGTTTTTGGAGGAGGCTATTAGTGGGGTCGTCCACTGGAAGCGTACTCGAGCGGCGCGGCGCTTTGCGCTACACAAGCGGCAACGAGCGACACGCGCTACAGATCCAACTACATTGAGTTATATGGGGTATCGTCCACTGGAAGCGTGTTCGAGCGGGCGGCTACGGGCGTACACGAACGGCAACGCGCTACGAGCGGCAGATCCAAAAAAAGTTGGATCTGCCGCTCGTACCTGCTCGTAGCTCGTTCAATACCATTGTTGTCCCTACCTTCCTACCAATTTTGGTAGGAATTCCACGTAAATAAACATTGGAATCGCTATCGGACGGTTCATCGGAACACCTACCTACGATTTCACTCATATCACTGGTCATTTCGAGTCAGTTCACACGCAGGCCCCGTTTTGAGTACCTAGGTGAAAATTACTCTCTGGGCATAAAATGGATCATAGCACTAATAAAACGGATAATAATCGAAAAATTTGTTAGGGTCAGCCTCAAGTTAATGGTGAAGGTGGTGAAACTCCCCGAAAGATTCCGTTTTGGAAAGGAATTGGTCCGCCCAACATGCACTTTGATCTAACATCCGTCTTCGCAAATGGTTGCTGCTTTCAAGGAAATAAAATTCCTCTGGGTCCATGACGAATTAAAAGGAACAGTCCCCAATTTTCTCGAATACACTTGAAAACGAAGTGAAGCCCGACGCGCGAAGGCGCTTGCAGTGGACGACCCCTGTCGCTCGTAGCCGCTTGTTAGGTTGCCGCTTGTGTCGCGTGTAGCGCCGCGCCGCGTAAATACGCTTCCAGTGGACGACCACCCTTAGTGGTCTCGTCCACTGGAAGCGTGTTCGAGCGGGCGGCTAAGGGCGTACACGAGCGGCAACGCGCTACAAGTGGCAGACTAATCGCTAACGGACGGTTCATCGGAACACCTACCTACCATTTCACTCGTATCCCCGGTCATTTCGAGTCACTTCACGCGCAGGCCCCGTTTTGAGCAGGTGAAAATTACCCTCTGGGCAGAAAATGGATCATAACACTAATAAAAAGGATAATAATCGAAAAATTTGTTAGGGTCAGCCTCAAGTTAATGGTGAAGGTGGTGAAACTCCCCGAAAGATTCCCTTCTGGAGAGGATCGGGTCCACCCAACATGCTCTTTGATCCGACATCCGTCATCGCAAATGGTTGCTGCTTTCAAGGAAATAAAATCCTTCTGGGTCCATGACGAACAAAAAACCAGTCATGCAGCATGACTTAATGAGCGAATTTTCAAAGAAATATTCGAATTAATGGCTATGGTTTTGAATAAAGGAAAACTTCGGTCTAAAATTTGGTTTTCTATGTATATTCTCTTCGTATTTATTTTAATTTGTACGTTTTGTCCATCCTGATTCTACCGTTTGTTTATTACGTAATTGTACTAAGTGCTTATTTATTTGATCGCTGTGGGTAAATTCAAGGAGTTGTACTAATCGTTTGCCTCCCCCTTTTTTGCTTCGAACTCTCGTCTTCAATTAATACTTCTCACATATTTCAATCTGACCACTCTAAGGGGGTGGGGGGGGGGGGGTAAGAGTTTAAAGATTATCCTAGTTTTGGGTAATTTTTGCGCACTTTAAATGCTCTAATTTAAGAACGGATTTAGATATCTAAAATCCGATTTCACTATCGTGTTCAGCGTGCAAAAACCTTTAAAATGAGGGGTCACTTGTTAGAAAATAACATTTTGGGGATTTTTGGGTAATTTTTGCGCACTTTAAATGCTCTAATTTAAGAACGGATTTAGATATCTAAAATCCGATTCCACCATCGTGTTCAGCGTGCAAAAACCTTTAAAATGAGGGGTCACTTGTTGGAAAATAACATTTTGGGGATTTTTGGGTAATTTTTGCGCACTTTAAATGCTCTAATTTGAGAACGGATCAAGATATCTAAAATCCGATTCCACCATCGTGTTCAGCGTGCAAAAACCTTTAAAATGAGGGGTCACTTGTTAGAAAATAACATTTTGGGGATTTTTGGGTAATTATTGCGCACTTTAAATGCTCTAATTTGAGAACGGATCAAGATATCTAAAATCCGATTCCACCATCGTGTTCAGCGTGCAAAAACCTTTAAAATGATGGGTCACTTGTTGGAAAATAACATTTTGGGGATTTTTGGGTAATTTTTGCGCACTTTAAATGCGCCAAAACCCTCCTTAGAGTAGGCCAATTTCGCCCATCTTCGAACTTAGCCTTTCGATTGCCAAGATAGATTTTTTGTGCAAATTTGAGCTGTTTATCTCAATTCTATCGAGAGTTATCGTCTGGAGTGACACATATATAAATAAATATATATATAAATATATATATATATATATACATATAAAAAAGTGTTAAATTTCAGGAATCGTTTTAGAATGGTCTGAAACGGATTTCTATGAAGAAAATTTCCAAAAATTTATATTATTTAAATTTCGAAGCCATTGCAATAGCTTCATTTTCTTTGAAAATTCGCTAAAAAGGAGCAGTCCCCGCTTTTATCGAATACACGTGAAAACAAACTGAAGCCCGACGCGCGAAGGTGCTAGCAGTGGACGACCCCTGTTGCTCGTAGCCGCTTGTTAGGTTGCCGCTTGTGTAACGCTTCTAACTAAGCGAAAAACAGTCGCACGGAGCTGAAATTTTGAGAGTACACTCTGGTTGGATCACAAATGGTCCCGTTCCAAAATCATGGAAATCGTTCCGTCTGCGCATGCGCAAACGTGAAGTTTTTAAAACGCCCGTAACTACTTTAAATATTGTTGAAATGAGCTCAGATTCAGTGGGTCGATCAAGAATAATTATTCTTTGATAGTTCCATAAGAATTGCATTCCTCTGCGCATGCGTGAACATGAAATGGTGCCCGTTTCCTTGTAACGCTTCTAACTACACGAAAAATAGTCGTAGAGAGCTGAAATTTTGAGGGTACACGCGGGTTGGATCGCATTATGGTCTCGTATCAAAATAAACGTACCCAAGTATTCTGTACGTTCATGTGATTCAAGTGAGGAAGCTGTACTGCCTACTCGAATTGGCAGACGTTTTTCTGAGTGCAAAGAAGCGTGCAAGTGGCTGTTTGATTGCCTTGTGATTAACTGGAAATGTTTGTGGTGTTGTTTGTGTGTTGTGATGTCTGTTGTGTTGTTTGTGTTTGTTGTATTCGTGTGTTGTGTGCTGTGTTTTGCTGCAATGTGTGTTGATGTTGTGTGTGTTGTGTCTTGATGTTGTTGTGCTTTTTGTTTGTGTTTGTGTTGCTGTTGCGTTTGTGTGTTGTTATTTTTTTTGTGCGTGTGTCTTTTTTTTCTTGCCGTGTGTTGTTGTGTTAGTGTTTTGATGTGTGCGTTTGTGTTTAACTGAAATGTTTGTTGTTCAACTGGAAATTTTTTCTGTGTTTGTATTATGTTGTGTGTGTTGTTTTGTTGTGTTCTGTCGTTATTTGTGTATTTCTGAAATGTGTGTGTTTTGTGTGTTTGTTGTGTGTTTATTGCCTGTGAAATGTTTTGTATGTTTGTTTCTGTAGCCACAAAATGTAAGCTCCCAACTCAGATGAGTGGAACGTCCGAATACCTACTAATCTCTTTTACAAATCTCAAAAACATGGATAGATAGTGCCCTAATTGAATGTTTATCCGTACAGAACAGAAAATATCGGATACAGCAACTTCAGCTTTTCATTTTACTTCCGAGTCTACAAAGATAGCGTTAGCCACGTGATCACTTATGACTGGAAAACAATTTTTCCTCCACATCAGAACTTCCACGGCGTTTTTTCTGAACTAATTCTGTTCCATATTCGTCTTGTTTGTGTGTTCGCAAATCCTTGCAATTCCTATAACTATAATACGGAAGGATGGTTGTAGTCAGCTCAAATTACGGAAGTACTTGCGTCCCAGTTTGTCCCCATATGATGCCGAAATCAGTAACATTGAAAGGTGCGAATCTCAGCCGATGTTGGAATTAGGATATGGAATATAAAGAGATATAATAGGATTTAATCAAATTCTGTGAATCTGAAGCTGTACAGGACACATTTGTGGGACCGGCTATATAAAATAAATTTTTCTACTGCAGGGTTACCGCCTCAGGCCATCTGAGGAACAGTATTATTGGCACACTGGTATAATACTCTCAGGAACCTCTCGTTTATTATACGTAGGCGACTGGCAAAGTCATCCATATGAAAAATTAATTATGTTCCTCTCATAAATAATATTTATCCAGTTTCGTATAATATTTATCCAACTACAACTTATTATAATTGAATTTAGATAATAATTATGACTGTGATGCCACTTTTATTCGCTTTAAACAGGAGATGTAACCAAGAGAATGCTGTGTTAACTTGAGGTCGGTAAGGGAGGCGTGCAGTAAAGGGACTAAACCGAGTATGGTTTGCAGCCCTATTTCCCAGAGGTGCTCTATTTCTCTGCCGCGACGCTATGAACTCCGCAAAACCCTCGCATGCTCAGTTTGTGCGAAACGTTCGATGTTTACCAGGCCCAGGAAGATCCGTGTTATTTTAGCAGCCTCCAAATCACAAACTACGTCATATTAGTATAAAGGAACAAAAAAAAAGTAATACTCCACCTGACGAAATAAAACGAGCAGACACCTTTAATAAATTTAAAATTTACCTTAAGAAATATTTGTCCGCTATGGTGCCGTCATTTTAGCACGGATCAACGAATGTACGTACAAACGGCAGCATTTTTAATGAATATGATCGTAGTTTATTTGGGATAGATCATTTGTAATAGTTTCAGCCCTTGAGGGACGTTATAGGAACTATCAACTTAAACGCGTGGAAGAATATTTCATACATCATCACAATTTGAAAAATAAAACGCCGCAAAGTCCTTGTCACATGGGTTATATCATTCTCGATACGGCAGGATTGGGACCTCAGTGAAGAGATCCACAAAGCTATATTATTTGGCGGTTTTAGCTAGTATATTATTAAACTCGAACATTAGGTTGCTGCTATTTCTGACGAATTATTTGATCAGTGGAACTGTCACTGAATCGTCGTGATTCACTTGTTAATTGTGTTATAAAAATGTCTGGTGATCACAGCCATTTTCACAGGTTTTTGACCCATAATGCATTTTGATAGTTATGACTTCGTTAGAACAGTTCTTCTCAGTGGTCAAAATCAACTTCATACTTGGTCTCCTCAGCCAAAAAAAAACAAACATGTAAAACGATACCTCACAACCCCAATTCGCTAAACCTCAAAAATACCTAATTTTGCACCAATTTTTCACCCATAAATCCTCTGGGTGTTTCCCAATCGGGCTGTCGAGATAGGGGACAACTAGGACCCAACTTCAGTTCCCTCTTTACGTTAGGAACTTATGTTAGGTACCTCATGTTGAGTTGAAGTTTTTCCGTAGCTTAAGAACTTTCCAAGAAACATAATATTCTTCTCGTTTGTTTTGATGTGGATTTGAGTTTTTCTGTTTTTACTGTAAACGCAAATCATTTTTGGTCTGTCAAAAAATAAACAAACAAACGCTAACCCCTTACGGCAACTTTTAAGGCAACATAGACAACCCCCTCTCTAGCGCAAGATCTGAACCTAAATGAGAGGGGTCGCAACCCTTCTAGTATGGAATGTATCATTCATTATTTTAGTATTTTAATCTCCAAGAAGAATTGCATGCTTTGTATACAAAATTCAAGTTTAATTAAATGCTAAGCGATTAGCGATAAATAAGCGAAGGATGGTGGTGTTGGCCGCGCTCCGTCCTTCAGGGTCCTCAGTGACTGAGGTTTAGATTTATGGGAAGGAACTAGGGGAATTTTGCCCTAATATGAGATTTTGCCCCTGCTTTGGACAGTACCGTATCCGTTCAGTACAGCGATTCTATATGCGTATGGGATACAAAATACCCACAGTGATCTCAGTATTGACAGAGTTGACTCATCTCAGTCGAGGTATCAATCGAAGCACTATCGCTAAAAACTGGATAATCGGCTGTCTACCTACTTAATAATGTACTCAACGACGGTTAAGCCTTAAAATACCGGGTGTCATTCTGAAGGATGTAGCGGTTGAGGAAAACCCGGCATTGCAAGGCGAATAACCTAATTTCGCTCATTAAGGCCTGATATTATGGTGATGACAATATGCGCAGGTTAATATACAACCGGATTGAATACTCGATGTAATCAACCGAAAGTCTCATTAGAATTGGAGGACCCAATCCCGTTTTGGAATTAAACCAGTAATACCTCCGGCGGTCAATTCGAAGCGATTCATAGCTAGGCAAGAGGGCTTACATCAGTGGTAGTCAGGGTCGTTGAAGGAAGGGGGGGGGGGGGGGTATCGGGAATTAAAAAAAGTTTCGGTCATGCAGCATGCTGTTAAGAGCGAATGTTCAAAGAATTATTCGTTCTATTATGTAAAAAGATGATCTAGCGAGAAACCATCACTTTTCTTAAAATTAAATAATTGTTTCGTGATTCTACCTATTTTAACCGATTTTTCACCATAATAAAGTCAAATTTGACCGAATCGAGAAACGTATTTTTATCATCGACATAGTCCCTCCGTCTTGATTCACCATCCCACACAACGTCAGGTGAATAAATATTAATTTTAGCCCTTAATACCAATTTTTGACCCCAAAAAATCAAAATTTGATCTGTATGAAAAAATGAAATGTTATTTTCCTGTCTTTACTCACCCTTCCATAACACTTTCAGTGATTTTGTATCAATCGTTTGCCATTTTAGCCGTTCCTTTTTTACCGACATTCGATCCCTAAAAACTAAAAGTTGACCCCCTTAGAATTATTGAAAATTGCTCACCTTCGAAGTCATTATTTTGATTGGCAATACGAACGTTTTGACGAAGTTTGGAATTTTCATCAGGTACCCAAGGTCAGATATCATCTGGAGTGACATGTAAACATACATAACTACATATAAATTTATGTTAACACCTAGGGATGAATTGAGGTAGCTCTGAAACAGATATGACCGTACAAAAAATTTCAAAAATTCATGTTCTGAAAATGTTGGACCCATTGCAATAGCTTCATTTTCTTTGGAAATTCGCTTATAGGTAAGGTTTGACTTCACAAAGCTGAATGTAAATTTAATAAGGCACTAAATGTTACGGGTAACTTTAGGTAAGATAAATCTGTAAAATAAAACATATTATTTGGCAACAATGTTAGCGAATTTTCAAAGAAAATGAGGCTATTGCAATAGGTCAAAAATTTTCAGGACATAAATGTTTGAAATTATTGTTTTATAGGCAAATCCGTTCCAGAGCATCTTGATTTCTCATCCCTAGATTTTAACACAATTTTTATTTTAACCTAGATTTTATCATTTTATTATTTAACCCTAGTTGTCTTAATTTATTTATTTTAACACAGTTTATATTTATTTATTTATTTGTTACTCCAGACGATATCTGACCTTGGGTACGTGATGAAAATTTCAAATTTTTTGAGACGACCCGGAGCATAGTACGACCAGCCGTCCGTTTGCAACGAAAAGCTTCGTCAAAATGATCGTGAATGAAACGGTATCAATCCGGCCCAGATTATCATTACTAGAGCTGTATCATGGCCATATGAAATCGAGTTGGTTGTTCTGTGATATTATACATATATACTAATTTGAAGATGGCTCTTTTGGATTTTGTTGATAGGACTTTTTAACTTAATAAAAATGTTATGCTTCATGAATAACAACAAATAATAATTAATTATTGATGTCGTGGTGCCCCTAAGCCGTGATACCACTCATATACCCGTATACATTTAACCAGTAAATACGGAGAAAGACGAGCTGTGCGACGCCTCGGGAAACGGACCAGAAGGGTCTCCTCCATAGACCCCCCCCCCCACGACACTCAACGGTCATAACGGCCGTTGACTGACGAGGGACGAGGTAGAGGCACCTTTATATATCGCCAGGCTCGCCCAGGTCTTCATTCGACCGACCGCTTTCATACCTACGACTTCTCTCTCACCCTACACCCTCTCACTCACTCTCTATCTCTCCCCTACCCTTTCGCCTCCTTTCACACCTGTTGTGGTGGTAATCGCCTGATGCTACCTCCTCTAACGCCTACTGTGGTGATAACTGTGCGGCTTTAGCACCCATTTCCTTACATATCTGCTGTAGTGAAGACCACGGGACGCTCCTTCATCTAGCACTCGCTGTGGTGATGACCGCTGGGTGCCAGCCCTCTTCTCCTTGGCATCTGCTGTGGTGATAACCGCGGGACGCCTATTCCTCTAACGCCTGCTGTGGTCATAACCGCGGGGCGTTAGCCATCCAAAACACAACCTCAACTTCCGCTCACCACAATTGAGTTATTGAATCCCTCGCATTTCTATGAAACTGCAATTCCCGGTCCGGCTCCAGTCCTCAATTTAGGGTTATCCTGGGGGGAGCACAATGCTAGGTGTTGACCACAGAAAACAGTGATCTACCCAGAAAGGGCATCTATAGTAAAGGCAAATAATAAACCGTTGTGTAATAAATTTGCAATTCTTTTTGAATGCCACCAAGTCCTCGAATCAGCGAAGAGATGTCAGCCTGTCAAAATAATGCATCTCTTCCAGGGAAAAAAGTACCACACACCACCCACACTTTCTTACGCCAAGGAAAATACTGACCCAGTACTGCCTTGATACTAACCCAGTAATATAGCTCATGTTACCACGTAGCTACACTGATGCCATCATTACTGGGGCATTCATTCTTTGGCAGGCTGTTTTATATCGTCAAATCAACGTGCAATATCTTTCGAAGCATCGGAACCCGTAGAGTATAACAATAGCGTAGTACTACAGGCCGAGTACTACTGATCGATTTAAAAAAAGCTGCAAAGTCCTTGTTACATTGGGTTTGTTATTCTACTGGACATACCTACAGGCATTCTGGCTGTCGTTTCATTGTTTCTTTCATGTGCAGTAATTTAAATGGCTATTTTTGATGGTTTCCACCAATTTTGGCCCCCGAAAACACGAATTAAGCTCGGCTTTTTCTTTCAACAGATTATTTTTGATCATTGATAGCACCATTCAATTTTCTTAACTCACCTGTTGATACTACTTATAGTGTTATTATACAAATGTATGGTGTTTTCAGACAATTTCCCTGGTTTTTGACTCATAAAAAATGAATTTCGGTTGCTTAACCTTCGTTACAACCTCAATTCTTCACTCCTCGGTCAAAATCAATCTAATATTCGGTCTTCTCGCCCTAAAAAAACATGTTAAATGATACATCACAAGCTCATGTTCACTAAAACCTCAAAAATCCCTCGACAATCCCTATTTTTACACCAATTTTTCTCCCAGAACAGCCCTGGGTGTATGCCGATCGGGATGCCATGTTTCGGAGCACAACTAGGACCCAAATGTGTTCGCAAATGGGGACCCAAACTGTGTGCGGAAGAACGACAATTTTAGACCAGGATGTAACGTAAATTTAAGGCTGAAACTTCGTTAGAAGCTCAATTTTCCATTCTTTGGACAAAATCGACTTCATATTCGGTCTTCTCGTCCCAAAAACATGGAAAACGATTCCTCAAAAGGTCATGTTACTAACATGTTACTAAAACACAAAAAGTACCTATTTGTATAGCCTTTTTCACTCATAACACCCCTGGGTATATTCCTATCTGGCTGCAATGTTTCGGGACACCACTAGGGCCCAAATGGAGCATGTGTGCGAAAGAACGACTTTTTCAGACCGATAATGGAGCCGGTACACGTGATACGGCGGACGGCGTACGGCGGACGGACATTGCATTTTTGGAATCTACGCACCTTGAAACTTGGAAGAAAAAATTTTGAGGGGGGTGCTATACAAATTTTTCGCTGAGCGATTACATAGGTGTATTATTCACAGAATTATAAACCAAAAGTACATATTTGTATAGCCTTTTTCGCCCATAACACATCCGGGTATATTCCAATCCGGCTGCAAAGTTTCAGGACGCAACTAGGGCCCAAATGGAGCCTGTGTGCGAAATAACGAATTTTTTAGACCGAAAATGAAGCCGGTATGCGTGATACGGCGGACGGCGGACGGACATTGCATTTTGGGAATATAAGCACCTTGAAACGGAAAAGAAAAAATTTTGAGGGGGTGTTATAAAATTTTTTTGCTGAGCGATTACATAGGTGCATCATTCACAGAATAATAAACCGAATTCCTGTCACCTCAGACTCAACTACGTACAGAGCGGAACTTCTTAAATAAATGTCAGTGAATTATGTAGCATTTACGTATATATTCGGAGTCGTGTCTTACTCTTACATCCCAGGTCCCTTATTCCTTGTTGCCTAAGTTTCAGATGTATTAATTCTATGGTAATAAACCCTTATCAGTCGGGAAAATCATTCCCCAAGACAAACCTCAAGTATGAGAGATCATTGTGGTACTTATGGAGCGCTGCCATCACCAACTTATCCGTAGTATTCAACCCACTTCTGTATAAGTAATGCGGAGTCATCTAAAAATGATGGAATATTATGGAAAGAAGAAAATAATGACAGCATTCGAAAGAGAAATTGACTTTCTTATCGGGAAACTACGTTAATTGAATCGGTTGTAACTGGGGTACAGCATTAAGCAGAACTTATTGACCTCAGTATGGCGAAGGGCTGGCGTAGCGAGCGTGGGGTCGTCTGAAATAAAATAATGGAACCCTGCACTGGCGCAATACCCCAGACATTATTTGACCCTAACTTGGTAATGTATGCGGTAACGTTTTTCCTGAATGAATATTCCACAAAATTCCTCACCGCTCTCTCGGAGTCGCCGGTGCATTTCCCATATTAAACACGCTGGAAAAATCCCACTCCCTTCACTTCATTTCCCGTTCCCGATGAATAATTCCCAAGTTGACCGTCCCGGAATTGGATGTACCAAGGTGTAAAAATAACTCATTTAAAACGCGACGAGGCCTTTTTCGGTTTTAATAATAAAGTTGGATTCAGAGCCGGCGGAAACCTCTCGCGCAGTTCATATTGGGATTTTGGAAGCCAACTTTTGCGGGTTGTGTGTGCTTCCTTGAATTTATAACCAAACGCTCGGGCGAGAGTGAAACAAAAGCGAAAGCTCGTGGTTTTCAGACCCATCCGACGTAGTTGAATTTCACGGTGTTCACGTGGGTTCGACAAACATCGAGCATACGTTTTCTCGACGACTCTACGGGGAGGTTCACCATGTGACCAAATATTGAGTGAAAGCAAACACTAAGTAGAGGATAATGCTGACACCCTAAAAGTCTAAAGAAAAACGCTGCGAAGTCCCTGTCACGTGAAAATGTTGGCTGTTCATTTATTTTTTCGTTTATCTAAAATATTTAAAATAGCTATTTCTGATGGGTTCCAAGAATTTGGGCCCCCAAAACACGAATTAGGTGCGCACCTTTTTTTTTGGTTTATTATTTTCAATAATGAACCATTGGAATCGAGCATGAAAAAAAATGCATACCCCCTCAAAATTTGATGGTTTACGTTTCGAAGTACCTACGTAGAATCCGAAAAAGCAATAAAAATATTTCTGTCTGTCCGCCGTACGCCGTACGCCTTACGAGCCACTTTTCTTAGTTACCATGAAACAAAATTGATGAAATTCGGGTTATATGTTCCGTTCAGGGTCTAGTTGGTCCTTGGCGTTACTGTCAGTCATCTCTAAGGGGATCAAAATAGGGGTTGCAAATTTTCTGAACGCCGTATCTCAAAAACTTTCGATTGATGGGTATGGTTTTTTTTTTGCGATACTAAATTTTTCTTGAGCTAAACTATTTTTTGAGACCACCTGGAGCACTGTAAGTCCAGCCGTTCGTGTGCACCAAAAAGCTTCGTCAACACGATCGTGAATCAAACGGTATAAATCCGGCCGAGATAATAATCACTAGGGAGCACCTGATTATAATCAAGGATGGCTGTATGAGGTCGAGTTGGTTGTTCTGTGATATTATTTCATTTGATAAGTGATGGACTATTGGATTTGGTTGGTAGGTACGTACTTGTTAAACTTGAACAAACTTTGAAGTATTATTAATGGGTAAATTATTACACAACGGCAAATTATTACACAACGGAAAATTATTACATAACGGTAAATTATTACACAACGGTAAATTATTACAAAACGGTAAATTATTACACAACGGTTCATCTACCAAGAAGGGGCTGGATTTTGTTGATCGGTACTTTTGCAACTTGACCCACCGTTGAAGTATTATTGATGGGCAAGTTATTACACAAGGTTCATTATACTTGACCAGAGGGTAGATACTGACCACAGAAAACAGTGATCTACGCAGAAGGGGCATCTATATCACTGCAAATCAACAATTTTCCTTCATGAACTTCATTATTTGCGTTTCTTTTCGCCATTTTAGTTACTGCTTGCCATCGACAGAATTATTTTAGCAACATTGAACTCGTGATTTTGGTAGGTACCTAGTAACGAGTACCTACGGGGTTAGGTACTAACCTACGGAGGTTCTGCGCTCTACATAATATGTATACAATAGTGCATATTATATAGACGGATTATTCATACAGAGAGCTGTGATCTGTGAAAGAAGGGTATTCTGTACAAAATAATAAACCGTTGTGCATGGGTTTGCAGCGTTTCTTTTTTCAAATTACCTTTGATCATCGGTAGTGCCATTTAATCGTCTTGATTCACGTGTTGACACATTTTCTGGGGTTATTATTCAAACTGATGGTGATTTCTGACGATTCCCCAGGTTTTGGACTCATCAAAAAATCAAGTTTGGGAGCTGAACCTTTGGTAGAACCTCAATTTTCCAATCATTGGCAAAAATCGACATCATATTCGGTCTTCTCGTCCCAAAAAACGTGGAAAACGATACCTCAAAAGCTCATGTTGCTAAAACACAAAAAATACCTATTTTTACCCCCATTTTCACTCATAACACACCCCTGGGTATATTCCTGCTGCAAAGTTTCGGGACACAACTAGGGCCCAAATGGAGTATGTGTGCGAAAGAACGAATTTTTTAGACCGAAAATGAAGCCGGTATGCGTGATTGAGCGGACGGCGGACGGACATTGCATTTTTGGAATCTACGCACCTTGAAACGGAAAAGATAAACTTTTGAGGAGATGATATAAACATTTTTCGCTGAGCGATTACATAGGTGTATTATTTACAGAATAATGAACCAAAACTGGTATATTGACTACTTGTCACAGATACGTCTGAACTGTGACAAGAAAACCACCTCTTTAGGATTCAGTAAGTTTTCCGAGTTGTGTATCAGGTAGCATCCGTCCCGGTGCCCATAAATAATGTCTAACTACTTCACGTCGATGCAACCGTATCGAGGCTATCCTTCTACCTGACGCAAGAATACTCATGACTGAGTAGTCGATAAACAAGCTGCAAATTATTACACAACGGTTTATTATTTACCTGTATAGACGCCCCTTCTGCGTATATCACCGTTTTCTGTGGACAAAACCTACCTTCGTGCACCCTCGCAGGAAAGCACTAAATCGAGTCCGGGAATTACAGTTGCACAAAAATACGCGGGATCTAATAATTCAATCATTAATAAATTATTTGTTGTTATTCATGAAGCGTAACGTTTGTTCAAGTTACAAAAGTACGTGTCAACAAAATCGAGAAGAGCCATCATTCTTCAAATGAAAGGTTACCACAGAACAACCAACTCGGCTTCATACAGCCATTTCCGTGCCCGTCTGAATGTCTGTGGTAATTCCTTGTAACGCCCATAACTAATCGGAATAATCGTCGAAATAGGCTGAAATTTGGAGGGTAGGTGCGGGTTGGGGCGCAGATAGTCCTATATGAAAATCACGGAAAAAGTACAGTAATTCTCATCTGCGCATGCACAAACGTGAAAGACTGTACCATAACTACCTTAAATATCGTTAAAATCATTTCAAAGTTTGTTGGTCGTTCAGGAATAATACTTTGATAGTTCCACATGAATTTCATGAGAATCGTACAATAGCATTCGTCTGCGGATGCGCGAACATGAAATATTGACCATTTCCCGGTAACGCTTGTAACTACGGGAAAAATAGCCGTAAAGAGCTGACATTTTGAAGTACTCGCGGGATGAATCGTCGCAGATGGTCCCGTTTCAAAATCATGGAAATCGTTTCGTCTGCGCATGCGCAAATGTGGAATACTTGAAACGCCCATAACTACCGTAAAGATGGTTGAAATGAGTTCAAACGTGGAAGGTCGATCAGGAATAATAGTTCAATATTTCAGTATGAATTTCATTGGAATCGCACTGTAACTTTTGTCAGCGCATGCGCAAACATGAAATGTTGACCATTCCCTTGTGTCGCTTCTAATTACGCAAAAAATAGTCGTAGAGAGCTGAAATTTTTAGGGTACACGTGGGTTGGTTCGCAGATAGACACTTATCAAAATGAACCTACTCAACTATTCTAAGCGTTGATGAGATTCAAGTGAGGAAGCTGTACTGCATACTTGAATTGGCACACGTTTGCTATACTGCATACCCTCACTGCCCTTTCCGATCTCATTATAAACATAGCCAGTTACTTGTTAGCCTTAATTTTCCTTCACGCTTATATTATTATAAACTAGTTCTCTACTATTGTTTTGCCTTGTAAATGTTTGTAATTTCTAACTGCACTCCACTGTATTGGTAATAAAAAAACGCTGCAAATCCCTGCACAATGGTTTATTATTTTGTACAGAATACCCTTCTGTTACAGATCACAGCTCTCTGTACAGATAACCCTTTATATTATATTATATGTACTATTCTATACATATTAAGAAGATCGCAGAACCTCTGTAAGTTAGTACCTAACCCCGTACTCGTTACTAGGTACATACCTAAATCACGAGTTAAATGTTTCAGAAGTACCTACCAACAAAATCCAATAGTCCATCACTTATTTAATGAAATAATATCGCAGAACAACCAACTCAACTTCATACAGCCATCCTTGATTGTAATTAGGTGCTCCCTAGTGATGATATCCGGGCCGGATTTATACCGTTTGATTCACGATCGTGTTGACAAAGCTTTTTGGTGCAAACGAACGGCTGGACGTACAATGCTGCGGGAGGTCTCAAAAAAGTGTTTAGCTCAAGACAAATTTATTAACGTAAAAAAACCATACCCTTCTATCAAAAGTTTTCGAGCTACGGCGTTCGGAAAATTTCATCCTCTATGGAATGAATCCTTCTGAAAATATAAACCAAAATTAATAAATGAAGTACCTGCAGTCGCACGGTGGTAGAAGGGTACTGTCTTCTATCTCGAAGGCCACTAATATGTTGGGATATTCAGGGACCATCAAATAATTCGTCAGATCCCAGCTGAAGCCCCATCCGTGTATTTACGTACTTGTGACAATCACAGCTCGCGCTATCTCCATGAGAGCTTGATATACCCAACAAGTACGCCTCTTGGGATGTGAACAACTGCTCTTTGCTGCACACTGTCAAAGGCTTTTGCAGTGTCAGCGGAGTACACTGACGCGATGCGTTGTTAATCAAGGCGTTTCTGAACGAGCACTCGTATAGCAAACAAAGCGTCCCAAGTGTCAAACACACGGCGTAACCCGAACTGGGGAGTCACCTTCCTCCACATCCACCTTACGCCACAAGCGCTCGTGCGCCAACCCTCAACATCATTTCCAACCCATGGCTGACTAAACTCGCGGTGCGATGATAAATGCACTGTTTTCCTCTTTGATATCTCAGGCTTCTCTGGAATAGTGACAAACACACACACGCTCAACCAGTCATCAGGATCTCTCCGGAGTCGTAAACTCGTGATGAGTCAAATTGCCAAGGATCCATTCTACATACGTTTTTATAGACGATTGGAAAATAACATTCGTCCGTCAAGTTTTGGTTTATTATTTTCAATAATGAACCCTTGGAATCGAGCATGAAAAAAAAAGTTTAACCCCCCCTCAAAATTTAATGGTTTCCGTTTCAAGGTATGTAGAATCCAAAACTGCAATAAAAATTTATTTCCGTCCGCCGTACGCCGTACTGAGCACTTTTATTGGTTACCATGAACCGAAATTGACGAAATTCGGTTTATGGGTCAAATTTGGGGTCTAGTTGGTCCTCGAAGCTCGGCGTTAATGTCAGTCATCCCTGAGGGGTGAAAAATAGGGGTTGAAGTCTCCAGGACGCCGTTATCTCGGCTTTTACGGTTTTAAATGGTAGTTCTCGAACTTACAAGTTTTGTAAGACCACCCGGAGCATTGCACGTCCAGCCGTTCGTTCACAGCAATGCCCAGAAGTTTGCACCGACAGGCATTTTCAACAGCAGGGTGAATGAAATTGCGTACATTCAACCCAAATATCATCACTAGGTACGCGCTAACAAACGGGAATTGGCCCGAGATACAATCATTGCTACGGATCACCTGATTATAATCAAGGAGTATGAAGTCGAGTTGTTTGTTCTGTGATATTATTTCATGTTTAAAATGATGGCTCTTTTGGTGTTTGTTGGTAGGTAGCGAAACTTGAACAAACGTTGAAGTATCATTGATGTGTCAATTATTACACAATGGTAAATTATTACACAACGGTTCTTTATGCACGGCACCATTATCCACAGAATAATAAACCAAAAGGAGCGTACCTACCTAATTTGTGTTTTGGGGGCCGAAATTGGTGGAACCATCAGAAATAGCTATTTCAATTATTTCACGTGAAAGAAACAATAAATGAACAGCCAACATTTCTGTAGGTATGTCCAGTAGAATAATAAACCCATGTGACAAGGACTTTGCAGCGTTTTTCCAGTCGTCTCGTCTGGCGGCTTGCGTTCTCCAGTTACGAAATTCTGCAAGCGCAACGTCCTCCTCGACCTCATCAGTCCACCGCAGCTTAGGGCTACCTCGTCCTCGAGTACCTCCCGGTTTCCCGAGAAAGACTTTTTCGGGATTGTCTTCTGCCATTCGTACGACGTGCCCAGCCCAGTGAAGTCGACTGGGTTTAATGAATTTCACTACGTCCATCTCGTTATACAACTCATACTTACAGCTCGTAGTTCATTCGTCTCCTCCAGACTCCTCATTCACAGACAGCTCCAAATATCTTCCTCAATATCTTTCTTTCGAAGGCCATTGGCATTTTTTCTCCTTGCTTCCCGATTGTCCACGTTTCGGACCCGTAGGTCACTACTGGACGGATCAAGGTACAATACAACTCACATTTCAGTTGGTGGGTCAGGAGGCGTGATTTGCGTTGCTTCACGAGGCCCCAATAGCATCGGTTAGCAGCAGCTAGTCTGCTATTTATCTCGGGCATGGGGTCTCCATCTGCAGATATAAGGGAGCCTAGGTATACAAAGCTGTCAACAATTTGAAAGTGGTGATTACTTACTTCAAATGCTGCATCCCTTCGTCCTGCAGTAGTGCTCATGTACTGGGTCTTGCCTTCCTTGACGTATAGGCCCATAGCTTTAGCACTCTTAGCTAGTGAGACAAATGCTCTCCTCAGATCTCTTTCGCTGCGGGCAGCCAGATCAATATCGTCCGCGTAGGCTAATATCTGGACTGAGTTGTGGGATTACACCCCTGGTCTGGATCCCCGCATCCCGAACAACTTTCTCAAGAGCCAAGTTGAACAAAAGGCACGACAGGGCTCAAGATCAATTTAAAAACGTAAAAACCCTAGCCTTCTATTGAAGCTTTTAGAGTTGGGGGTTTCCCGATTGCGGCCCGCCATCGCAGTAGTCAAAAATGCCATAGCCCGATTGCGGCCACTAAGTTGTCCCCTTCAATTGTGGAACCGCCCGATTGCGGCCACGTGTACCCGTTCTTTTTTACGGCTTGTTGTACCGGTTACTACTGCCGTCATTTGTTGTCACACCTGTTGATTCCAAAAACTCGTGAACCTCAGTGACACCCGTTGGTTTCTTTGGAATGATTGATCTTCGGGCTAGGTAAATACCCTTCCTGATACACCCCACATCTTCATCAGTCAAGTTTTCAGTGCACTCAGCAGCAGTTCCAGAATGAATCAGTTTATGGCCGCTCACTGATATCTTCCCTTGCCTTTCTCTTCAGCGAGTTACGAATGCAATTTCGAACTGTCACATTCTCGTCAGATTTGGGATGATTGTGGGTTAGCCGGCTGTCAGTAACAACCGTGGTTTCCGAATCCGTTTTGGCATAAGCTTGACATGACTTGACACTGCAGGGCCACCTTTTCACACCATCCTTCAGATCCTGCAATAACCCGAATTCATTTATTTTCTATTTTGTCTTAATTGGTTGGTAAGTATGAATATTTATTATTTACTATTTTATGTTATGTACATTTTTCCATAAGTTTGTGTGCCTATTTCTGTATCGTTGTGTATATTTCTGTGTACATTTCTGCAATTCTCACCTTGTGAAATCGGAATGTGTTTCCGATTTTCGATCAACAGCATCGGTTTCTCTTGCTTGACACAGTTGATACTCGAACACTGATTATTACCCGAACCTCTCCCCAAAGGCCGCTAAAAGTTACGGCCGCAAACGAGCGATCGTAATTTCTCTTCCTGGTCCACTGCGGCCGCAACCGGAAGATTTTTATTCATTTCGGCCGCAATCGGGCGATCCCCTTAGAGTTACGGCGTTCTGGAAAATGCAACTCCTACTTTTCACCTCTTAGAGATGACTGACAGTAACACCGAGCTTCGCGGACCAACTAGACCCTAAATGGGACCAACAAACCAAATTTCATTATTTTTCGTTCACAGTGACTATGGAAAGTGCCTTGAAACGGAAACCATAAAATTTTGATGAGGGGAGGGGGGTTGCATTTTTATTTAAGTATATTTCTTTTCATGCTCGATTCGAAAGGTTCATTACTGAAAATAATAAACCAAAATTATTATGAACCAGATGACAAAATGCATTCACAAAGCGTAGGTAAACAGGAAAACGCTGCAAAGTCCTTGTCACATGGGGTTTATTATTCTACAGAAATGTTGGCTGTACATTTATTGTTTGTTTCATGTGAAATAATTGAAATAGCTATTTCTGACGGTTTCCACCAATTTTGGCCCCCAAAACACAAATTAGGTAGGTACGATCTTTTTTTTTTTTCAAATTAACTTTGATCATTGGTAGTGCCATTTAATCGTTATAGTGTTATTCTACAAACTGATGGTGATTTCAGACGATTTCGCAGGTTTTTGACTCATACAAAATCAATTTTGGGAGCTGAACATCTGGAACAACCTCAATTTTCCACTCCTTGGCCAAAATCGACCTCATATTCGATCTTCTCGCCCCCAAACACGTCAAAAGCTCATGTTACCAACATGTTGCTAAAAAGCAAAACGCTGCAAATCCCTGCACAACGGTTTATTATTTTGTATAGAATACCCTTCTGTTACAGATCACAGCTCTATGTATAGATAACCCGTCTATATAATATGATATGTACTATTCTATTATATGCATATTATGTAGATCGCAGACCCTCCGTAGGTTAGTACCTAACCCCGTACTCGTTACTAGGTACCTACCTAAATCACGAGTTAAATGTTGCTAAAATAATTCTGCCGATGACAAACAGTACCTAACAAAAAGAAACACACAATGAAGTTCTGAAAAGAAATTGTTGATGAGGAGTGAAAAAAGTTGCAAAAGTACCTACCAACAAACTCCAGCCCCTTCTACGTAGATGGTATAATGAACCGTTGTGTAATAATTTACCGTTGATTTACCGTAGTAATAATTTACCCATCAATAATACTTCAACGTTTGTTCAAGTTTCACTACCTACCAACAAACTCCAATAGAGCCATCATTTTTCAAATTAAATAATATCACAGAACAACCAACTCGACTTCATACTCCGCCAATATAATCAGGTGATCCCTAGCAATGATTGGCCGTATTCACAAATTCCTATTGTGGGCGCGTCTCTGGTTACGAGATTTGGTTTGAATTGTATACAATTTCATTCACACTGGAGTCGAAAATGCCTGTCGGTGCAAACTTCGGGGCCTTACTGTGAACGAACGGCTGGACGTACGATGCTCCGGATGGTCTTAAAAAACTCGCAAGTTCAAGAACTATTTAAAACCGTAAAAATATTTACGTTAAAAAATGGTATAGGCGTTTTGAAAATTTCAACCCCTATTTTGAACCCCTTAGAGATGACTCACAGTAACGTCGAGCTTCGAGGACCAACTAGACGCCGAACGGAACCTATAACCCGAATTTCATCAATTTTTTTTCATGGTAACTAAGAAAAGTGGCCCGTACGGCGTACGGCGTACGGCGTACGGCGTACGGCGGACAGACAGAAATATTTTTATTGCAGTTTTGGATTCTACATACCTTGAAACGTAAACCATCAAATTTTGAGGGGGGGTAAGAATTTTTTTTTTCATGCTCGATTCCAATGGTTCATTATTGAAAATAATAAACCAAAAAGTACCTATTTTTACACACATTTTCACTCATAACACCCCTGGGTATATTCCGATCGGGCTGAAAAGTTTCGGGACACAACTAGGGCCCAAATGGAGCATGTGTGCGAAAGAACGACTTTTTTAGACCGAAAATGAAGCCTGTACACGTGATACGGCGTACGGCGGACGGCGTACGGCGTACGGCGGACGGCGGACGGACATTGCATTTTGGTTTATTATTCTGTGAATAATACACCTATGTATTCGCTCAGCAAAAAATTTTTATAACACCCCCTCAAACTTTTTTCTTTTTCGTTTCAAGGTGCGTAGATTACAAAAATGCAATGTCCGTCCGCCGTACGCCGTCCGCCGTATCACGTGTACAGGCTTCATTTTTGGTCTAAAAAAGTCGTTCTTTCGCACACAGGCTCCATTTGGGCCCTAGTTGTGTCCCGAAACTTTTCAGTCCGATCGGAATATACCCACGGGTGTTATGAGTGAAAATGTGTGTAAAAATAGGTACTTTTTGCGTTTTAGCAACATGTTGGTAAGATGAGCTTCTGAGATATCTTTTTCCATGTTTTTCGGGACGAGAAGACCGAATATGAAGTCGATTTTGACCAAAGAGTGGAAAATTCAGTTCTACCAAATGTTCAGCTCCCAAAATTGATTTTTTATGAGTCAAAAACCTGGAAAATCGTCTGAAATCACCATCAGTTTAGATAATAGCACTGGAAAAAGTGTCAACACGTGGATCAAGAGGATTAAATGGCAATACCAATGATCAAAGATAGTTAAAAAAAAAAAATAAAAAAATAAAATAACACGAGCGTAGGTACCTAATTTGTGTTTTAGGGGCCAAAATTAATGGAAACCATCAGAAATAGCTATTTCGATTATTACGCATGAAAGAAACAATAAATGAAAAGCCAACATTTCTGTAGGTATGTCCAGTAGAATAATAAACCCTTGTGACAAGGACTTTGCAGCGTTTTTTGAATATACGCACCTTGAAACGGAAAAGAAAAAAGTTTGAGGGGGGGTTATAAAAATTTTTTGCTGAGCGATTACATAGGTGTATTATTCACAGAATAATAAACCAAAAAGCCGCAAACAAGAAGAGTATTTACAACTGAGAGGAGCAATGTTTGCAATTTTCTTTAGAGCCCGAACAAGACAAGAAAACCGCTGGAGGCCTTGTGGCTTCGCTGTGATTTATCAATGTCATAAATGCCTTTTCCCCGTCCTTTTTCCCTTTCTTATTTCATAAGCAAAACCCTTCGCGATCCCCTCCGCCACCTATGACGATTTCTCCCTATTCTGGTTTTCCTTTATTAAATTCAAATCAACTTTAATGTAAATTCACTATTAAAATGTATGCATTCCCTCGAGAGTTGGGGGGGGGGGGGGGGGCGTTAGGGCGGAGGAACTCCATTTTATTCATGGCAATTCACCTCCCGACTCCCTAAACTGGTTTGAACCTGCCTTTTCCCTCCGTATTATTCCGTTTTGATTAATAGTTATCGCTCGAGCAGAAACCTCGGGTTATTAAATGTGTTTATTCAGACTCTCGGGTTGGAGAATCGTCACGGTCCTCTTCGCCGAGGGCCTCCCTATCCAAACCGCTCTGATCCCTTGGCCTCCCCAGGTTTGCCTGACGCATTAAACATGAGTTTACCTGCCGGGTAGTCGGACTCCTATGGAGAAAAGTGGGGTGGATATTGTGCCCTGCCTCGCTCGACCCGCGGCCTATGGTTTATTCAGGGAACTCAGTTTTCAACGGAATGCTCGCGGATCAAACTGGCGTCTGGTGCCGAGTGGGCTCCCACAAATCGCATGTCAGGAGAGCATGGATTTAGAAATTATGACCGTCGTCGTCATTCGCTCCATCGAACGATTGACGTCTTGACCCATTGCGCGACTCGTGAGGCCTGTCTCATCCATCGAGATTTTAGCGAATTTTCGAAGAAAAGGAAGCTATTGTTCTCGGTCCAAAATTTTTAAAACTCGAATTTCCGAAAGATTTTTATACCAAAATCCGTTTCAGACCATCCTGAATTCACTGCCGAAAGACACCAAAAATTACATGTATATATATATATATATATATATTTATATATATATTTATATATATATTTATATATTTATATATATATTTATATATGTATGTGTCATTCCAGACGATAACTCTCGAAAGAATTGAGATAAAAAGTTCAAATTTGCACGAAAAATCTGTCTTGGCAATCGACAGACTAAGTTCGAAGATGGCAGAATCGGGTCACTCTAAGGGGGAGTTTTGGGGAATTTTAGGGGGGGGGGGGAATTACCCATAAATTCCCAAAATGAAAAAGTCTGACAAGTGACACCTCATTTTAAAGGGTTTTGTACGCTGAACACGATGGTGAAATCAGAATTGCGATATCTCATTCCATTCTCAAACTGGAGCACTTTGAAGATGAAGGAACGTGGTTATTTCTTGAGATGTTCTTCCTGGTTCGTCTGCTCTAATCTGATAACGGAATGGGATATCGCAATTCTGACTTCACCATCGTGTTCAGCGTTGGAGAATCTACAAACCGAGGTGTTACTCGGCAAAAAATGGAACAAAAAAATTTGTTACGTATCCAATACCTACCTACTCTTCTGGTATTCAAAACATTTTTGATTTCCCCATCCACCTCCTTCCACCCCAAATTTTACTTTGCGTAAAACTACTCCTGTTTTAATTTTGTATGGTATCAAGTTGGGAAAACATTGACCGAAAATTAATTTTCAGAAAATTTTAGGCGGAGGAGGAAGATGCCGAAAACTTCGAAAATTCGCTCTTATAGCCATGCTGCATGACTGTGGTTTTTTTTAAAATGATTCAATGGAAGTGAGTAACCATTGCACTACTTGTGAGGCCTGTATTATCCAGCATGGAGATCTTTTAACGATTCAATGGAAGTGAGTAACCATTGCGGGACTCGTGAGGCCTATCTCATCCATCGAGATTTTCAATACCTAATTCCGTCGTCAATATCGTTTGTTGTTATTCGTGAAGCATAACGTTTGTTCAAGTTACGAAAGTACCTATCAACATAATCCAGAACAGCCGTCATTATACCCACTCGCTTCATACAGCCATCGGTGATTATAATCAGGTGTTCCCTGCCAATGATATCTGGGCTTTTACACAGATTCACACAGTTTGATTCAAGATCATGTTGACGAAGCTTTACGGTGCAAACGAATGGCTGGTCTCAATAAATTATTTAGTTCGAGATCAACTTAAAATCGCTGCGAAGTCCTTGTCACATGGGTTTATTATTCTATTGGGCATAGGTACGGAAATGTTGCTGTTCATTTATTGTTTCTCGCATGTGCAATAATTGAAATAGTTATTTTTGATGGTTCCCACCAACTTTTGCCCAAAAAAACATGAATTAGGCTCGGTTTTGGTTTATTATTCTGTGAATAATACACCTATGTATTCGCTCAGCAAAAAATTTTTATAACACCCCCTCACAATTTTTTCTTTTCCGTTTCAAGGTGCGTAGATTCCAAAAATGCAATGTCCGTCCGCCGTCCGCCGTACGCCGTATCACGTGTACAGGCTTCATTTTAGATCTAAAAAAAACCAGTCATGCAGCATGACTTAATGAGCGAATTTTCAAAGAAATATTCGAATTAATGGCTATGGTTTTGAATAAAGGAAAACTTCGGTCTAAAATTTGGTTTTCTATGTATATTCTCTTCGTATTTATTTTAATTTGTACGTTTTGTCCATCCTGATTCTACCGTTTGTTTATTACGTAATTGTACTAAGTGCTTATTTATTTGATCGCTGTGGGTAAATTCAAGGAGTTGTACTAATCGTTTGCCTCCCCCTTTTTTGCTTCGAACTCTCGTCTTCAATTAATACTTCTCACATATTTCAATCTGACCACTCTAAGGGGGTGGGGGGGGGGGGGGTAAGAGTTTAAAGATTATCCTAGTTTTGGGTAATTTTTGCGCACTTTAAATGCTCTAATTTAAGAACGGATTTAGATATCTAAAATCCGATTTCACTATCGTGTTCAGCGTGCAAAAACCTTTAAAATGAGGGGTCACTTGTTAGAAAATAACATTTTGGGGATTTTTGGGTAATTTTTGCGCACTTTAAATGCTCTAATTTGAGAACGGATCAAGATATCTAAAATCCGATTCCACCATCGTGTTCAGCGTGCAAAAACCTTTAAAATGAGGGGTCACTTGTTGAAAATAACATTTGGGGATTTTTGGGTAATTTTTGCGCACTTTAAATGCTCTAATTTGAGAACGGATCAAGATATCTAAAATCCGATTCCACCATCGTGTTCAGCGTGCAAAAACCTTTAAAATGAGGGGTCACTTGTTAGAAAATAACATTTTGGGATTTTTGGGTAATTATTGCGCACTTTAAATGCTCTAATTTGAGAACGGATCAAGATATCTAAAATCCGATTCCACCATCGTGTTCAGCGTGCAAAAACCTTTAAAATGAGGGGTCACTTGTTGGAAAATAACATTTTGGGGATTTTTGGGTAATTTTTGCGCACTTTAAATGCTCTAATTTGAGAACGGATCAAGATATCTAAAATCCGATTCCACCATCGTGTTCAGCGTGCAAATACCTTTAAAATGAGGGTCACTTGTTAGAAAATAACATTTTGGGGATTTTTAGGTAATTTTTGCGCACTTTAAATGCTCTAATTTGAGAACGGATCAAGATATCTAAATCCGATTCCACCATCGTGTTCAGCGTGCAAAAACCTTTAAAATGAGGGTCACTTGTTGGAAAATAACATTTTGGGGATTTTTGGGTAATTTTTGCGCACTTTAAATGCGCCAAAACCCTCCTTAGAGTAGGCCAATTTCGCCCATCTTCGAACTTAGCCTTTCGATTGCCAAGATAGATTTTTTGTGCAAATTTGAGCTGTTTATCTCAATTCTATCGAGAGTTATCGTCTGGAGTGACACATATATAAATAAATATATATATATATACATATAAAAAAGTGTTAAATTTCAGGAATCGTTTTAGAATGGTCTGAAACGGATTTCTATGAAGAAAATTTCCAAAAATTTATATTATTTAAATTTCGAAGCCATTGCAATAGCTTCATTTTCTTTGAAAATTCGCTAAAAAATTGAGGGGACGCCATAAAAAAGGTTTGCTGAACGAATACATAGGTGTATTATTCACGGAATAATAAACCCAAATAGGAAATATTAATGGGAGTGCCCGCATCACAAAGCCATTTCCTGGGGAATAGATTTCATTTGGGAGTTAGTTTTGAGAGGTAGGTAATTTGTTACCTGCTGCAGACCAAATTTGCAACGAACTAATCGAACAGGGCTAAACCGGTTCCGAATGTAATTGAATAATTCATTCATATTACCGGAGACCGAAGGGCTCAGTATTATTTTTCCTAAACCACTAAATTAATGATAAACAAACATTTTATTTGGACGGCCACCCGATTCCACTCATTTAAAATTAGAGTAAATAAGGTATAGGTAATTATACTGTCGTTTCAACCTGACTGCGATCGTTATTTTTTCGGCACACTTATACATAATGGATTCGTCAATTTACCTCAATATCCACTGAATGCAGAAGAAGAAAAAGGTGCGGCAATATTTATGTGAAGTTACCTATGTGTTAATTAATATTACTTAACATTATTATGATATTCGTCTTCTTTCTCTTAGGTAGCGGCTTTTAGAGTCTTTTTAGCGAATTTTCAAAGAAAATGAAGCTATTGCAATGGCTTCGAAATTTAAATAATATAAATTTTTGGAAATTTTCTTCATAGAAATCCGTTTCAGACCATTCTAAAACGATTCCTGAAATTTAACACTTTTTTATATGTACATATATATATATTTATATATATATGTGTCACTCCAGACGATAACTCTCGATAGAATTGAGATAAACAGCTCAAATTTGCACAAAAAATCTATCTTGGCAATCGAAAGGCTAAGTTCGAAGATGGGCGAAATTGGCCTACTCTAAGGAGGGTTTTGGCGCATTTAAAGTGCGCAAAAATTACCCAAAAATCCCCAAAAATGTTATTTTCCAACAAGTGACCCCCTCATTTTAAAGGTTTTTTGCACGCTGAACACGATGGTGGAATCGGATTTTAGATATCTTGATCCGTTCTCAAATTAGAGCATTTAAAGTGCGCAAAAATTACCCAAAAATCCCCAAAATGTTATTTTCTAACAAGTGACCCCTCATTTTAAAGGTTTTTGCACGCTGAACACGATGGTGAAATCGGATTTTAGATATCTAAATCCGTTCTTAAATTAGAGCATTTAAAGTGCGCAAAAATTACCCAAAACTAGGGATAATCTTTAAACTCTTACCCCCCCCCCCCACCCCCTGAGAGTGGTCAGATTGAAAAATGTGAGAAGTATTAATTGAGACGAGAGTTCGAAGCAAAAAAGGGGGAGGCAAACGATTAGTACAACTCCTTGAATTTCCCATTTGACATATAATTGTTATGATACCTTCATAGATAGACAAGTACCGGCCCACGTATTACTAGAAGGAAGACGAAAGAAAAAATCTATTTCAAATTATTCAATTTAGGTACTAACAGTAGGAGGAAGAAGTTTTCCTTTATTCAAAACCATAGCCATTAATTCGAATATTTCTTTGAAAATTCGCTCATTAAGTCATGCTGCATGACTGGTTTTTTAGATATTTTGAATCAATTGAAAACCCTGTTACTACGCCAATAAAATTTACCTATTTTACTATGTTCTGTCTCATCTGATTCGATTCCCGTATGTTCCCATGACCGCAGTTGTTGCATAGTCCGTAATAGATACGACGGGTAATGCAGAAGTTGTGTTGAACTGATGTAAGGTAAATAAGTTCCAGCGAAGTTTTACTGGTGAGGAGGATAAAGGAGACGGCTAACCGTTTTCAACATTCAAGCTCGCTGGGATTGTGTTGAGGGGTTTCCATGTGTGCGGAAACCTTTTCAGTTTCCGCATCTGTCAAAACCAATTTCATCGGACATTGTTCTGCTTTCATCCCACTTCGGGTGATAGCGGGGAATAAGTGTCGAATTGAAATTCCGATATCATTCGGTTAGGTATATTTGGAAGCACTTTCCTTCATATGAAACCTCCCTTTTTGTTCGTTGTTGAACGAGTACAAAATTCGGCCCCCTATCAGCGCTTCAGTCGCCTTGCCCTCAGTTGTGCGGAACTTCGCGGCAGTAGACTCAGCCCCTCCACAGAAAATGCGGTAAATCGTTTTGATTAACATTTTCGTGTTTTTGATTGAGTGTTATTTATACCTAAATGGAATAAAAGTTTTTAGCCACTCTGGCTATCGAAAATGATGTATTTAGCTGCTAATTTTATCCTTGTTCCCGCCATCACCAATGAGTCTGGACCTCTAGAACGGCCAGAAATAAAAATGGCGAAGTGGGGTAAAAGTTCGCATTGGGGTAGAAGTAGGTACGCAGAGCGAACCCCATTTGGGAGCAGAATGTGAACTTTTAAATTTTTTAAAACACTGCTTTTACTAACATGAGTTTTACTAAATATTTCAGGGAACATGAGCTTTATAATTGTTTTCCATGTTTTATTTAGAGCGAGAAGACCGAATACGAAGATGGTTTCGACCAAACAGTGAAGAATTGTGGGAGTAACGAAGGATCAGCTCCCAAAATTAATTTTTTATGACTAAAAAAAACGCTGCAAATCCCTGCAAAATGGTTTATTATTTTGTACAGAATACCCTTCTGTTACAGATCACAGCTCTCTGTATAGATACCCTTGTCTAAAGATATGTAGATCGCAGACCCACCGTAGGTTAGTACCTAACCCCGTACTCGTTACTAGGTACCTACCTAAATCACGAGTTAAATGCTGCTAAAATAATTCTGTCGATGACAAGCAGTAGCTACTAAAATGGCAAAAAGAAACGCAAATAATGAAGTTCTGAAGTGAAATTGGTGTCGGAGTGAAAAAAGTTGCAAACGTACCTACCCACAAACTCCAGCCCCTTCTACGTAGATGGTATAGTGAACCGCTGTGTAATAATTTACCGTTTTGTAATAATTTACCCATCAATAATACTTCAAAATTTTTTCATGTTTCCCTACCAACAAACTCCAAAGAGCATTTTTGAAATTAAATAATATCACAGAACAACCAACTCGACTTCATAATACTCCGTGAATATAATCAGGTGCTCCCTAGCAATAATTTTATCTCGGGCCAATTCCCGATTGGTACCGCATCCCTAGTGATGATAATGGGCTGAATGTATACAATTTCATTCACCCTGCTATTGAAAAAGCCTGTCGGTGCAAACTTCTGAGCGTTACTGTGAACGAACGGCTGGACGTACGATGCTCCGGGTGGTCGTAAAAAACTCCCAAGTTCGAGAACTATTTAAAACCATTAAAAAACGCTGCAAATCCCTGCACAACGGTTTATTATTTTGTATAGAATGCCCTTCTGTTACAGATCACAGCTCTATGTATAGATAACCCGTCTATATAATATGATATGTACTATTCTATACATATTACGTAGATCGCAGACCCTCCGTAGGTTAGTACCTAACCCCGTACTCGTTACTAGGTACCTACCTAAATCACGAGTTAAATGTTGCTAAAATAATTCTGCCGATGACAAACAGTAACTAACAAAAAGAAACACACATAATGAAGTTCTGAAAAGAAATGGTTGATGAGGAGTGAAAAAAGTTGCAAAGTACCTACCAACAAACTCCAGCCCCTTCTACGTAGATGGTATAATGAACCGTTGTGTAATAATTTACCGTTGAGTAATAATTTACCGTAGTAATAATTTACCCATCAATAATACTTCAACGTTTGTTCAAGTTTCACTACCTACCAACAAACTCCAAAAGAGCCATCATTTTTCAAATGAAATAATATCACAGAACAACCAACTCGACTTCATACTCCGCCAATATAATCAGGTGATCCCTACCAATGATTGGCCGTATTCACAAATTCCTATTGTGGGCGCGTCTCTGGTTACGAGATTTGGTTTGAATTGTATACAATTTCATTCACACTGGAGTCGAAAATGCCTGTCGGTGCAAACTTCGGGGCCTTACTGTGAACGAACGGCTGGACGTACGATGCTCCGGATGGTCTTAAAAAACTCGCAAGTTCAAGAATTATTTAAAACCGTAAAAATATTTACGTAAAAAAATGGTATAGGCGTTTTGAAAATTTCAACCCCTATTTTGAACCCCTTAGAGATGACTCACAGTAACGTCGAGCTTCGAGGACCAACTAGACGCCGAACGGAACCTATAACCCGAATTTCATCAATTTTTTTTCATGGTAACTAAGAAAAGTGGCCCGTACGGCGGACAGACAGAAATATTTTTATTGCAGTTTTGGATTCTACGTACCTTGAAACGTAAACCATCAAATTTTGAGGGGGGGTAAGAATTTTTTTTTTCATGCTCGATTCCAATGGTTCATTATTGAAAATAATAAACCAAAATCCGACATAACGGCGTCCCGGAGATTTCAACCCCTATTTTTCACCCCTCTGGGGTGACTTACATCAACGCCGAGCTTCGAGGACCAACTAGACCCCAAATGGGACCTATAAACCGAATTTCGTCAATTTTGGCTCACGGTAACTAAGAAAAGTACTCCGTACGGTGGACGGACAGAAATTTTTTTATTGCATTTTCGGATTCCACATACCTTGAAACGGAAGACATCAAATTTTGAGGGGGGGTTAAACTTTTTTTCCATGCTCGATTCCAAAGGTTCAGTATTGAAAATAATAAACCAAAACTGGGAAATTGTCTGAAATCACCAACATTCATTTTGTTTCATGGTAACTAAGGAAACTGCGAGGTACAGTGGACGGCGGATGGACGGATTTTTTTGTTTTTGTTCCATTTTCGGATTCTACATACCTTGAAACCATAAAATTTCGCGGGGGGGGGGGGGGTACTATAATTATTGTTTTTTGTTTTTCAATGCCGGATTCGAAAGGATCATTGTTCAAAATGATAAAACAAAACTCGACGCTCCCAGCTACCTACTTCACTTGTGAGGCCGGGTCGTTTTGAAGTCTGCTGTAACGGTAGGACCCTGTCCACGTGGAGGAACCTGCTACTCTGTGGAAACAAACCTGTGCGGCTTACCCCGCTTGACACCGGACCGTGAGGGGGGATAAAATATTATGTTCAGCCCCCCCCCCCCCCCACCACCCGAAGGGCTCGATCCATTAGGTACCCCAAGGATAAATTAGGGAACATGGCTTTACAATCAGTGTAGACCAACCCCGACCGCGCTAAGGGCGTATTCTGCAAGCTCACAAGCAATATAACAACCAACTAATGTAAGTCATAAAGGGAGCGAGGAATATCGAAAAGGAGATTCAAATAAAATACATTCAGGGAACTCGATTCCCACCTAAGTGGATAATTCAGTCTTACAGCCATAATGTCTGCTTAAAATAGGTACGTTTAATAGGAAGTAATAGGTGCTGTAACAGTGCGGTTGTTCTCGAGGCGTTTTGGTTTATTATTCTGTGAATAATACACCTATGTATTCGGTCAGGAAAATGTTTTTATAAAACCCCCTCAAAATTTTTTCTTTCCCGTTTCAAGGTGCAGAGATTCCAAAACGCTGCAAAGTCCTTGTCACATGGGTTTATTATTCTATTGGAGTTCTAGAGATTCTTGTTGGCAGTTAAATTTATAGTTTCTTTCATGTGGAATGATTGAAATAGCTATTCCTGATGATTTCCACCAATTTTGGCCCCCAAAACATGAAATAGGTACACTTTTTTTCCCCCAGATCATCTTTGATCATTGGTAGTGCGATTTAATGGTCTTGATTCAGCTGTTTACACTTTTTCTAATGTTAGTATACACATTGATGGTGATTTCAGACAGTTTTCCAGGTTTTTGACTTAAAAAAAAAAACAATTTTGGGAGCTGAACCAATGGTAAAACCTCAATTTCCGCGTCTTTGGCCAAAATCGACTTCATATTCGGTATTCTCGTCCCCAAAAACATGGAAAACGATACCTCAAAAGCTCATTTTACTAACATGTTGCTAAAACGCAAAAAGTACCTATTTTTATACACATTTTCACTCATAACTCCCCTGGGTATATTCCGATCGGGCTGAAAAGTTTCGGGACACAACTAGGGCCCAAATGGAGCATGTGTGCGAAAGAACGACTTTTTTAGATCTAAAATGAAGCCTGTACACGTGATACGGCGGACGGCGGACGGCGGACGGACATTGCATTTTTGGAATCTACGCACCTTGAAACGGAAAAGAAAAAAGTTTGAGGGGGTGTTATAAAAATTTTTTGCTGAGCGAATACATAGGTGTATTATTCACAGAATAATAAACCAAAACGCTGCAAAGTCCTTGTCACATGGGTTTATTATTCTATTGGAGTTCTAGAGATTTTCGTTGGCTGTTAAATGTATTGTTTCTTTCACGTGGAATGATTGAAATAGCTATTTCTGATGATTTCCACCAATTTTGGCCACCAAAACATGAAATAGGTAGGTACGCATTTTTTTAAGATCATCTTTGATCATTGGTAGTGGCATTTAATGGTCTTGATTCACCTGTTTACACTTTTTCCAATGTTATTGTACACATTTATGGTGATTTCAGACAGTTTTCCAGGTTTTTGACTCATAAAAAACCAATTTTGGGAGCTGAACCTTTGGTAAAACCTCAATTTCCACGTCTTTGGTCAAAATCGACTTCATATTCGGTCTTCTCGTCCTCAAAAACATGGAAAAAGAAAAAGCTAACATGTTGTTAAAACGCAAAAAGTACCTATTTTTATACACATTTTCACTCATAACTCCCCTGGATATATTCCGATCGGGCTGAAAAGTTTCGGGACACAACTAGGGCCCAAATGGAGCATGTGTGCGAAAGAACGACTTTTTTAGACCGAAAATGAAGCCTGTAGACGTGATACGGCGTACGGCGGACGGCGGACGGACATTGCATTTTTGGAATCTACGCACCTTGAAACGGAAAAGAAAAAATTTTGAGGGGGTGTTATAAAAATTTTTTGCTGAGCGAATACATAGGTAGGTGTATTATTCACAGAATAATAAACCAAAATGTAATGTCCGTTCGCCGTCCGCCGTATCACGTGTACCGGCTTCATTTTTGGTATAAAAAATTCATTCTTTCGCACACATTCTCCATCTAGGCCCTAGTTGTGTCCCGAAACTTTTCAGCCCGATCGGAATATACCCAGGGCTGTTATGAATGAAAATGTGCACAAAAATAGGTACTTTTTGTGTTCCAGTAACATGTTAGTAACATGAGCTTTTGAGGCATCGTTTTCCATGTTTTTGGGGACGAGAAGACCGAATATGAAGTCGATTTTGACCAGATTGGAAAATCGAGGTTCTACCAAATGTTCAGCTCCCAACATTGGTGTTTTATGAGTCAAACACCTGGGAAATCGTCTGAAATCACCATCAATGTGTATAATAACAATGGAAGTAGTATTATTTAACACGTGGATCAAGACGATTAAATGGCACCACCAATGATCAAATATAAATTGAAAAAAAAACCACAGTCATGCAGCATGGCTATAAGAGCGAATTTTCGAAGAAATAACCACGTTCCTTAATCTTCAAAGTGCTCCAGTTTGAGAGCGGAATGAGATATCGCAATTCAGATTTCACCATCGTGTTCAGCGTACAAAAACCTTTAAAATGAGGGGTCACTTGTTAGAAAATAACATTTTGGGGATTTTTGGGTAATTTTTGCGCACTTTAAATGCTCCAATTTGAGAACGGATCAAGATATCTAAAATCCGATTCCACCATCGTGTTCAGCGTGCAAAAACCTTTAAAATGAGGGGTCACTTGTTGGAAAATAACATTTTGGGGATTTTTGGGTAATTTTTGCGCACTTTAAATGCGCCAAAACCCTCCTTAGAGTAGGCCAATTTCGCCCATCTTCGAACTTAGCCTTTCGATTGCCAAGATAGATTTTTTGTGCAAATTTGAGCTGTTTATCTCAATTCTATCGAGAGTTATCGTCTGGAGTGACATATATATATATATATACATATAAAAAAGTGTTAAATTTCAGGAATCGTTTTAGAATGGTCTGAAACGGATTTCTATGAAGAAAATTTCCAAAAATTTATATTATTTAAATTTCGAAGCCATTGCAATAGCTTCATTTTCTTTGAAAATTCGCTAAAAGAAAAAAAAGGAGCGTACCTAATTCGTGTTTTAGGGACCAAAAATGGTGGAAACCATCAGAAATAGCTATTTCAATTATAGCACATGAAATAAACAATAAATGAACAGCCAACATTTCTGTAAGTTTGTCCAGTAAAATAATAAACCCATGTGACAAGGACTTTGCAGAGTTTTTTGGTCCGGTGGAGACGGGGTCGGTGAGCCAGAAGCCTGATCGATATCCCTTCTTAACCGGTGATCATCTCCCTGGTCTAGGAGGGGGACTCTCGAGGGTCCACCCCCACTGTCACACTCACTTCACCATACTCCATCCACTTTTTGAGGGCATACCAGAAGGATACGCCCGAAGGTTTCCCAGAAGGATTCCTTTACTAACAACCTGTCCCTTTGATAATACATACATCTATTGGCTTCCCCACCCCCGTTCACCCCTTTAGAGTGTCAGTATCATTAAAATATACTGAGCTCATCAGAGGGCCATTAATGCCGTGTCCCTATTTATGTCCCAATAGTTGTTCCATCCTAACGATGGAGGTTGATCGCCTAGAGGTTGCCCAGATGAGCACAATTCACTGGACAACAACCTGACAACGTTATCCGCCAGTACTCGTATGTAGGAGCTTTGTTCTCCACCAGTAAGCTATTAATGAGGTAGTACCATTACGATGGAGGTTAGTCACCTTGAAGTTTTTCAGATGCCGTTTCCTGAACCAGCACTTCACACTACTTTTCCTTCCCCCTTTTCCCTCTCATACTTCTGTTACCCAGAGGTATGTCATGTGGGGAGGAGTGTAACAGTGCGGCTGTTCTCCAATCAGTTTTTTGGTCCGATGGAGACGGGATCGTTGAGCGGAAGCCTAATCGATATCCCTTCTTAACCGGTGATAATCTCGCTGGCCTAGGAGGGGGGCTCTCGAGGGTCCACCCCCACTGTCACACTCCTCACAGTACGTATACATAATTATACATAATAGGTACATGTAATAGGCTACGTATAATAGGATAATAATTAGGTACGTATAAAAACCAACCCAATCTAGACTGTCATGTTAGTCCATTTACTCACCAAACTGTTTACTTACTATGCACGTGATTTCTTTGGGACTTACCTGAAACAAAAGTAAACAATTTTTAGACGTGTGAGTAAGTCATTACATGAATAATAGGAGATGTTATATGGGGAAGTAGTAAATGAAGTATTTATTTATTTTTTATTTACCTATTTATTATTATTATTTTTTTTATTCCTTTTTTTTGCTTCCATACTACCTAAGCCTTGAATTTTTGATTGAGTAAAAAAAATTGCTATCCTCCAGAATGGAGAGCCACACCACCACCACACCACCACCACCACCAATTTATATGTATACGTGCCTATTCAATGTACATGAGCATTTTACGTATTCACTGTATTTTTCACATTATTGTATACTCAAATACCTACTACTGTTATAATTATATTTGAGCTTGCTCGTGATTTGAATAAATAAAAAACAAAGGCTTCGGCCGCCTGTCAGAGCAGACACTGCCCCAAGTTTGCTACACTGGCTTCTCCTTCGAACATTAAATTGTGTTCCACAAGTGGATCTATGTGGTGTTCGTGTTGACAGTACAATTATTCATGAGGTTGAAGAGATATAAATAATCCGCCTTCACAGAATGAACGGAAGTAAAACAGTGTTCGTCGGATATTGGATACACCACCTCTGAGCGCCTGAGCTTGGTGTTTGGAAAGTGTAGAAGTAAATATTGTCGGAGAATATCGGTGAGCCGTCTCTGTACGGTTGTTTGGCGAAAGGTTTACCCACCTAACCGCTTCCGATGCTCACCCGCTTATCATCCTTTGTTTTATTGGGACATGTTTTATTTGGTTTAATATTATTATAACCCACAACGTGAATGCGAATATTTATGGCGTGGTGATTGAAGGGTGCCTTTGAGTAAGAACTGGTTGTTTGCCAGTTTCCACTGTCTAGTTTGACTGAATGACATTCATGCAACAAAGAGAATAGAAGAGAATATATTATGTCTGTATTAGGTCACCACGTAGAGCTATAGAATGCTCATTTCAATAATAATACAGTGTGATTCCTGTCAAGTCTGAAAAAATTAATTGAGTGAAACTTCGCTTCAGACGGAGAAGAAAGCCGAAACACTTACCAAACGTCGTAAATTAGTGGTAAAATCGATTTTTGAAGATCGATTTTTCGTTAGAAAACCGTTATTTCACACAAACGCTTGATTTTCTCCTTTTTACTCCTTTGCCGCTTTTTTGGAAACTACGTTAAATGTCACGTTATATCGGCCATCAAAATTTCCCAGATCTCAACTTTTGAGGGAGTCGTTTTAATTCAAAAACCTTTGATTTTGGCGGAATTCCCTTATTTTTTAAATAAAGGTTCACCCTCCATTTTCTCTCTTAAATATCACTGTATAAATAAAATTGAGTACACCGTTGGGAAGCTGAGATGTGGGAGACGTTTTGAGGTGACTCGCAAAGTGCTAGAGGTATTTTCAGTTGGTACGTACTGGTTATTCAATATTATTCACAGAATTGTAATTTTCCCGTTTTGTGTGGGTTTGAGCCCCGCAAAGCGCTGTTTTTTGTGAGCTGTAGGAAATGCTGAGAAAAAACGTGAGTTAATATAGGAGAAAATTCGCGTGAAATACATATCGGTTTTCTGATGAGAAAACTTCAAAAAATCGATTTCTCAGTTAATTTACGATGTTCGGAACCCCCGTGCTCCGGCATTCTTCGTCTGATGTGAAGTTTCACTCAGTACTTTTCAGACTCATCAGTAATCACCCTGTGTAAGAAAAATAAAGCAGCCAAATCACATTTGCAATATAATTTAATTTTAATTTGAAAATGAGTTGCAATATAATTTAATTTTTTCCATTTTAGGGACCAAACCATGGTGTGCTGGAATAGTAATGTTCAGCTAAGTTTGGATGTTTCAAGGACAATATTCCCCAACTGATGGTATCGATCAAAATGTGATTCATTAAAGCATCGAATTTCAACACTGAGTACTCTTATGCTTCGTACAAGGGTGAACATATTTTTGCTGCCGTCATATTACTCGATATATATATATATATACAAGGAAATAAGCACAACTAGATAAAACCACGTCAGCCAAAAAACAGCCGAGCGGATGATGAGAGAGGAAGAAAGTGTGCCATGAATATCATTATCCACCCTGCAGTTCGCAACTTGTCATCTTCCCCCTCTCCAACAACGTCGTCTGAACCGTTCTTCATTTGAGCCGTTCACCTCCAGCGACGCTGAAACGATCGGTTCCCTATACGCGTTGGTCACGTAGCAATCGAGTCAATGCTTCCCATTTCCCTGTCAGGCGTTTCGAGAGCCATTCACACGGTTGACGACCACCGGAGGAAGTTGTTATCTTTTATCAGGAACGAGAAATACGAGGGTTTCGACGCCAATTTGGCGAGGGGATGGACGCCTTCGGTGAAACATCGCGTCAAAAGGTGAATTTCGTCATTTTCTCTGGGAGAGTTTGAGCCTGACGATTTGGTAACCATCGTTGTGTGCGGGTTGAATTCGAGCTACAAGTACGAGAGACATCTCAGTTTATTTTGCCTCGTTAGCTACGTGTTCTTTTGGTGTATTATTCTGTGAGACAATTTTTATAACACCCTCTGAAAATTTTTTCTTTTACGTTTCAAGTTGTGTAGATTCCAAAAATGCGATGGCCGTACGCCGTATCATCCGTATCTACTCTATTTTCGGTCCAAAAAACTCGTTCTTACGCATCCCTTTGCAGCCCGATCGGCATAGACCCAGGGTGTTATGGGTGAAAAATGGGGGTAAAAATGGGGTTTTTTGGTGTTCCAGTAACATTAACATGAGCTTATGAGGTAACTATTTCCGTGTTTTTTAGGACAAGAAGACCGAATATTAAGTTGATTTTGACTAAAGAGGGGAAACTTGAGGTTCTAACGAAGTTTCAGATCTCAAAATTCATTTTTCATGTGCCAAAAACCTGGGAAATTCAACTTACCATACCTCTGTATGATAACACTAGAAATAGTATCAACAGGTGAATCAATACAATTAAATGGCACTATCCATGGTCAAAGATAATTAGTTAAAAATATGAGCCTAAATCGAGTTTTTGGGGGGCCAAACTTGGTGGAAACCAACAAAAATAGCTATTTCAATCATTGCAAACTAAAGAAACAATAAATGAACAGCCAACATTTCTTCAAGGTTTAAAAAAAACAGTCTAATTGGCGTTATTGAGGGCCAAAATTCGTGAAAACCATCAAAAATGCCTATTTCAACACGAAAGAAACAATAAACGAACAGCCACCATTTCTGTAGGTATGTCCAGTAGAATAATAAACCCATGTGACAAGGACTTTCCAGCGTTTTTCGAATCTGCGCACCTTGAAACGTAAAAGAAAAATTTTTGAGGGGGTGTTATAAAATTTTTTTGCTGAGCGAATACATAGGTGTATTATTAACAGAATAATAAACCATAAAACGCTGCAAATCCCTACACAACGGATAATTATTTTGTGCAGAACACTTTTCTGTTACAGATCACAGCTCTCTGTACAGAGAACCCTTCTGTATTTGTACATTGCAGACCCTCCGTAGCTCAGTACCTAACCCCGTACTCGTTACTAGGTACCTACCTAAATAACGTGTTTAATGTTGCTAAAATAATTGTGTCGATGACAAACAGTAGCTAAAATGGCAAAAAGAAACACAAATGAGGATTTGAAGGGAAATTGTTGATGTGGAGTGAAAAATATTTAGTTTTGGATGTCGGGAACTTTGGTGTTCCAGTGCGTCGCTTAGACCACTGCGCTGCAGCGCCCACCTGGCCGAGAGATCAGTGGTGTGCGCTCTCAACTCAGTTTGGTGCTGCATACACTCTGCTCTATAGGGAAAATTGTATAGCAAATTGTATGGCAACATCGCAGAATGCTCCGGATGGTCTCAAAAATTCAGAAATAAAAATCGAACGATTCAAAAATGCGAAAAAAACCCACAGCTCAAAATAAAATTGTCCGAGATGGGGATACTCATGGATAGTTCAATCTCTATTTTTCACCCCTTAGAATTGAGTGACAGTAACGCCGAGCTCCGGGGACCCATATACCGAATTTCGTGAATTTTGGTTCATAAAACTAAGGAAAAGCCGCGAACGGCGTACGGCAGACAGACGGAAATAGTTTTATTCGATATTCGTATTCTACTTATGCAATTTTGAGGGGGATTTAAACAAAACATTTTTTCACAGTTGATTCCAAAGGTTCACTATTGAAAATAATAAACCAAAATGAACTGAACGCGTGGGTATTACCCATTCTTTATTAAGAGTACCTATTGGCTAGAGGGAGATATCGATTAGAAGAGTGGTTGGATGGAGGAGTGGTGGATATTCTGTTGAAAATCTATGCCTAACTACGGCGAATATACTTTTCTTTTTTTGACATTTTATGTCTTTACTATGGCACATAACTCAAAAAGTGTGACGTTACGGTGTTACGAAGAAAGCGTTATGAAAATTTTCTAATGATTTTCACGTACAACCGATTCGTTGCTACGGAACTTTAACTTCGCCAGTTATCATCGTACAAAAATCGTTCACCACTCGTTGGATAGCTCTCGATTTACCTAACCATATTACGTTAACCACTGCGGAGTGCGTGGCCGACAAGCTGCGGTATGAGCGTGATTGTTTAAATAATTGTTTACACACAGGTGATCATTCTCAATAATTTATACCCCTAATTGGGGCATGCGAAATATCGTTGGTAAAAACGTGGAAGAGGTCTGGCCCTAGCGTACTTCCTTGTATAACGCCAAAATCCACCGGGAGTGCACCACTTTGTACGCCATCAACGCTCACCAGCTGTCTCCTGTTAGAGAGATAACACCTGAACCAGGCCAGTTCACGTCCCACCACTCCGCAACGCTCCAAAGCGCCAACCAATTTATCCCTGTCTATAGAGTCAAAACACTTCGCGAGATCAATCAACACCAAAATTCCATTACTTCTCTTATCCATTAACTCATATAAATCCTTCGTGAGGTCGTAGTGGGCTTCTTCGACGCCTATTCCACATGTGAAACCAAATTGCCTGTTAGTGATCAAGTTATGTATAGTGAATGATATATAGGTAGCGCTTATTCGCTACTAGCGGTGTGAGGATGTGCCCAGCCTGGTTCGAACACTAAAGGATGTCACCATTATATCTCTGGGATCTTTTAGGATGCGAGGTTGTGCCCCGCTGGTTCCAACACTAAACGCTGTCACCAATTCAATGGGATCTTTTAGGATGCGTGTGCCCGGTTGGTTCCAACACTGGAGGCTGTCACCAATTCCGGGATCTTTTCAGGACCATGTGCCTGGTAGGAATCAAGGCTCTCATCTATTCCAGGATCTTTTAGGTTGAGGAGAGCGAGAGAGGAGGAGCGAGGTGAGAGAGTAGTCAGCGACTAGAGGAGAGTGTAGAATGGCTAGAAAGGCGAAGGAGGCGAGTTTTTATAGCCCTGAGGGCTATCTCCCTCCATCCTCCAGCTAGTGGAGGATGGTGGGGATCCCCACTAGGTTCCTCTGTGCTCCTGCGTCTTTCATCCCCACTTCTAAGAGTTTATTTGCGAGATCTAATATTTACAGGGAGTGGTTCTGTGAGGATACCACAACATTATGCCTTGCAAAGTAAGAGTTCAATTGAAATTTAACCCAATTCTCTATAAGTTTGGATAGAATCTAAGCAGCCATATGGGTCGAAAGTTCGTCAACTCCACCTTCGATCCAGCCTTATGGACAGGAATGACTTTTGCTAACTTGAAGACATCGGGAAACGTGGAATATTCCAAACTAATATTTATTAGGTATATGAATGATGGGAAGCTTAATGAACTGAAAGTAAGTTAGGTAACAATGTTATGGCTAATATCTGATCCTGGCACTGACTTCCCATTCATTTCCTTGATTATGTTCTACAGTTGAGCTTCTGTGATTGACTTAAAAACGAATGGGACTCTACTTCCTTCATCGTTATGTTTTGTTCAAAGCTATAGGTTCTAACCCACACTGGAGAAAAAGTCATTGAAATTGTCTACCAGGACCTGGTGGATGGGAAAAATTGCGTCTCATGCCGATAGTTTCTGCAAGGTGGCAGGGTATTTTTGTGGTGTGAAGGGGTTGGAGGGGGGGGGGGGTTAATGTTATTAAGTTGTACTGAGACCGGTTGAGTCATTCGGATAAGGTTTACGACGCGGGGCCAAGGGAAGCGATGATGGCCACAAATCGGATCCTTTTTTGTCGGAACCGCTTGGCCGAGAGTTGCGATTGAGCTGCTGGGAAGGGGGAGCTTGCCAGGCAAATCGGGGCCATAAAATACTTGGGACGAAGGAATTCAGAGGAGGATCCGACGGAGGTGGGTCCGGTTGACATTATTTTTTATCGCTGACGTCACCGGAGTTGTGTGGTGGCGCACGTCAGGATCTTCGCCGTTTTCAGAACAACCTTTTTTCTCGGTCTTTCCATAAAATGCGTCGGTAATATTAAGTGATCTTGTGGATTCGGTTGGGGCCATTCCGAAGGTCTGGACATGCTTAAGGGGGAGGGGTGTGTGTGTGTGTGTGTGTGTACGTATTAGGTAGGTAGGCATAAAATAATTTTTTGTTTATTTTTATTGTTTTCTTTTAAATACTGAATATATTTATATATTTATATATGGTGTAGCAAAAATAGGTGTCATTTTGATTTTCCCGTAACATTATTAAAAACGCTGCAAATCCCTGCACAACGGCTCATTATTTTGTACAGAATACCCTTCTGTTACAGCTCCCCGTCTATAACCCGTCTATATAATATAATATGTACTATTCTATACATATTATGTAGATCGCGGATCCTCCGTAGGTCAGTACCTAACCCCGTACTCGTTACCTTCCTAAATCACGAGTTAAATGTTGCTAAAATAGTTCTGTCGATGACAAACAGTAACTAAGATGGCAAAAAGAAACGCAAATAATGAAGTTCTGGAGGAAAATTGTTGATGTGGAGTGAAATAGGTGCCCCTTCTGAGTAGATCACTGTTTTCTATGGTCAGTACCTACCCTCGTGGTAAAGTATAATGAACCGTTGTGTAATAACTTGCCCATCAATAATACTTCAACGGTGGGTCAAGTTGCAAAAGTACCGATCAACAAAATCCAGCCCCTTCTTGGTAGATGAACCGTTGTGTAATGATTTACTGTTTTGTAATAATTTACCGATGTGTAATAATTTACCAATTAATAATAGATACTTCAAAGTTTGTTCAAGTTTCACAAGTACCTACCAACCAAATCCAATATTCCACCACTTATCAAATGAAATAATATCGCAGAACAACCAACTCGACTTCATACAGCCATCCTTGATTATATAATCAGGTGCTCCCTAGTGATGATGTCCGAGCCGGATTTATACCGTTTGATTCACGATCGTGTTGACGAAGCTTTTTGGTGCACACGAACGGCTGGGCGAACAATGATCCGGGTGGTCTCAAAAAATTGTTTAGCTCAACACAAATTTTATAGGTAACGTAAAAAAAAAAAAATCAGTCATGCAGCATGACTTAATGAGCGAATTTTCAAAGAAATATTCGAATTAATGGCTATGGTTTTGAATAAAGGAAAACTTCGGTCTAAAATTTGGTTTTCTATGTATATTCTCTTCGTATTTATTTTAATTTGTACGTTTTGTCCATCCTGATTCTACCGTTTGTTTATTACGTAATTGTACTAAGTGCTTATTTATTTGATCGCTGTGGGTAAATTCAAGGAGTTGTACTAATCGTTTGCCTCCCCCTTTTTTGCTTCGAACTCTCGTCTTCAATTAATACTTCTCACATTTTTCAATCTGACCACTCTAAGGGGGTGGGGGTAAGAGTTTAAAGATTATCCTAGTTTTGGGTAATTTTTGCGCACTTTAAATGCTCTAATTTAAGAACGGATTTAGATATCTGAAATCCGATTTCACTATCGTGTTCAGCGTGCAAAAACCTTTAAAATGAGGGGTCACTTGTTAGAAAATAACATTTTGGGGATTTTTGGGTAATTTTTGCGCACTTTAAATGCTCTAATTTGAGAACGGATCAAGATATCTAAAATCCGATTCCACCATCGTGTTCAGCGTGCAAAAACCTTTAAAATGAGGGGTCACTTGTTGGAAAATAACATTTTGGGGATTTTTGGGTAATTTTTGCGCACTTTAAATGCTCTAATTTGAGAACGGATCAAGATATCTAAAATCCGATTCCACCATCGTGTTCAGCGTGCAAAAACCTTTAAAATGAGGGGTCACTTGTTAGAAAATAACATTTTGGGGATTTTTAGGTAATTTTTGCGCACTTTAAATGCTCTAATTTGAGAACGGATCAAGATATCTAAAATCCGATTCCACCATCGTGTTCAGCGTGCAAAAACCTTTAAAATGAGGGGTCACTTGTTGGAAAATAACATTTTGGGGATTTTTGGGTAATTTTTGCGCACTTTAAATGCGCCAAAACCCTCCTTAGAGTAGGCCAATTTCGCCCATCTTCGAACTTAGCCTTTCGATTGCCAAGATAGATTTTTTGTGCAAATTTGAGCTGTTTATCTCAATTCTATCGAGAGTTATCGTCTGGAGTGACTCATATATAAATAAATATATATATATATACATATAAAAAAGTGTTAAATTTCAGGAATCGTTTTAGAATGGTCTGAAACGGATTTCTATGAAGAAAATTTCCAAAAATTTATATTATTTAAATTTCGAAGCCATTGCAATAGCTTCATTTTCTTTGAAAATTCGCTAACAATACCCTTCTATCGAAAGTTTTCGAGATACGGCGTTCTGAAAATTTCAACCCCTATTTTGAACCCCTTAGAGAAGACCGACTGTAACGCCGAGCTTCGAGGACCAACTTGACCCCGAACGGAACCTATAACCCGAATTTCATCAATTTTGTTTCATGGTAGGTATCTAAGAAAAGTGACCAGTACGGCGTACGGCGGACAGACAGAAATTTTTTTATTGCATTTTCGGATTCTACATACCTTGAAACGTAAACATCAAATTACCTATTTACCTCTACCTATTTTTAATAAAGTTATGGGAAAATCGAAAAGATACCGACTTTTGATACACCCTATATAATTATAGTTTTGTATCAGTTGAGTACGTACTGTACAGCCAGCATGTTTTAGGTAGTAATTTATATCATATTATTTATATCATAGTATTTTTTCTTTATTCAGTTGGCTTTCTTTTTTATCGCTGACGTCACCGGAGTTGTGCGGTGGCGCACGTCGGGATATTCGCCGTTTTCAGATCAACCTTTTTTCTCGGTCAATCCATAAAATGTATCGGCAATATTAAGTAAACTTGAGGATTCGGTTAGAGATATCATTCGGTAAGGGCTATTCGGGAGGTCTGGACAACCTGTAGTCCTTGGATTCGTGATTGAGGAAAAAAAATTTACGACTTCCAAAATGAAAATTTCCACTTCCATTTTGCGTTTCAAACATACAGGAACATCTTTGGTTCCGTGTCTGTCTGTCTGTGGTAATTCCTTGTAACGCCCATAACTACCCGAAATAATGGTCGCAATTGGCTGGAATTCGGAGGGCAGGTGCAAGGGGCGTCATAGATGATCCCATACCAAAATCATTGAAAAACTACGGTAACTTTTGGCTGCGCATGCGCAAACGTAAAATAATTGAAAAGCTCATAACTACCCTAAATATCGTTGAAACGAGTTCAAACTCAGAGGGTCGATCAGAAATAATACTTCGATAGTTCCAAATGAATTCCATTGGAATCGTACTGTATCTTTCGTCTACGCGTGCGCGAACATGGAATGTTGACCATTTCCTAGTAACGCTTCTAACTCCGCGAAAAACAGTCGCACGGAGCTGAAATTTTGAGGGTGCACGCGGGTTGGATCGCAAATGGTCCCGTTCAAAAATCATGGAAATCGTTTCGTCTGCGCATGCGCAAACGTGAAATACTTGAAACTATTAAAAAAACCCCCTCAAAATTTGATGGTTTACGTTTCAAGGTATGTAGAATCAAAAACTGCAATAAAAATCAATATTTAATTAAGAAATTTTCCACTTCATGGAAAAACATTGAATCATGGATATATTATGTTTTGGGGCGCTGTATTTTCACATCCACTTTTCAATGTTTTTCCATGAAGTGGAAAAATGATATAAATTTTTGAATTGATTGATCAACTCACGTTGTAGGTGACTGGTAGCACATTTTTAGGTGCTACCTTCCAATCGCTACCTTCCAATTCGTTCAATAAAATGGTTTGTGCTCATTTCATTATTGTTTCGCTGGGTATTGTCGGTAACTACACACGCACATCTCCAAATTGTTTATCGGTTGCAGTGTTGCATTTTTTTCGGTCGCAAATTTTAGAATGACCCCCCAGGGCAAAAACATATCCATGTTATTCTATTTAAAAATGATGGATCTATTGGATTTTGTTGATAGGTGCTTTTGCAACTTGAGTGAACGTTATGCTTCATAAATAACTACAAATAATTTATTAGTGATTGAATTATTGAATCCTGCGCATGTTTATGAAACTTTAATTCCTGGGCTGGCTTCAGTACTCGATTTAGGGCTTTCCTGGAGGGGAGCTCGAGTGCACTGACCACAGAAAACAGTGATCTACGTCTATACAGGTAAATAATAAACCGTTGTGTAATAATTTGCCGCGTTTTATTCCTCACAGCGACTTAACCCAGTAAAAACAACTTGAAAACAGTTCTCCACCTCGTTTATGTATTGCTCCCTTATTTATAATTATTGCTCCCTTACGTACTGCTCACTTACCTACTTATATTAGCCGACCCTTTGTCTAAGACTGGCCGGCGTCGAATCCGCGGTTCGGGCTCGCGACCGAAATTTTGGCTCATATAGGGAAATCGCATGGCCGAATCCATCGTTAATGGTACGAATAGCCTTATCGTTATCACGGATTTAACTCTGATATGCAAACAGTAAAGAACATAATGACCCTGGAGTATCACGAGCTCCGACAAAATAAAAACACACGAAGGGCAGCCGACACGCGATAATACCTACCCCCTTCCTGTCCCTTCCCATCCCTTCCCACCCTAATATCCAATTGCCCTTAATATGAATTGCAATTACAGCCCTCAAACATTTTAATAGGCATCCGAGCTAACTGGGATAATCGTCGGAGATAAACGTTGATTTATTCATGATTTCACTATTATGGCAATTTGGTTGAGTTCGGAGTGAAGGGATCGATGCTTCGCTGCGAAACAATCCAATGAGCACTGAAAATTATGAACAGTATGTACAGACCTCATCGTACTCATTCGTTTATTATTTACAATATTGAACTTTTGAAATCGAGCATGAAAAAAAATAATAAAAAATCCCCCCCACTCCAGAAATCGATGGTTTACATTCAACGTATGTGAAACCCGAAAATGCTATTTAAAAAAATTTCTGTCTGTCCGCTTGGCACTTTTCTTTGTTAAAATGAACGAAAATTGATGAAATTTGGTTTATAGGTCCCGTTCGGGGTCTAGTTGGTCCTCGAAGCTCGGCGTTGCTCTCAGTCATCTCTAAGGGGTTAAAAATAGGGGTCGAAATTTTACGAGCGCCGTATCTCGATAACTTTCAATAGAAGGGTATGGTTTTTTAAATAAATTTTTAATTTGATCTTGAACTAAATGATTTTTTGAGACCACCCGGAGTATTGTACGACCAGCCGTTCGTGTGCACTGAAAAGCTTCGACAACATGATCGTAAATGAGACCGTGTAAAGGTCGATTCACACATATCCGTGACGTGACGTACCGTACCGTACCGTACCGTGAGCTTCAGTGGAAAAAAAAATCGGCTGACGAAATTCTTAGTAAACTAAAGGCGGAATACCCCCCTAAAGGGGGGTGTTCAAACATAAACGACAACGTGACTCTCCGACACTCTCAGTGCCCTTCCGGTATCCACCGTGAAAATAAGAAATACGTCCTCACCGATATTTTCAGTATTTTCACGGACGTGAATGAGTTCACTTTTCAATATTTTCTGTGTGTACCTCATTTTTATAATATGAACGACGAGCTTCTCATCGAGTTGGTTCGGGAACGACCAGTTCTTTACGATATGAAGGACCCCAAATACCTAAATGTTGATTGGAAAGGAAGAATTTGGCAGGAAATTGGTCTCAAAATGAATGTCAATGGTGAGTTTTCAAATTTATTATCTCACAAAATTTACTTTATTATTACAAAATACATTTCTCCAGAATGTATCCTTTTTCATGATATACTTCTCAATTTTCATGAGCAAAACATGAAATGCGCTTTGGCTCATTCGAAAGTATTGATAAAATTTACATTCGTCGTCCACCAAGCCTCTATACAAAGTCGCACTCTCCTTCCGCGCCTCGAAGCATCCATATGGGATGAACCCAGTGTCTTCTTCTCTTCTGTTCTTCTTCTTCGTCTAAAATTAATGCAATTACTGCTAAGTCTTCTGTACTGAAATTCATTGTGGAGAGAAAACTGAGATAACTCGAGCAGACACGTTTGATCACTGAAGAACACTGACACGGAAAGGTACGGTACTGTGTGAATGGCAGAGAAAAATTTATCACGGATGTCACCGGAGGCTACGGAACACGGAGAGCAACGGTGCCGTCCCGTCGCGGATATGTGTGGATAGACCTTTAATCCGGCCCGGATATCTTCACTAAGGAGCACCTGATTATAATCAAGGATGGCTGTATGAAGTCGAGTTGGTTGTTCTGTGATATTACTTCATTCTAAAACGCTGCAAAGTCCTTGTCACATGGGTTTATTATTCTACTGGACATACCTACAGAAATGTTGGCTGTTCATTTATTGTTTCTTTCATGTGAAATAATTAAAATATATATTTCTGATGGTTTCCACCAATTTTGGCCTCCAAAAACACGAATCACGCTCCTTTTTTTTCAAATTATCTTTGATTATTTATTAGTGCCATTTAACTGTCTTGATTCTCCTGTTTACACTTTTTCTAGAGGTATTATACAAATTGGCAACAATTTCAGACAATTTCCTAGGTTTTGACACATGAAAAAATAATGTTGGGAGCTGAACCTTCGTTGCAACCTTATTTCCTCACTCTTCTGTCAAAATCGACTTCGTAGTCGGTCTTCACGCCCTAAAATACATGAAAAAACATTCCTCAAAAGCTAATTTTACTAAAACACCAAAAATCCCAATTTTTACCCCCATTTTTCACCCATAACACCCCTGGGTATATTCCGATCAGGCTGCAAAGTTTCGGGACACAACTAGGGCCCAAATGGAGCATGTGTGCGAAAGAACGAATTTTTTAGATCCAAAATGAAGTAGAAAGTTACGCATGATGCGGCGGATGGACATTGCGTTTTTGGAATCTACGCACCATGAAAAGTAAAAGAAAAAATTTTGAGGGGGTGTTATAAACACTCTGCTGAGCGAATACATAGGTGTATTATTCACAGATCAATAAACAAAAAAAGGGTCAAATTTGACTTTATACAGGTTAAAAATCGGTAGGTAATTATGGTTAAAATCACGAAAAAATTATACAAATTTTTGAAAATTGATATTGTGTCTCGCTGTATCATCGTTTTAGCATGATAATTATTTGAAAATTCGCTCTCATAGCCATGCTGCATGACTGGAGCTTTATTCATGTTTTCTATTGCGCAAAAGTGGAGTAGAAAGTCAAACTGCTGAAGGTGGTTTTTAACCTGGCAGGTGGGTGATCCATTATTGGCACGGGGGGGGGGGGTGCGAAGGGGGGGGGGGGCAATGTGGACCCCCCACGTCAATGGAAGACCCCCCCCCCGTATCCCCCCCCCCCCCCTTTCCAGTGGGTAAGTGGAGAATCAAATCTCCTTGAAGAGGATAATAAACTCAGCTCGGACCTCCAGCGGCGAACGCACTTTTTTATCCCCCCCCCCCACCATCATACCTTTGGGCCACACAACGCCATCTTCCTGTGAAAGGCGCACACTTCACGTAGTCACACACACACATTAACAGTGAAGTGTGGGGCGGGGTAAGACTGATGAATTAGGTTGGCCGTAGTGAAGTGTTGGGTGAAGTGTCGGCGGGCGGGGTGAAGTGGTGCGGGCGTGGTGAAGTGGTGCGGGTGTGGCGAAGTGGTGGGGGCGGGGGTGGAGTACAAATGGGCCCTTGGGGGAGGGGGGGGGGGTGGAGGGGAATAGCATTGTGCGGATGCGCGCTGATGTGGAAAAATCGCCCTCTTCTCGATCACCGGCGCTTCTCCTTTTCAGGCGCCGGCGTTTTCCATCGGGCGTTGTGGCGATCTGTGGTCGGTCGGCGGCTCCCACTATTTGCTTTCTAGCGCCTTCGACAGTCGAACACACTGCGCCGTAAAAACGTTCCAGTCATGCAGCATTACCATAATGAGCGCATTTTCGAAATACCATACAATACTAATTTTCGGATTTGTTCATTGCCTTTCATTTTTTTTTTATTTATTTTTTTTATGCATTTATTTGGAGAAAAAACAAAATACGCTGCAAAGTCCTTGTCACATGGGGTTTATTATTCTACAGAAATGTTGGCTGTACCTACATTTATAGTTTGTTTCATGTGAAATAATTGAAATAGCTATTTCTGATGGTTTCCACCAATTTTGGCCCCCAAAACACAAATTAGGTAGGTACGATCTTTTTGGTTTATTATTTTCAATAATGAACCATTGGAATCGAGCATGAAAAAAAAATTCTTACCCCCCCTCAAAATTTGATGGTTTACGTTTCAAGGTATGTAGAATCCAAAACTGCAATAAAAATATTTCTGTCTGTCCGCCGTACGCCGTACGCCGTACGGGCCACTTTTCTTAGTTACCATGAAAAAACGCTGCAAATCCCTGCACAACGGTTTATTATTTTGTATAGAATACCCTCCTGTTACAGATCACAGCTCTATGTATAGATAACCCTTCTATATAATATGATATGTATATGGTATTATATACATATTATGTAGATCGCAGACCCTCCTTAGGTTAGTACCTAACCCCGTACTCGTTATTAGGTACCTACCTAAATCACGAGTTAAATGTTGCTAAAATAATTCTGGCGATGACAAACATACCTAACAAAAAGAAACACACATAATGAAGTTCTGAAAAGAAATTGTTGATGAGGAGTGAAAAAAGTTGCAAAAGTACCTACCAACAAACTCCAGCCCCTTCTACGTAGATGGTATAATGAACCGTTGTGTAATAATTTACCGTTGAGTAATGATTTACCCATCAATAATACTTCAACGTTTGTTCAAGTTTCACTACCTACCAACAAACTCCAAAAGAGCCATCATTTTTCAAGCGAAATAATATCACAGAACAACCAACTCGACTTCATACTCCGCCAATATAATCAGGTGATCCCTACCAATGATTGGCCGTATTCACAAATTCCTATTGTGGGCGCGTCTCTGGTTACGAGACTGGTTTGAATTGTATACAATTTCATTCACACTGGAGTCGAAAATGCCTGTCGGTGCAAACTTCGGGGCCTTACTGTGAACGAACGGCTGGACGTACGATGCTCCGGATGGTCTTAAAAAACTCGCAAGTTCAAGAACTATTTAAAACCGTAAAAATATTTACGTAAAAAAATGGTATAGGCGTTTTGAAAATTTCAACCCCTATTTTGAACCCCTTAGAGATGACTCACAGTAACGTCGAGCTTCGAGGACCAACTAGACGCCGAACGGAACCTATAACCCGAATTTCATCAATTTTTTTTCATGGTAACTAAGAAAAGTGGCCCGTACGGCGTACGGCGTACGGCGGACAGACAGAAATATTTTTATTGCAGTTTTGGATTCTACATACCTTGAAACGTAAACCATCAAATTTTGAGGGGGGGTAAGAATTTTTTTTTTCATGCTCGATTCCAATGGTTCATTATTGAAAATAATAAACCAAAAATTGATGAAATTCGGGTTATAGGTTCCGTTCGGCGTCTAGTTGGTCCTCGAAGCTCGACGTTACTGTGAGTCATCTCTAAGGGGTTCAAAATAGGGGTTGAAATTTTCAAAACGCCTATAAGTACCATTTTTTTTACGTAAATATTTTTACGGTTTTAAATAGTTCTTGAACTTGCGAGTTTTTTAAGACCATCCGGAGCATCGTACGTCCAGTCGTTCGTTCACAGTAAGGCCCCGAAGTTTGCACCGACAGGCATTTTCGACTCCAGTGTGAATGAAATTCTATACAATTCAAACCAAATCTCGTAACCAGAGACGCGCCCACAATAGGAATTTGTGAATACGGCCAATCATTGGTAGGGATCACCTGATTATATTGGCGGAGTATGAAGTCGAGTTGGTTGTTCTGTGATATTATTTCATTTGAAAAATGATGGCTCTTTTGGAGTTTGTTGGTAGGTAGTGAAACTTGAACAAACGTTGAAGTATTATTGATGGGTAAATCATTACTCAACGGTAAATTATTACACAACGGTTCATTATACCATCTACGTAGAAGGGGCTGGAGTTTGTTGGTAGGTACTTTTGCAACTTTTTTCACTCCTCATCAACAATTTCTTTTCAGAACTTCATTATGTGTGTTTCTTTTTGTTAGGTACTGTTTGTCATCGGCTGTATTATTTTAGCAACATTTAACTCGTGATTTAGGTAGGTACCTAGTAACGATTAAGGGGTTAGGTACTAACCTACGGAGGGTCTGCAATCTACATAATATGTATAGAATAGTACATATTATATTATATAGACGGGTTATCTATACATAGAGCTGCGAACTGTAACAGAAGGGTATTCTATACAAAATAATAAACCGTTGTGCAGGGATTTGCAGCGTTTTTTTTTTCAAATTATCCATGATCATTGGTAGTGCCACTTAATCGTCTTGATCTACGTGTTGAAACTTTTCCTAGTGCTATTCTACAAATTGATGGTGATTTCAGACGATTTCGCAGGTTTTTGACTCATACAAAATCAATTTTGGGAGCTGAACATCTGGTACAACCTCAATTTTCCACTCCTTGGCCAAAATCGACCTCATATTCGATCTTCTCGTCCCCAAAAACATGGAAAACGATACCTCAAAAGCTCATGTTACCAACATGATGCAAAACGCAAAAAGTACCTATTTTTACACAAATTTTCACTCACAACACCCCTGGGTATATTCCGATCGGCCTGAAAAGTTTCGGGACACAACTAGGACCCAAGTAGAGCATGTGTGCGAAAGAACGACTTTTTTAGACCGAAAATGAAGCCTGTACACGTGATACGGCGGACGGCGTACGGCGGACGGCGGACGGCGGACGGTGTACGGCGTACGGCGGACGGACATTGCATTTTTTGAATCTACGCACCTTGAAACGGAAAAGAAAAAAGTTTGAGGGGGGGTTATAAAAATTTTTTGCTGAGCGATTACATAGGTGTATTATTCAGAGAATAATAAACCAAAACACACGGTATAACCTTGAAAATACAAATCGAATACAAGTAATGCTAGAAAAAGTAAACACCAAATGCGATCCCCCCTCTTTAAGTTAGATAACTTGTGCTGAGGGGGGGGAGTCGCCTTAACCTATTCACATAGCTCCAATCTACCTTCAAATTAAAGTCACTACACTTGGTTGCACAGAGTACTTCCTTACTGACTATCTGCTAAACTA
>OX940982.1:3945724-4034003 GCA_954871275.1 Leptopterna dolabrata | reverse complement strand
CCCACACCTCAAAATAAAATTTTCCGAGGTAGGGATACTTCGAGGACCAACTAGGCCCCAGACGGGACCCATATAACAAATTTCGAGAATTTTGGTTCATTGGAACTAAGGAAAAAGCCGCGGACGGGTACGGCGATGGTGTGCGGCGGACGGATGGAAATATTTGTATTCGATACTCGTATTCTACGTCCCTTGAAACGTAAACCAGGCTTTTTGAGAGGGGGGTTAAACATTGCTATTTCATAGTTCATAGTTCCAAAGGTTCATTTCAATATACCAAAAGTGAAAATGTGTCATTTAGATATCCCGATGCATAAAACGGATTTTGGAGGGTTTTACGGGGCACAGGGGGCATCTTTGAAATTTGGAACGAGGCAAATAGCTAAATTTTCGTCTAAAATTTGCTAAAATCCATTCTGCCGTGTGAAGGAAGAACGACTCAACTCAAAATTATTGAGTTTTCAGAAATCAGCTTCGAAGTTTTCTAACGAAAACTCGCTATAGGTTCATTACAGGGCATTCCCGCAACCCCCTTTTTTTCCAAAAGTCCAATCATGTTCAACTTGATCGATAGCTGTCAAAAAATACTCCAAACACACGTTTTTTCAATCGATTTATTGCAGTTGAGTCGAATATCGATTATTCATGGTTGATTTTTGAAATGTTTGTGGAATAAAAACAACTCAAATCCCCTTTGAGTCCAACGGTTTGGACCCCGATCTTGAAGCCAACGGTTTGGAGGAAAAACGACTCAACGGCGTTTTCAGCTAGATGAGTCGTTTTTCCTCAACAAAAAATAAATAACACAATCGCAAGTCAGGGTGTTTCAATCGAGGCGTTGAGATGTTTTTACTAAAAAAAACACGGAGTTGAGACGTTTTCACTCAAAATTGAGCAATTTCCAAATTTCATCCCTAAAAATTTCAACCCCTTCTGGGTCGAATTTTGGAATTTCGAGTTGTCCATCAAAAAGGTGGGGTTGAAATTAGGGGGGTTACGCGGAAATCCCATTTTCGACAATTTTTGAGTTGAGGCGTTCTTCCTTCACACGGCAGCATACATAGACGTATCGGGGATGTCGGGGTTTGTGGATACGGTCAGGGCAGTGTGAAACGTTGTGGAATCCGGAAACAGTCTGACGCCTCGACACGTCTCGGCTTTAGCTCACCGCAGAAAAGTGGGAAGCGAAGAGTGTTATCGATGACACGTGAAAACTTCCACCGGCCGAGGTCGAAAAGAGTCGTCCGTGCCTGGCTCAAACCCTGAAGCCCAACCTCTGGGAGATAAATGTTCACTGGGATACACACCGCCGGGTTACCGCCTGAAACACCGATCCACAGGTGCTTTGTCGTTGGAGGCGCCTTCACTTTACCCTGAACACCGGTGTAAAGATATACGAGCTACAAGGAATTGAACGGCTTCCGCTACGACTAAACCAATACCCGCCAGCAATCAGGTTCCTCGAAGGCGCTGGTTGTAGAAGCGATGTCGCTAAACCGTTGACTTACTGTCGAAACTACTCAAGTTAGTGATACCACACGAAAACTATGACACGTCAACGCGTCGTTTAGTTACTGATGCATCGGCCAAACCGTCGTACAACTTGTCCAATCAATTTGTGTAATATCTCGTAATGTTGTTGACATTTTAACATGTTTAATGTTTTAGGGCTGGGGGTCATTCTGTGAATTCCGACACGCAAATATGCAACGTTTTTCATTGGTTACTACACAGTTACTACCTTCTGTTGTAGCAACCATAAAGAATATCGCACTCGAAAGAAACAAGAGTCAATAGCTACGTTTTTCATTGGTTACTACACAGTTACTACCTTCTGTTGTAGCAACCATATGTTGATGGCGAGTTCTATAATAAGTACAGTAAATGCAACATTATACTTGTAGAGTTCAGTGAAATTGTGGCTTTCATTTTTTCTTGACATTAAAAAACTATATCTAATTTCTCCCTTGCGAGGGAAAAACATTAAACATGATTTAATGTTTTTCCCTCTCAAGGGAGAAATTTAATTATAGATATGATTCTGAATTATATAGATTTTATGTACTACAGACCAGTAAGTTATGTCTTTACTCTGGCACATAACTCGAAAAACGTTACACAAAAACCGTTACATGAAATCGTCACGAAAATTTCTGATGATTTTCGCTTACAACCGATTCGTTGCTACGGAACTTTATCTTCGCCAGTTATCATCGTACAAAAATCGTTCACCACTCGTTGGATAGCTCTCGATTTACCTAACCATACTACGTTAACCACTGCGGACTGCGTGGCCAACAAGCTGCGGTATGAGCGTGATTGTTTAAATGAATGTTTACGTACATAATACAGTGGAGTCCGGCTAATCCGAACTAATTGGGACTGAAGGCTGTTCGGACTAGGTACCATTCGTTGGAAATCTTGACCAAAACAATTAAGTACGAAGTACTTGGTGTGGGTGCGGGAGGGGGCGCTAAGACATAAAATGTCCCTCGTGGTTGCGTACTTGTACGGAAGCTGTACCCACCGTTTGTGTTTTTGTTTTTTGTAGTTATTCATGAAGCATAAGGCAAATAATAAACCGTTGTGCAATGATTTACCTTTGAGTAATAATTTACCGCTGTTTAATAATTTGCCCATCAAGAATACTTCAACGGTTGTTCAAGTTGTAAAAGTACCTACCAACAAACTCTAGCCCCTTCTACGTAGATGGTATAATGAACCGTTGTGTTATAATTTACCGTTGTGTAATAATTTACCCATCAATAATTCTTCAAAGTTTGTTCATTTTTACTTCGCTTATAACCCGACTTTTTTTACTTTTAAGATTTTTGTTTGTTTGTTGAAGTCATCTCGTGAAGTTCAAGTCTACCTAGGTAATCCCCTTTATAGAAATAAACGTTGTGGGGGTGTTCTTTGTCGCTGGCCCCCATTTTGGTTTATTATTCTGCGAATAATACACCTATGTGTTCGCTCAGCAAAACATTTTTATAACACCCCCCCTCAATTTTTTTTCTTTTTCGTTTCAAGGTGCTTAGATTCCGAAAATGCAATGTCCGTCCGCCGTCCGCCGTACGCCTTCCGGCGTCCAGCGTCCGCCGTATCATGCATATCTACTTCAATTTTGGTATAAAAACTTCGTTCTTTCGCACTCATGCTCCATTTGAGCCCTAGTTGTGTCCCGAAACTTTGCAGCCCGATCGAAATATACCCAACGGTGTTATGAGCGAAAAATGGTGGTAAAAATGGGGTTTTTTGGTGTTTTAGTAACATGACCTTGTGAGGTATCGTTTTCAATGTTTTTTATGACGGGGAGACCGAATATCAAGTCGATTATGACCCAAGAGTGGGAAACTGGGGTTATCAAGAAGTTTCAGCCTTAAATGTACGTTAACTTTGGTCGTTTTTCCGCACAAAGTTTGGGTCCCCGTTTGGGAACACATTTGGATCCTAGTTGTGCTCTGAAGCTCGGCAGCCCAGTCAAAATATCCGAGGGGTGTTACGGGTGAAAAACACTGCTAAGTCCTTGTCACATGGGTTTATTATTCTATTGGACATACCTACAGAAATGTTGGCTGTTTATTCATTGTTTCTTTCATGTAAAATAATTGAAATAGCTATTTCTAGTGGTTTCCCCCAATTTTGGCCCCCAAAACTTGAATTAGGTACGCTCCTTTTTTTTTCAAATTATCTTTGATCATTGATAGTACCATCTAATCGTCTTGATCCACGTGCTGACACTTTTTCTAGTCTTATTCTACAAATTGATGGTGATTTCAGACGATTTCCCAGGTTTTTCACTCATAAAAAATCAATTCTGGGAGCTGAACATTTGGTAGAACTCAATTTTCCACTCTTTGGTCAAAATCGACTTCATATTCGGTCTTCTCGTCCCCAAAAACATAGAAAACGATATCTCAGAAGCTCATGTTACCAATATGTTGCTAAAACGTAAAAAGTACCTATTTTTATACACATTTTCACTCATAACTCCCCTGGATATATTCCGATCGGGCTGAAAAGTTTCGGGACACAACTAGGGCCCAAATGTGTGCGAAAGAACGAATTTTTTAGACCGAAAATGAAGCCGGTACACGTGATACGGCGTACGGCGGACGGCGGACGGACATTGCATTTTTGGAATCTACGTACCTTGAAACGGAAAAGAAAAAATTTTGAGGGGGTGTTATAGGTAAAATTTTTTTGCTGAGCGAATACATAGGTGTATTATTCACAGAATAATAAACCAAAATGGGTGTAAAAATTGGGATTTCGCGTTTTTTTAGTTTTTTTTAGGTTTACGGAACACGAGCTTTTGTGATCTATCGTTTTATTGAAAATAATAAACCAAAACGTCATTATGTCCTGAAAAGTGACGGCATTCAGGGTTGTGACGGTCTTTTTCAACCAACATTGAGTTGGAGACTCACTCTTCAGTCTAACTGTGACATTATCTCTTGAGAGCTTTCAAAAAAGCTGGAAACCGAAACGATTCTTCTGCTCCTAGCGGCCTATCCATCAACTAAATCTCCAAAATTTGTGTTGTGACATCGAAACCGCCAAAATTCGAGTTGTGATCTGATACACTTCTGCTCCTAGCTGCCTATCCACCAACTATATCTCCAAAATTCGCGGTGTGACCTGATGCACTTGTGCTCCTAGCAGCCTATCCACTAGCTAAAGCTCCAAAATTCGCGTTGTGATCTGATGCACTTCTGCTCCTAGCGGCCTATCCACCAACTAAATCTCCAAAATTCGCGTTGTGATCTGATGCACTTCTGCTCCTAGCGGCCTATCCACCAACTAAATCTCCAAAATTCGAGTTTTGACCTGATACACTTGTGCTCCTAGCGGCCTATCCACCAACTAAATCTCCAAAATTCGAGTTGTGACCTGATACACTCCTGCTCCTAGCGGCCTATCCACTAGCTAAATCTCCAAAATTCGCGGTGTGACCTGATGCACTTGTGCTCCTAGCAGCCTATCCACCAGCTAAAGCTCCAAAATTCGCGTTGTGATCTGATGCACTTCTGCTCCTAGCGGCTTATCCACCAACTAAATCTCCAAAATTCGCGGTGTGACCTGATGCACTTGTGCTCCTAGCAGCCTATCCACCAGCTAAAGCTCCAAAATTCGCGTTGTGATCTGATGCACTTCTGCTCCTAGCGGCCTATCCACCAACTAAATCTCCAAAATTCGAGTTTTGACCTGATACACTTGTGCTCCTAGCGGCCTATCCACCAACTAAATCTCCAAAATTCGAGTTGTGATCTGATACACTTCTGCTCCTAGCGGCCTATCCACCAACTAAATCTCCAAAATTCGCGGTGTGACCTGATGCACTTGTGCTCCTAGCAGCCTATCCACCAGCTAAAGCTCCAAAATTCGCGTTGTGATCTGATGCACTTCTGCTCCTAGCGGCCTATCCACCAACTAAATCTCCAAAATTCGCGTTGTGACCTGATACACTCCTGCTCCTAGCAGCCTATCCACCAACTAAATCTCCAAAATTCGAGTTTTGACCTGATACACTTGTGCTCCTAGCGGCCTATCCACCAACTAAATCTCCAAAATTCGAGTTGTGACCTGATACACTCCTGCTCCTAGCGGCCTATCCACTAGCTAAATCTCCAAAATTCGCGTTGTGATCTGATGCACTTCTGCTTCTAGCGACCTATCCACCCATTAAATTGTTATAAAAGCTTCCCAGGGTGGTAGAGGGCGTTCTAGTGACTTGGAATACAGTCCTAACTCAAAACCGTTGTGATCTGATACCTGGCCATTAAGGTACCTACCCGTCAAAATACGTAGTTTGGATGTCACAAAGCGACCGATACTACATACTACGATATAATATTATACTTCAAAATTGGATGGGCCTTCGTCACTGAAAATTCGCCTCTGTTATAAATTTTTTGTTCATCAAGGAAATTTGTCGACTGTTGGGAGTCTGTAAGGAATTCGATCAATACTGATGAAGTTAGATAGTATTTTTTGGGTGTCAGTCGGAACCAAAACTATGGGTACCAACTTTGCGTTCGCCAGATAGTGTCCATGAAATATCGGCGACACCGTAACGGATAAGAGAGGACGTATTTATATATATGGCCCAAAGGGAAAAATAAGGTGGAGTCTGGTTCTGTTTCATAGAGCAATAAATTCTCATGCCTGATCCAGGAGAAATAGTATCATGTTTTGCTCCTCAGTACATCTTATTCTCAAAGCATTCATTTCTATTTTGTGAAAAGTTTCATGGATGGTCACATGGAATGAGCTCACTACTAACTAAATAATATTTAGCTGTACCATTAATATTATTAATCCTGATGATACTAAAAATATATTGCCGCAGATGAGCATTGTATTGGATCTGGAAAAAGAAGGATTTATTGAAAACTCTAAACTGCTCGTACAGCACAGTTCCATAACATTTATTAACATCTGGGACCACCGAACTACGTTAAAAAAAAAAAAAATCTCAGCCACCCAATAGGGTTCACTCCAATTCTTTAATAAAGAATTTTTTTTGTAATGCCCGTTGTGAGATGCTAAATTGGAATTACAAGCCTTGGGTAGCAGATCGTGTTTTCACCTGTACTCTCTGTAACTCTGGGGAGAATGTATCGGTTTTTCATTTTGTTGCGCATTGCCATATTTTAAGGGCGATTCGTAAAGCTCTATTTGACGCCCTTTACGTGCTAAGCACTAGAAGAAGCACTAGACGAAGAAGGGTAGAATAGCTGAATGGTGAAAACCGGTTGGCTCTTGGGTGGTATGTTGTGAAGCCAGTACATAATATACAGGAATGTTCCGGCAGAAGACTGGAACTTCTAAAGTATTGTGGTGAACCCACAAGGAAACCACATGTTTTGAATGAGTTGACGTGTGTTTACGTTAGAAAACCCGGTTGTTGTGTTTTGGTTTTTGAATGAAATAATATACCTGGTAATTGTTGTGCGTTATCGTGGCCGTTTATTACAATATTATATTGGCGTATTATATTATATTTGACTTCTAAAGTAATATATTGGCGTAGCGTTGAGGGAAGAATGGTACGGACGGATTTTTATTGAGCAATATAATATTACTGATATTATATTTGTGAATTTATTTAAGAATGCATTTGTCTTTCCTAGGTAAGTAATAATTTCCTGCGGGTAGACGGTGCGTAATCAATGATAGTTTAGTGGTACCTACTAGTATAAATATTAGTGTATTTTTGTGATGCTAGGTAGTTTATTTGTTAGATTAATGAACCGAGACCCATCTGATAGCTCAGTGCTACAGCCATATATAATGTTTTGTTTGCTGAAAGTGTGAAATTTATATTTTTTGAAAATAGCGTTTTTAAGTTAAATCAATCAATCATTTATATTTTGTACATCCATGTATCATTTCAATTCTATTTTTATACTCCTCGAAAGTACGGTGCAACCAAGATGTCGTCAGTAGCATGAATATGTCATCATTGGATTAACACTGATCGCCATCATCATTACTATAATGGTGTTTGTATTTTCGTGTGTATGTCATTTCATTTGAGTCTGGGGTATGGCATATGCACGATTTATCGAAGGGGCCGTCGAAGAGATGGAACGAACGCTGAATTCAATGTTTGCGGAGGCTCAACGGATATAATTAATGACCATCGTAATATCTAAAATGGAGCGCATTACCTTCGGGCTACTACTGGCCATCCCTCCGAGCTCTCTGCTCCGAACTCCCTTCTTCAGATGATTAATTATTGGTTTTCTCAACTAACTTGAACGCCGGTTGAAAGCAGGATCATTAGCACTTACGCTATTTGCTATAGATTCGATGAGGGGACATCATCAAGGTGGGGTGTTGGTGGGCATCACCCGCAGTAAAATTGTTAATTTTCGTCACATGCACGGCAAAATACGAATCATAAGGAAGATGTTGTGGCTCCATTATATTAGGCAGTGGACGGGATGAATGTCGAGGAAACGTTCCGAGCGGCGTCAGACAGAAACGATTACGCTGGGGGAACTAATAAAGAATTTTCTAATAAAGATATCTCATGGCGATTCGCCTACGATGGAAAGCAAGTAAGCGCGAAGCCCAAAAAGATTAGTTCAATAATTTTACTCAAAATTACAACATTAACCTCCCAAATAAGCTGAACTGTCTGATAAATATTTTTCAAATTTCGTTCAAACTGCAACATTTTTTTATACCTATTTATTTATTTATATATACATTGATGGGATATTTATAAATTTTTACAACGAAAAGTAACGCTTCCGCCACATGAGAAGGTACAGTAAATTATTTAAATAATTAGAAGTTGACAGACTTACTCCCGGCTTATCTCTAGTATTCATGCTGGATGGTTTTTGTTTTCATAGAAAACCATCTTGTAGTCTTGTCTCCATGTATAGCATTCTATTAACATAGGTGTTTGTAATTATAGGCATGATTAGGATCCACCATTTTGGGATCGAAACGTCGCCCAGCAATAATATACAATGGCTGCTGCTACAAGGTGGTTTTATTTGAAAATGAAAACCCTCCAGCGTAAATTATTTAAAAGGCAATTAGAAAAATTAAAGGCATTCACTACACGCAAATCAGAAAGTTCAGATTAAAGAAAATGATAATGGTAAAACATCCACAGAATGTCAGTGGTGGGGTGATTGAGAATTTACATAAGGGTTAGAAACACTGTTTTCGAACGGCCTTCTCAACGCCCTGTTGATTCCATCAGGTGAATCGTTCCGTATATATCAACAAGGTGCGCAATCGAGTTAGCTGAAGACTGCATGTACGGACTATTGAAGAATTCGAGAATTAGTTCGTCCTATGGAATTCGTGGTGGGATGGGTCCTGGCTTCTCGTCGACGTTGCAGGAACCCTGATGCAGATATGCGGGCTAGAAATTTGGGAGCACCGTAGTCGCTTCTAACGTCGTGACGTCATGTTGCAGTCTTCTCTACTCAACAGTATCCGGCCTGAGAAGCCTCCGTATCGCCTTATCAGGAAATGCATAGATTGACTGAAAATGATTCGCATTTGTAGTAGGAAATTTTGATAGATATACCACCCTGAACCACCCTGGAGGGTGGAATCACCCTTCTGTCGCTGAGAAACCCTCTTTTCCCATTTTTATCGCCAACTCCTCTGCTTTTTGGCGATGGATAGGCCCGTTGACCCTTGCATCCTTTTCTCGAACTTTTAAAAACCATTCTTTGAGCGCAAGTTCAACATCTTCGTCCTTCCCTCCTCGTTACCTCTTCCGAGACTGACTATCATTCTGTACAGCAGCACGTTCAACAACTCTCTTTTAACAACTCGTTTTTCTCTCTTTCAACAACTTACCGTATGAGGATCTTGGGATGTAGGGAACTTCAAGGCAGCCGCGGTCTGGCTCATCTTTGGGAGGGCATCGTACTTTTTCAAAATGTCAAATTTTTCACTAGAAGAAAGATCACTACGTGTTTGACTCATTGTTGGGAGAACAGAGATACGGAACAGATACTACGAGCGGCTCGAAATAAACTGAGCGTTGGTGATGTGAAAGTTTACTCAAGTGTTATCGCTAACAATGATGCTCCCTGACCTCGGCTTTCGCCACATTAACCGAACTTACTGCCACAATAAGATTTTTTTCTGCGTTGAATATACGTGTTGATCCGTTCCGGGCCTTTTCTGCCATTATAAGCGGATTGCTGCACTAGCAGGTGCTACAATAAGCGGCGTCTACTGTAATTACCAGTTATTGGGCACTTTCTTCCGAACCAGAAAAACCTCTGTCGTGATTCCCTCACAGTAACCACTCCTTGTAATGTTTTAAGATTTTACCAAATAAACACAGAGAACGTTGAGCTAGGTGACTCCGAGGGTTTTTCCCAACCGCCATCGCTCCTCAAGAGGCATAACGAAACTCGATGTGGTCCATTCCGTGGGTTGCTGGTCAAAATACTCCTTGGGAGCAACTAATATCTGCTGTGGTTCATTCTCGCGGGATATTAGTACTAGGCCCATCCGCTTTAGCGCCTGCTGTGGTTCATGCTCGCGGGGCGCTCAAAAGACTCCTAAGGAGCAACCAGTATCTGCCGAGGTTCATGCTCGCGGGGTATTTGTACTAGGTCCCCCTTCCAAAAGACTGCATAGGAGCAGCTAATATCTGCTGTGATCCATTCTCGTGGGGTATTAGTACTAGGTCCCTCTTCCAAATGACTGCATAGGAGCAGCTAATATCTTCTGTGATCCATTCTCGCGGGATATTATTGTAGGTCCCCATCTTTTCATCTAGCGCCTGTTGTGGTTCATGCGCGCGGGGCGCTCAAAAGACTCCTAAGGAGCAACCAGTATCTGCCGAGGTTCATGCTCGCGGGGTATTAGTACTAGGTCCCTCTTCCAAAGGACTGCATAGGAGCAGCTAATATCTTCTGTGATCCATTCTCGTGGGATATTAGTACTAGGTCCCTCTTCCAAAGGACTGCATAGGAGCAGCTAATATCTTCTGTGATCCATTCTCGTGGGATATTAGTACTAGGTCCCTCTTCCAAAGGACTGCATAGGAGCAGCTAATATCTTCTGTGATCCATTCTCGTGGGGTATTAGTACTAGGTCCCTCTTCCAAAGGACTGCATAGGAGCAGCTAATATCTTCTGTGATCCATTCTCGTGGGATATTAGTACTAGGTCCCTCTTCCAAAGGACTGCATAGGAGCAGCTAATATCTTCTGTGATCCATTCTCGCGGGATATTAGTACTAGGTCCCTCTTCCAAAGGACTGCATAGGAGCAGCTAATATCTTCTGTGATCCATTCTCGTGGGGTATTAGTACTAGGTCCCTCTTCCAAAGGACTGCATAGGAGCAGCTAATATCTTCTGTGATCCATTCTCGTGGGGTATTAGTACTAGGTCCCTCTTCCAAAGGACTGCATAGGAGCAGCTAATATCTGCTGTGATCCATTCTCGTGGGATATTAGTACTAGGTCCCTCTTCCAAAGGACTGCATAGGGGCAGCTAATATCTTCTGTGATCCATTCTCGCGGGATATTATTGTAGGTCCCCATCTTTTCATCTAGCGCCTGTTGTGGTTCATGCGCGCGGGGCGCTCAAAAGACTCCTAAGGAGCAACCAGTATCTGCCGAGGTTCATGCTCGTGGGGTATTAGTACTAGGTCCCTCTTCCAAAGGACTGCATAGGAGCAGCTAATATCTTCTGTGATCCATTCTCGTGGGATATCTTTTCATCTAGCACCTGTTGTGGTTCATGCTCGTGGGGTGCTAGCAAAACACTCTGAAGGAGCAACTAATATCTGCTGTGTTTTACGCTCGCGGGATATTAGTAATAGGATCCTTCCGGCCTTAAAATAGGAGAAACATTGGTACTTAGGTATTATACGGAGGCCACTAGTTTTGAGGGGGCTCCCCTTTCCGGGGAAACGAGAAAGTTGTGTAGGATAGACATTAATGAACTAACAGTAAGAATTTGAAGCTATTACGACGACTAGTTTGTCTTCACCGCCTCCCAAAAGACAGCAATGTCGGCCAGAATTCGGAAACCAGTGGCCTCCGTAGGTATAATTCCATAGTACCGAGACGTTTCAACCAGCGCCTGTGATCGCTTTTGAATCACAGTGGTGACCTCAAATTTACATAAATTTACCCAACATTTACCTCAAACCTGATGGCGACGCGCACACCCGCGCGTACCACCACAACCTCTTTTCCTTATTTTTTTTGGGGGGGTTTTCTGATATCGAATTATACTCACAACGTTCTCCAACATTCGGGTAATTTGTTCAACCGTGATACGCAAACAAACATAAAAATAGGCTAGAAAATTGAGATGATTGTGCCAATCGTCTTCAAATGACACAGAACGGAGGAGCACAGAATTTCTCTGTTATAATAAATGTCAAACAGGCATCTAACTTTTAGTTGTCTATGATATTTGCTGAGAGCAGAACTGCTAAAACGTCCCTAGATTCAGCATATTAAATCCACTGCAGCCATTCATTTACCCGATATTATGAACATCAGATATCACGTGCACAGTTTGAAAATCATGGTAAACGAGATGGGAGAATATCAACTGCAAACATAATTTAGCACTGTAAACTTTTCGATTTAGGACTTGAAGATCTGGTTAACTTCAGAACGTTGATATGCTGACCCAGTTTTTCGGTTGAAGGCAACATTTTCCACTGGCAAACTTGCGCGACCCTCAAAATATGACCAAATGATGACAAACTTTCGTAAAGACTCACGAAGGAAAGAAATGCTTGCCTAATACAAAAGGTAAAACAACCGCCCGCCCAGTCAGAGTTATTTTCAGCGTCTACTCCTCTTTTAGTCGTGATGTAAATGAAAATGAAATGTGGTCCTTTAGGATCGTCGAGACGGAAAAGGCCCTTGGAAGGGGAAAACTGCCCACCACCGACTCTCCAAGACCGTCTCCTCAACGTAGTACGGTTCCCCCGTTCCTATACTTTATGGACACTACTCCTTGTTTACCAGATGCAGATATGAGCCCTTAAGATGTCCCTTTCCGGTCGTAACTCAGAACACAAAAACTCCCTCCGCCGAGTTTTTCGACTAACTTTTTTCGGCTCAAATCCGAGCTCTGGAGATACCATATATTCCTCTAGACGTCACTTCTCTCGACTTTTACAAATATTTTGCCCACTAAAGTTTCCTGATGCTTTGGACATCTACTGAATCATGCGTACTCCCAAGTCCCACAGTCTAAACAGTTGACTGCAAAGTCGTCGGGAGAACTTGGTGTGAAAATACTGTTGTAAACTTGTAAACTTTATTATTTCAGAATGGGATTAAAATCCCGCCTTGGATCGAAATGTAATAAGGGAAATAAATTAAAGGCCTACGAAATTACAACAAAAAGTACAATACAACTTTAAAACTAAGCCAGATTATTTTTACTCCAATGATTAGAACTGAGTGCTGCGAATTGAATTAGCGGTTCAGGTCTATTTTCAAGCGGATAGATTATCAACATTGTTTGGAGAAAGAACCCGGAAACTGTTTGGAATAGGAACCCGGAAACTACGGTAGGAGGGTGGAGTAAAGATAAGGAAGACTTGAAATAATGGAGACTATATATAGAAACTATTCAGCGTAGTGAATGAATGAATGAATGAAAAAGCATGTTTATTGCTATATATTATATACGTATAAAATTACATAATATGCTAATAAATACATGCGTACTAAAATTACAGTACGTAGACTAAAAATCTGTCTGCCGGGATGAGTTGAGCTCAAAATAACAGTTCTTGACGGAATGAAATATACGAAGAAATGATGAAGTGTGAAGAATATAGAAATGATGAAGACGTAGCACATATTTGACGGTGTAGTAGTATGAGGGATCTAGCTGTAGGTATTTCACCAGTTGAATTCGGTTATGAGTAGCCCTCTGTGTTTCGCAACCATGCTCCCATATCTTGCTAAGGCGAACCAGTCTCCGCCGTTCAACAGGTCTCTCAATTCCTGCTCGCCAAGATGTTCCCTCTCATAGAAGTGAAACTTTTAAAGTACCTAATGGGTAAATTCAAAACGGCTGGTCATATGCGACACAGTTGAGGAAAATCAAGGAACCTCAAAAACCACCTAAGAACCCAGAGAGGAAACCGCTGACACTCGACGAAGACGTCGCCAGGTCTGACCCCAAAGTCCAAGTACCTGTAGATCCGTCTTCTGGACTCTTGCGCTCTGGCCGCAGTCTCCCCGAAACAGGCCGAACGCCTCTCACTGATAAGCACATCCAACTGAGAGCTGTACATGCCAACGTCGTCCAATCCTAGGTCCATCGGACACCCTCTGTCTTCAGCGAGTCCTCGCAAGGCTGAGCTCCAGGAGCTTTCTGCTCGGATGGTCCTCTCCGTCACCGGATAACGACACCTGGGCAGCTTCAGGACTCTCACAACGTACGCGCAGTGCAGAGTCAACGTATGGATGGATACGGTTTCCAATCCAGTCTCCAGGTAAATGAAGTAGTTAGGGGCGTTACATCAAGATTGTTTGGAGACGAAACCCGGAAACCACTGTAGGAGGGTGGAGTAAAGACAAGAAAGATTTGATATACCGAGACTGGTCTACAGAAGCCATTCAACGTACCAGGCCAGTGCTATGGAAGTGATCAGCTGTCCTGTCAAGAGATCTATTTTGTTTAGAATTTGTTCATATAATTTTACGCAGGGCTTCAGATGCTCTTTGTTCAGGATTAGGTATTCCATACAAAGTATTTCATACACTTGGCTTACTTCTTTGTTCTAAACAACAAAAATTCTTTCCTTAGAAACAATTTCCAGTAGGGATGATGATGATAAATTTTATTTCCAAAATACAGATTGTCAGACGTGTCCTAATAATATTGCTACTAGCTTACAACCTTGCTAGCAATTTGCTTCTGAGTCTATGCTAGGCTAAGGGATGCAAGTTTGGGTAACGACGGACAGGAGGGTTCCAGCGAGCGAACGTTTAGGTAAAGAGCAGTTGTTGACTACCGAAAAAGACATTACACGCAGATTGACCACTAAGCATGAACACCACTATGGCCCGAAATCGTGTGAATCACTAAATCGTGGGAAAATATGCGGCATATTTTCGGAGAAACCCAGCAAATTAATTCGGACGGTAGTTGAGCTCGTCATCATCAGGTTATCTTCTTCTCTCAGTGCTGCTGACGAATTCATTCATAGGTCGCACAAAAACCTCTACACACAAAGGGTCCGCTCCATCGCACTAGCTTTAAGAAATGGCGGATGCCTGGGATGACATTCCCAAGGTAACCGACCTTGCGCCGGTTAATGTCCTTGAAAAGCTGTCTGTCCTGTAGACCTGCTCGATTCAATACATCTGTGTTCCGTACACGTTGCACCCATTGTATTCGGTGTCCTTGGAGGACATATCCAAGGTAACCGACCTTGCGCCGGTTAATGTCCTTGAAAAGCTGTCTGTCCTGTAGACCCGCTTGATTCAATACATCTGTGTTCCGCACGCGTTGCACCCATGATGTTCGCAGCATGTGAACGTCCACATCTCGAATGCTTCCAAGCGGTAGGTAGAGGCGGTTTTAAGAATCCAGGTTTCAACGCCGTAGAGTAACAAGAACCACAGATCCATTTCTCTGAAGTATAAATCTTATCCGAAAATCAATGTATGATGCCCGTAGGAAAATTCTCCCACCTCTTCCAAAATCTTATGACAAATAAATGAAATCCAAGCAGACAGGTCAGTTAATGACAAGAGGTTCTGCTTCATGAAAATTGTATCCCGTTTTGGTTTATTATTATTCTGTGAATAATACACCTATGTATTCGCTCAGCAAACAATTTTTATAACACCCCCTCAACATTTTTTATTTTCCGTTTCAAGGTGCGTAGATTCCAAGAATGCAATGTCCGTCCGCCGTATCACGTGTACCGGCCTCATTTTCGGTCTAAAAAATTCGTTCTTTCGCAAACATGCTCCATTTGGGCCCTAGTGGTGTCCCGAAACTTTTCAGCCCGATCGGAATACACCCAGGGATGTTATGAGTGAAAATGTTTATAAAAATAGGGGTACGTTTTGTGTTTTAGTAACATATTAGTAAAATGAGCTTTTGAGGTATCGTTTTCCATGTTTTGGGGGACAAGAAGACCGAATATGAAGTCGATTCTGACCTAGGAGTGGAAAATTAAGGTTGTACCAGATGTTCAGCTCCCAAAATTGATTTTTTATGAGTCAAAAACCAGCGAAATCGTCTGAAATCACCATCAATTTGTAGAATAACCCTAGGAAAAGTGTCAACACTTGGATCAAGACGATTGAATGGCACTACCAATGATCAAAGATAATTTGAAAAAAAAGGAGCATACCTAATTCGTGTTTTGGGGGCCAAAACTGGTGGAAACCATCAGAAATAGCTATTTCAATTATTTTACATGAAAGAAACAATAAATGAACATCCAGCATTTCTGTAGGTTTGTCCAATAGAATAATAAACCCATTTGACAAGAGTAGGTATAAAAGGAGAGAGCGGCGACTCCGGCCCTTTAGCCCTTCCAAAAGGGCTCGAAAAAAATACGGTTGGATAGAGGATGAACTGGTTCAGGGTGGGGGTAAAGTCAAAATCAGGGTCAGCCCTTTAGGGACGGCAGGAAAAATCGGTGAAGTTGGTGTTGGGAGGGGAAAATTTGAAAGGGGGGGGTATTAGTGGAAAGGTGAGTGGTGCAATCGATAGGGGACGGGTGAAAAAAGAATCGAGCAAAATTTTAATGAAATTGGTGCAAAGGGTAAGGGCGGGTAAGGGAGGGAAGTATTCGTTAGCCCTATAAATGGGGGAAAATGGTGTTTCTAGATGTTTGAATAGACATTTCTGAACGGCGGTGTGGAATGAAGAGAGTTTCGTTGTCGTTCAAATAGCCCTTTAAATAGGAGAAAAATGGCCGCTCAAAGGGCGTTAATATTAATGATCCGACAACTGGTAATAAGATAGGTACCAGTACCCTTCTTTGTCTGTGCAAACAAACTCGTGATCATATTCCGCAGTATCACGTAAATTTCAAATTGAAATTATCTCTCGTGGCCGCATAAATGTGAAGGTACATACGAAGTGAAGTTCGGTTTTTCGCAGAGAAGACGCAATTATCGAAATGCTCTCTCCTTTTATACCTACTGACAAGGACTTTGCAGCGTTGTTTACTACATCAGCAATCTTGAGTTATTTTCGCATGCATTTTTGTTTTTTTAATTTTACCCAAACGTGTCATAGTGGTTCTTGAGGTTCCGCGTTTTTGCCCAAACATGTGGTCACAGCACTCAAGCAAGTGCCCAAACATGTTATGTGTTTGCCCTATCACTAGTTTGTCGGTTAGAGTAGTATGGTACTATCGAATTAGTCGGTGGTTCAAGTACGAATCAAAAAGTAATTTTATTTTACAACAACGGTTAATTTAAACATGGTGACATATTATAATATCCTGGGTCACGCACATTCGAAATTGATACTGTAACTCCCACAGTTATCCCCCCTCCAGCGAGGGTTTGGTGAGCTTCTTCCTTTAGGTTTAGGGAAACCGGCTCGGGAACTTCACTGTTCGACCTGACTTGGAGTCGTTATCCTGTACTTTTTGTTGCCTTTAGGAATCATCTGTCTTGTAGGTACTTATCTTCTTTCTTGGATTTTTCCTCTGTCTTGATTTTGTCTTCTTTCATGAATTTTTCTTCTGCCATCGTGTCTGTTAGTATATTTATAATATCACATATATAAACTTCAATCTGTCAGTCGTAACGATTACTCGCGAACCCTTCATGGAGACTCGAAAAGTTTTGGTGTCCGTTCGAGCTCTGCACCAATTTCGGTTGATTTTTCTGTTCTGTTGGATGCTATTTTGGTTCATCATTTTGTGATTAATACACCTATGTATTCGCTCAACAAAAACTTTTTTATAACACCCACTCGAAATTTGTTCTTTTACGTTTCAAGGTGTTCAGATTCCAAAAATGCCGTTGTTTTAATGACTCTCTTACCTTCCAGTTTTTATGTTTGGTGGCAATGTGAATGTGGTGGTGCAGTATAGGGTTTCTCAAATGACATCTCCATGCGCCATCCTGTGATCACGTCGGCTTCTAATCATGACGGCTTCTGATGACGTCGTGATCACCAATTATAGGCGCTTGTTTGTCGGTTAGAGTGGTTTGGCACTAGCGAATTAGTCGGTGGTTCAAGTACGAATCAAAAAGTTATTTCATTTTACAGGAACGGTTACATGGTTACAGATTATAATATCCTGGGTCACACGCATTTGAAACTGATACTGCGGGTAACTCCCACACGTGTTATACATATTTACCCAAACAGGCCGTCTTTTCGAACAGTTTACCCTAAATTATATACCTACCCCTTCCAAGGAAGCAGAAGCTTTTTTTTCAATTTTGAGAGGAAAATTTTGTTTTTGTTTCCAAAATCAAAACTTCTACTCGCGTTTTACGTTTTAGAGGTTTCTGAGCAAATTTGGTTCGGTTTCTATCCACAAATCCTTGCCACACCCATGACTCCCTCAATTCAAATCCAACTTTACTTACATTTTATGGGATCATGCGGGTGGGTCCATTGCCCATGCGCAAACGTGAAATATGCGGTGCTTAGTTTCTCGCGACCTATTATAATATACCTATAGATCGTTATGCAATTTTATAGAAAATATGTAGGTAACTTATTTTAATAACTTTTATGAACAATAAATAATTATCAATAACATTTTTCAAGTTACGCGTTATGCTTCATGTATAACAACATATGAAATTATAGGTCTTACAGTTCTTGAATTCTCCGCGATCTGTACTTAATTGTTTGCGGGAACTTGAATTGATTATTTTTCAACGTTCAGTTAGCTATACGATGGCGCTATCGATCCAAAGAAGCTATGTGCCACTTGGCAGACTTTTTCTGGATTCGTAAATGAGAAAAAAAAATTATCTCCTCCAGAATGAAAATTTCCACAACCATTTTGCGTTTCAGACATTGAGGAACGTTTTTGGTTCCGTGTAGGTATGTCTGTCTGTCTGTGGTAATTCCTATTAACGCCCATAACTACCCGAAATAATTGTCGAAATGGGCTAAAATTTGGAGGGTAGGTGCGAGTTGGGTCACAGATGGTCCCATACAAAAATCATTGAAAAAGTACGGTAACTTTCGTCTGCGCAGGCGCGAACATGAAATGTTGACAATTTCCTTGTAACGCTTCCAACTACGCCAAAAATAGTCGTATAGAGCTGAAATTTTGAGGGTACACGCGGGTTTGATTGCAGATGACCTCATTTCATAATCCCCATTTCATAATCATGGAAATCGACCCGTCTGCTCGTGCGCAAACGTGAAATACTTGAAACGCCCATAACTACTTTACATATCGTTGAAATGAGTTCAGATTTGGAGGGTCGATTAGGATTAACACTTTGATGATTGCATATGACTGTCATTTGTATGCGCATGCGCGAATATGAAATTTTGACCGTTTCCTTTTGACGCTTCTAACTACGCGAAAAATAGTCGTAGAGAGCTGAAATTTTGAGGGTAAACGCGGGTTGGATCGCAGATGGTCCCGTATCAAAATGAGCCTACCCAACTACTGTATTCGTTCATGTGATTCAAGTGAGGAAGCTATACTGCCTACTAATCGAATTGGCAAACGTTTTATCCTTCTCTAAGCGGACAATTAAGGAAGTAGGTTAATTATTCCAAAAAAAATATTCTGCCAGTTCGGAAGACGAAACGATGATTTTATCAATCACAATCATCCTCCACTGCCGTCCTCAGTTTAAATGGAGAAAACCGTTCAGGAAACCACCCCAGGGTCATTTCCTCTTTTTTTTCCAAACGGGGACAGAGAGAATTTATTTCAGCCGGTTGACTTTCAAACTGCTGTCCCGAACAAAAGCTTAACTGAGGACTGTCGGGAACCCAGGACAGGATGAAAACATCAAAGCAAAGTCTCTTAACTGGCGCAGTCACGTCATATTGCACGATTAACTTGTATAAAACGTGTCCTCTTCGTGAAGTTGACTTACGGTTGGCTCGGTAAACATCCCGGAGTTCGGAAACGCTTTGTATCGCCCGTACATAAACCGAAACGGGGGTCTTACATGACTGAGGATCAACTTCGATCAAACTCGATGATTGTTTGGAAATATACAGCATGTTTATCTGACCTGAGTATAAGACTTCGAGCATGACAGTTTCGTATAAAGATACAAGAAGATTTTAACAACGAAGTATTCGATGAATTCCCGCATCATGAAGTTATGCAAGCCGTCAAGCAATATACAGTGAAACCTCGATAAGTGCAACCTCGTCAAGTGCAAATCCCCCTAAGTGCGAAAATAGTCTGATCCCTTCAACTCCTATTCTTTTAACGTAGGTTTTCACCTCTGCAAGGGCAACGCCAACCTCCCAATAAGTGCACACGAAAGATCTGGTGGAAGCCTCCGTAAGTGCACAAATCTCCTTGTTTAACGGGTGTGTTGGGTTGTTTGGCGGGTGTGTAGAGACAGGTTTGTCGAGGTTCATTATTGTTGGTTAGATACATATTGATCAATCGAGCACCTGTAGGGGCAAGAAGCTTCATCAACTGTAGACGATTTGCAGCAGTATTTTGAAGCGAAAGATGACGTACAGGGCCATTTATTCTCTACACTCGCCGAAATCAGTGCTTTTATTTTTAAAAAACCACAATGCAACAACCGGCGATTGAGCAATTTTTGGCAAAATGGAGAAACGCGAATGTAGTGCTTATGTTAGGTACATATACACCTACTGTATGTTCTTATTCTACACAACCTCTGTAAGTGCAATGTTTTTTGCCTCAACCTCTCTAAGTGAAAAACTCGCAAACTGTAAAACCTCTATAAGTGCACAATAACTCCTGTTCCCTTGGGATTGCACTTATCGAGGTTTCACTGTACATGCTTGTCAGGAAGGCAATCTTCCATCCATCACCACGATCGTTACTTCATGCTACGAGGGCAACTCTGTCATTAGTACACGGAACATCCGCATCATGATTCCGTGTGGCGCTAGCTGCCCTCATTTCGATCCAGTGCATCGACCTGAAACATACGCTCCTTGCTGACGCAGTTTAATACTAAATTCAAATTGTTCAGTTAGTACTTATTTGAATACAGTCCGGAGGTATGCAGAATAAATTTCATATTGAAATTACGGTGTACAGTTATGTTAATAGCCCGATATGTATACATTGCTTGACTGGCGATGGGGAGCTGGTCCTTGTTGGAGTGCGTGCGTTTTTTTTTTTTTTTTTAAATTATTTTCCATAATGAACCATTGGAATCGAGCATGAAAAAAAATGCTAACCCCCCCCTCAAAATTTGATGGTTTACGTTTCAAGGTATGTAGAATCCAAAAATTCAATAAACAAATTTGATGGACTATTGGATTTTGTTGGTAGGTACTTGTGAAACTTGAACAAACTGTGAAGTATTATTGATGGGTAAATTATTACACAACGGTAAATTATTGCATAATGGTAAATTATTACACAACGGTTCATCTACCAAGAAGGGGCTGGTTCGAGAACTATTTAAAACAGTAAAAAATGCGAGAAAACGGCATCCTGGAGATTTCAACCCCCCATTTTTCACCCTTTAGTAGTAATGCCGAGCTTCGAGGACCACCTAGACCCCAAACGGGACCTATAAACTATAACGTCACTTCAACATAATGTTCGGAGTTACGTGAACATGTAACTTTTTCACATGCAACTTTTTACTTTGGATAGTTAGTGTCGTGAGTCCCTCCCGGGAACACTCCACTACAACCTTAAAGCTCTCACCAATATTCCGATGTAGAAATTACCTTCCGTCAATAAACATCTGAGTGGGGAGACAGGCGACAGAATCCGGGGGACACAACCTGGTGCCCCACTACCAGCTCCCAGCAGGGAGCTGGAGGGAGAGGACTTCAAGTCCTATATAATCCCGGATCCTGGAGCTTTAGCTTCATTCGACACTTCCTCTAACCAGCTCTCTCTTCTCTCTCTACCTTCCTCCTCCCAGATGCCTGGTGGTATCCGCCGCTCTGGGAATTCACCTCCTACCTTCTCCTCTTGTCTACATCGGTGGATTACCGCCGCCTAGACAAGCACCTTCCTTCCTTCACCCACATCGGTGGATTACCGCCGCCTGGGTGAATTTCCTTCCTCTCGCCTACATCGGTGGATTACCGCCGCCTAGACGAGATTCCTCCCTTCACTCACATCGGTGGATTACCGCCGCCTGGGTGAATTTCCTTCCTCTCACCTACATCGGTGGATTACCGCCGCCTAGGTGAAATTCCCCTCGCTCTCATCTATTCACTCCTTCACGCCACCGTGATGATAAATTTAAATTCATCACAGTGGTGACCCCGACGGCCGCACCTCCCTGCGCCGCCACCAACCCCCGTCCCCGAACACACACCGTTCCCCCACCCAGGAACGACAAAACCCCCACCTCCCCCACGGCCGCACCTCCCTGCGCCGCCACCAACCCCCGTCCCCGAACACACACCGTTCCCCCACCCAGGAACGGCAAAACCCCCACCTTCCCCACGGCCGCACCTCCCTGCGCCGCCACCAACCCCCGTCCCCGGACGCACACCGTTCCCCCACCCAGGAACGGCAAAACCCCCACCTCCCCCACGGCCGCACCTCCCTGCGCCGCCACCAACCCCCGTCCCCGGACACACACCGTTCCCCCACCCAGGAACGGCACAACCCCCACCTCCCCCACGACAGCGCCTCCCTGCGCCGCCCCCAAACAACACTGCCCCTCCTACGCCGCCGCCACGGCCGCCAACCCTCCAACCGCGCCTAGCTGCGCCGCCAAACCCCTCACCCCACCACCGACCGTTCCCCCACCCAGGAACGGCAACCCCTCCACCTTCCCCCATGCCAGCGCCTCCCTGCGCCGCCCCCACACAACACTACCCCTCCTACGCCGCCGCCACGGCCGCCAACCCTCCAACCGCGCCTAGCTGCGCCGCCAAACCCCTCACCCCACCACCGACCGTTCCCCCACCCAGGAACGGCAACCCCTCCACCTCCCCCCATGCCAGCGCCTCCCTGCGCCGCCCCCACACAACACTACCCCTCCTACGCCGCCGCCACGGCCGCCTGCCCTCCAACCGCGCCTAGCTGCGCAGCCAAACCCACCTTGTAAATTTTTGTACATATTACTCCACTCATCATCATCAGCCTCATCACCATTGTACATATTCCTCCAATAATTGTCACTTCATCAATTTTTTACTCATCACCATCGTTATCCTCATCACCATTGTACATATTTCTCCCATCATCAATTTTTGTCATACTACCTTCATCAATTTTGTCATACTACCTTCATCAATTTTGTCATCCTACCTACTACTAATTTTGTCCTACGTCTACTTACATCTACTTATGTCTTACACCTACTTATGTCTTACATCTACTTACACCTACTTATGTCTTACATCTACTTACATCTACTTAGCTACTTAAGTCTCCTTATGCCTACTTTTGTCTACTTAGCCCTACTTACGTCTACTTATGTCAACTTATGCCTACTTATTCTACTAATTGTATGTCACCCTAGCTTTAAGACACCTCCGGTCACTCTTCTGCCTTCAGCACTACCATTGTTTGTTTCAGCCTTCAGCTCCTGTATCCTTGCGCCTTCAGCTCCCCTTTTTGTTTCCGCAGCCCTCAGCCACTGTCAACTTGAGCCTTCAGCTACCTCAATCATTGGTTCGAACTGGGGGGACCTCTGTCGTGAGTCCCTCCCGGGAACACTCCACTACAACCTTAAAGCTCTCACCAATATTCCGATGTAGAAATTACCTTCCGTCAATAAACATCTGAGTGGGGAGACAGGCGACAGAATCCGGGGGACACAACCTGGTGCCCCACTACCAGCTCCCAGCAGGGAGCTGGAGGGAGAGGACTTCAAGTCCTATATAATCCCGGATCCTGGAGCTTTAGCTTCATTCGACACTTCCTCTAACCAGCTCTCTCTTCTCTCTCTACCTTCCTCCTCCCAGATGCCTGGTGGTATCCGCCGCTCTGGGAATTCACCTCCTACCTTCTCCTCTTGTCTACATCGGTGGATTACCGCCGCCTAGACAAGCACCTTCCTTCCTTCACCCACATCGGGGGATTACCGCCGCCTGGGTGAATTTCCTTCCTCTCGCCTACATCGGTGGATTACCGCCGCCTAGACGAGATTCCTCCCTTCACTCACATCGGTGGATTACCGCCGCCTGGGTGAATTTCCTTCCTCTCACCTACATCGGTGGATTACCGCCGCCTAGGTGAAATTCCCCTCGCTCTCATCTATTCACTCCTTCACGCCACCGTGATGATAAATTTAAATTCATCACAGTTAGCATCCGAGTTTGTCACCCTAGAACAGAGTTACGTTTTAGAGCTGCGTTTTTCGGAAAATAGTTGCGACAATTCTCTAATGGTTCTGAATATATCCAAATATAGATTATTTTTTATGTTATTTTCTTTTAATAAACTTGTATAATTTTCATTGCTGCCCACCGGAACCGACCAAACAGAAGTTTATATGAAAGAAAAATTGAACTCAATCGAATTGACGCTATAATGATGAATAAATTGGTGATGATTGTGATTCTAATGAATGCATGGTCTTTGTTGGGAAGTTCTGAAAGTCATCAATCAGTAAATTACCAAAAAACCTTTGGTCACAAAATGAACTGTTTCCAGGGAACCATTTTTGGAATCTCACAGTCGGATTTTCTTGAATTTCATTTCCGCTCCCCGAACATTCCTCCTCTTCAATACCTCTCGTTTGTACATACACAGGCATTTCAACGGGATGGCCTACACGAAATTGACCTGTACCAAAACTGTTATATAATATATTTTATACACAAAATAATTTACCTGTTTGGACGAGTTTGCAGCGGTTTATTTATTCATTTTTCAGTGAGAAGGATAATATAATATTATACTCGACGATGTAAACTCAGCCGATCGTCCATTTACGTGGTGCAAATTAATACTACGTTTGAGCGAGCTCAAAGAGATCGTTCTCTTATTAGTTCCCACGGTGACCGCACTAGGTATTCTAATTATTCAAAGGCAAATCTAATTATTTCAGGCTTCTCCTAGAGCATGTTGAATTGATAGTTCACTGGGCTGGAGCGAGTTCGTGGAAAATAATATTACCTATGTAATTCTCTCTGCTGCCCTGCTGGTGTCCACATCGTGTCCCCACAAATGTTCTATTCTTAGTGGTATAAATTGAGTTTTATTTTCAATAATGAACCATTGGAATCGAGCTTTGAAAAAAAAATTCTAACACCCCCTCAAAATTTTCCCCCAAATTTTTTTTTTCAAGGTATGTAGAATCCGAAAATGCAATAAAAATATTTCTGTCTGTCCGCCGTACACCGCACGCCGTATGCCGTACTGGCCACTTTTCTTAGTTAACATGGAAAAAAATTGATGAAATTCGGGATATAGTTTCCGTTCGGGGTCTAGTTGGTCCTCGAAGCTCGGCGTTACTGTCAGTCATCTCTAAGGGGTTCAAAATAGGGGTTGCAATTTTCAGAACGCCCCGTAGCTCAAAAACTTTCAATAGAAGGGTATGGTTTTTTTGAACGTTTTTAAATTGATCTTGAACTAAAGAATTTTTTGAGACCACCCGGTGCACTGAACGTCCAGCCGTTCGTGTGCACCAAAAAGCTTCATCAACACAATGGTGAATCAAACGGTATCATCACTAGGGAGCACCCGATTATAATCAAGGATGGCTGTATGAAGTCGAGTTGGTTGTTGTGTGATATTATTTCTGCCGGCTCCAGTACTCGATTTAGGGATTTCCTGGGAGGAGCTCGAGGATAGGTATACTGACCACAGAAAACATTGATCAACGCAGAAGGGGCATATCTTCACAGGTTAATAATAAACCGTTGTGTAATAATTTTCACTTTCCTAACCAGACGTTGTGGCATCAAAAGCGACATGGTCAGCTATGGCTACTTTCATGTACAACTACTCGAAGATGATAGGTGGACCCACCACTTGCTCATAAACTGCTCTTCATCACTGTAGGTAACAAAGAATTGTGTTTTCCGCGTTTCACGATGCAAAAAACAGCGTACATATTTTCCATAAAGTACCTAACTGATCGACAAAAAAATCGTTTTGACGCGAAGGCGGGAATTGGCTTACGGGACACTAACTCGGCTTATTCACTTCATTCCCTATTCTTAACGGAACGTGTTTTTTATTCGACGGTTTTGACGCCCTCGTTCTCATGCAAAGCTAATAACCTCGTTCGAGGGAATAACGAAGCAATTCAGGATACCGGCTTTCCATTTTTGTTGCTGTTGCAAAAATCCCTAACTGGGACCAATAAACCAATAATGGAGGCGCAAAATTCGTCCTTGAAACACGAAGCATGAAACATTGTTTTCTAAGTACGTCTTAAGCTGGACACGAGATGATCAAGCGGGGCGATTAGAGTACAACTAATTTGGTATTCTAGTTTTTGTTCATCATTAGGTAGTGATCAAAATAATTGACGATTATTGTAAAGGGGTGGTAATATAGAAATATTTTCTTAGCAGAATGCACAGGTCAAAATTGTCAACGAGAATATAATTACAAACTAGAATCAACATGTGTAAAATCATTCATACACATCGTTGGCAACAAGTTGGTAAACAGGGATTTGTGGAGTTGTTTCAATTCGCATTTCTACACTTCCCTTCGAATTGATTCTCTCTGCTTGCTATGGAAGTCTTTTCTCAGTGAACGAACCTTTCGGGTGAAAGTAGAGGAGACCTTCTTCTCTTTTAAAGATGCCTGTGCTGGTGTGCCCCAAGGATCCTCCCTATCACCCCTCCTATAATACAGTCTATACTGTGGCGACTTCCCCGAATCATGGCTGCTCAGTTTGCTGATGATACTGGGATACTAGTGGCTGGAAACACAATCCCGGAAGTCAGGCGAAACTTGCAGGCACACCTAACCAAAACTGAGGAGTGGTGTGACAGGTGGAAGGTGAAGAGCAATCCCACCAAATCATCACTTGTCACATTCACCCTCAGGAGAGGTTCAGTTTCGGGCATCCAATTGGGAGGAAGTGAAGTTCCGTTGGCAAGTGAGGTCAAGTACCTGGGTCTTACACTAGACAGGAGGCCGACATGGAAGTCCCACGTCAGTCGGACTACTAAAGAGGTGAAGCGGCGCGTCCTTATGCTATGGCCAATGATCAACCCAAAATCTAAACTGAACATCAGCAACAAACGACTTCTTTACTTGTCACTGGTCAAGCCAGTGTGGAGCTACGGCTGCGAGATTTGGGGTTCGGCTTGCAAGTCCACTGTCAAGAAGGTACAGGTAGAGCAAAATAAGATATTGAGAACTCTCGCCAATGCTCCCTGGTTTGTGAGGAATGACACTGTCATGATCCTCCCAGACCATCATAAGATTGTTCAAGTAATAAACTCAATGGGTGGGGTGACCTACGTGAGCGCAGGCGCATAGACCCACTCACTCCCCACTAGTCCTCCTGACCAGAGTAGAGTGGAGTGGGCTCTATAAATACGCCCAGACTACGCCTGTCACCTCATTCTACGCTCTCCTCTAGTCGCTGACTACTCTCTCTCCTCACTCCTCCTCTTGTTCTCCTCACCAAAAAGATCCCGGGCATGGTGGTAGCCTCTGTGCTATAACCAAACCGGGCAAAGCCTCCTAAAAGATCCTGGGCATGGTGGTAGCCTCGCCCTATAACCAAACCAGGCACATCTCCCTAAAAGATCCTGGGCATGGTGGTAGACTCTGCTCTATAACCAAACCAGGCAACGCCTCCTAAAAGATCCTGGGCATGGTGGTAGACTCTGCTCTTGCGCTATAACCAAACCGGACATAACCTATCCTCACGCCTTCAGTTAGTAGTGAATGTACGTCACTTATGCATTCACTACAGACACCCTTCATTCAGACCTCCGCATGGAAACAGTTGATGAGGCTATAAAAAATCGGTACTCAACACTCCGTATCCGTGCTGAAGGTCACATCTACCCCGAAGTAACAGCAATTGCCGGACCAGCGCCCTTTGCTGGACGCAGATTAAAGAAGAAGGTACTGCGAGACAACGTAAACATGCAAGATGGGCCCAATGATTGAACGATGGCCACCATCGTCAACAGTACCCCTTCCACTCCACTCATAGTCTGAAGGACTGAGGTGGGACCTAGCTGTATGTACAGAGAGACACATTGCGTTACCTATGGATCCCTAGTTACCAATGGACTGTTCGCCCGGAAGTGGAAATACGCACTCGGCGATGCTCTTCAAGTGGAAATACAATAAATTGATTTGAATTGATTCGTCAACTCTGAACCCCCTAGTTTCCAGGAAAAATCTTCAAATTTTGTACTTGGTAACGGTTTAGTAAATATGTCAGCCGGTATTTCCGAAGTAGGTAAATATTTGAATTCCACCACGTTCTCCGTCACGTATTTGCGAATGCAGTGATGTCGTACGTCGATATGTTTAGTTCGGGAGTGGTGTGTCGAATTTTTCGCAAACTGTTGGCGTAGGTAGAGTGCCTCTTTTGTCGCATTTCCGAGTGCGAGATACTCTGCCTCAACGCTCGACAAGGCAACGGACTTCTGCTTTCGTGCTTCCCAGAATATAGCTCGTCCTCCTAGTTTGAAAAAAAGTCCCGAGTAGGAATGTCGGTCTTCAGCACAGTTTGCCCAGTCGGCATCGGCGTATCCTTCCAGGGGCTTTCCAGTTTTCTGGAACAAGATCCCGCGATTTGGAGTCCCCTTTAGATAGCGCAGAACTCGTTTTGCCGCTTGCCAATGTTCGCCAGTGTAATTGGTGTTAAATTGGCTCAGCGAGTTCACCGCGCAAGCAATGTCCGGGCGAGTAGACATTGCGAGGTACATCAGCGATCCGATAAGTCGCTGATAAGGGTATTTGGCCATTTCGTTTGTCAGTTCATTGAATTTCGTCGTATGCCTTATACATAACGCATACGACGAAATGGTGGCTTACCACATTTGGTCTATTAAATATGTCTAAATAATGTCTATTAAATACAAAGCTTTTCGTCAACTTCTGAGCATCAGGTAAGTACTTAATAAATTAGTGGTAAGCTAAAGGTGTTTTTATTTTCTGTTAATTCCACATTGCATTTCGTTTGTGTCTGGGTGTTCGGGTTTCTTGAGCTTCAGTCCTAGTTCAAGTGGTGTCTTCACGGGTCTCGAGTTTTCCATTCCAAAATGCTTCAAAATGTCCTGCGTGTATTTTTTCTGGGACACAAACACCTTCCTCTCGTTTTGGTTTTGGGTAAACTCGATTCCTAGACCGTAGTGGATTGGACCTAGATACTTCATCTTGAACACGTTCATCAAGCTTTGCTTCACCTCTTCAATCAAATTCGGATTATTAGAAGCCAGCCATAGGTTAGGTAATCAATATAGATTGCTAAAATTATTATGTCGTTATTCTCGCGAGCTTGGTACACACATGGCTCGGATTTGAGTGGGTTCAGTCCCAGCTTTTTCAAGTTTTCGTCCAGCCCAATCCGTCAAGCTCAATCAGAACGCCGGAAAATGGCGTGACCTTTGAATAATGGAAGAAAGAATAATTTCTGTGGCTCGACAATATTAAATAGTAGCTAATTTATTCGTGCAACCATGCAGATTATTCGTATATTATCGGATTATTGTAGCACCTACTGGTTTATTATTTCCAATAATGAACCTTTGGAATCGGACCCGAAAAAAAAAAAAAAAAAAAAAAATCCCCCCTCCCTCCTCACAAAATTTGATGGTTTCCGTTTCACGGTACGTAGAATAATATGAAAATGGAATAAAACAAATTAGAAAGGATTATAATAAAACACCTACGTTTGGCATCGTACTTACCAAAGAGTGAGCTCTACGGAAGTTTGCCAACGATAAATTATTGAAAACAAGGATTGTTTCATTTATCGCTTATTTTTCATTCATTTTCAAAATTATTGGGTGTATATTAACACCGTTATTCTGTGAGGAAACCTCGCTGGGTAATTAAGGTCATGAATCTGCAATAAAAAGTGAAATTTTTACTTCCCGGGTTTTGGAAGGTTATCGGTTATGAAAATTCGAGTTTTGCTGGAGAGGAAGTTATTTCTGTGTTGAACACTGAAGATTCCTAAGCTGGTTAGATACGCCCAAATGGCAGGGAAATATAGGAAAATCACGGTGTCCGAAGTTAATTTTGATTGGCACTTGATTTGAATTCATATTATATTTTGATTCGTATTAGATTTTGATTAGTATTTGCCTCAGTTTTGATAATGGCACCTAAATTGCAAAATTCTTCCACAACTTAATTTAATATTGTGCGGGTTTTAGCGAGGGTCTCATATAGATTTTGATCAAGTTTCTTAATTCCATATTTCATTTTGGTTTATTATTCTGTGAATAATACTTCGATGTATTCGCTCAGCAAACGATTTTTATACCCCCCCCCCCCCCCCCCCCAAATGTTTTCTTTTACGTTTCAAGGTGCGCAGATGCCGAACATTCAATGTCCGTCCGCCGTATCATGCATACATCTACTTCATTTTTGATCTAAAAAATTCGTTCTTTCACACACAGGCTCCATTTGGGCCCTAATTGTGTTCCCCGACGGCCCTAATTGTGGGCCCTAAGGGTGTTATGGGTGAAAAAATGAGGGTAAAAATGGGGTTTATTGATATTCATCAACTGTGACAAATCTCGTTTTGCACGTTACATCCACAATAGTAGTCGAATTCGACGAATATAATATTACGGCTATCACAGTTGTCGATTGAGTTGAAACGTGACGTGACCGCACACACGCATAATGTGAACAGATTTCTAAAGACTGAATAAATAACTATAAGCATGACAGCTAAGGAGCCATCTAATGGTTGAACGTGAGATAGGAGTATTAACGTCGCGTGAGAGCTGACCGTAAATTTTTGGCACGAGGGTTAGCAGTGGGCGGGGTGCATCTTCGCCTTCAGTCTCAATTGCCCTTGTTTATCCATTCCTCCTCCTCCTCCTCCGCCTGTCCAGAAAAAGGTGTCTGCACTGACAGCCACGGAATAAATTCATAAGGAAATCCGTGCCAAGGTTGAAGAAAAAAAAAAAAGGTTTTGGATCAGTTTGGGATCCTCACGAAAATATTCACTGCGAGGTGGGACATTGAGATTTTGATCTGCCACCGAAAATAGACCCTTGGGACCGTCAGTCAACCAGAATTAAATTGTTATCGCTCTCAAACAGAGTCTGCTGCATAAGTGCGGTAGCGAAATCCAAACGAGGTCTTATTTCCTATTGGGGAAACTCACGGGATCGTTGAATCTTCATCCAGTCACGTGAATCCTATCATTTTGAATATCCAGTCACACGCCTCAATGCTAGGGACGAGGGAGCGTTGCCAGAAAGTAGAAAACTCCAAAATTCTGACGGTAATTAACACGTAACTTCGCTTTTTTATGCAGGTAGGCTGTCCCAGCATAGATTCTCAAGTTTTGGTTTATTATTCTGTGAATAATACACCTATGTATTCGCTCAGCAAAAAATTTTTATAACACCCCCTCAAACTTTTTTCTTTTACGTTTCAAGGTGCATAGATTCCAAAAATGCAATGTCCGTCCGCCGTACGCCGTCCGCCGTCCACCGTCCGCCGTACGCCGTCCGCCGTATCACGTGTACAGGCTTCATTTTCGGTCTAAAAAAATCGTTCTTTCGCACACATGCTCCATTTGGGCCCTAGTTGTGTCCCGAGACTTTTCAGCCCGATCGGAATATACCCAGGGGTGTTATGGGTGAAAATGTGTGTAAAAATAGGTACTTTTTACGTTTTAGCAACATATTGGTAACATGAGCTTCTGAGATATCGTTTTCTATGTTTTTGGGGACGAGAAGACCGAATATGAAGTCGATTTTGACCAAAGAGTGGAAAATTGAGTTCTACCAAATGTTCAGCTCCCAGAATTGATTTTTTATGAGTGAAAAACCTGGGAAATCGTCTGAAATCACCATCAGTTTGTATAATAACACTGGAAAAAGTGTCAAGACGTGGTTCAGGACGATTAAATGGCGCTACCAATGATCAACGATAGTTTAAAAAAAAAGAAAAAAAAGAGCGTACCTAATTTGTGTTTTGGGGGCCAAAATTAATGGAAACCATCAGAAGTAGCTATTTCGATTATTGCGCATGAAAGAAACAATTAATGAACAGCCAACCTTTCTGTAGGTATGTCCAATAGAATAATAAACCCATGTGACAAGGACTTTGCAGCGTTTTTCATTAATTAATCAATTCCTCATCACTGACTGGTTTTAAATATTATTATTGTTCAACTGTCCAAATTAGTAGTTGCCTCTACGAAATTAACGAGCTATCCCAACATAGATTCTCATATTTTGGTTTGCTATTCTGTGAATAATACACTTAGGTATGTATTCGCTCAGCAAAAAATTTTTATAACACCCCCTCAAAATTTTTTCTTTTCCGTTTCAAGGTGCGTGGATTCCAAAAATGCAACGTCCGTCCGCCGTATCACGTGTACCGGCTTCAGGTCCGACCGGTTTCGGTCTAAAAAATTCGTTCTTTCGCACACATGCTCCATTTAGGCCCTAGTTGTGTCCCGAAACTTTTCAGCCCGATCGGAATATATCCATGGGTCTTATGAGTGAAAATGTGTGTAAAAATAGGTACTTTCTGTGTTTTAGTAAAAATGAGCTTTTGAGGTATCGTTTTCCATGTTTTTGGGGACGAGAAGACCGAATATGAAGTCGATTTTGACCAAAGAGTGGGAAATTGAGGTTGTACAATGATGTTCAGCGCTCCCAAAATTGATTTTTATTAGTCAAAAACCTGGGAAATCGTCTGAAATCACCATCAATTTGTATAATAACACTAGAAAAAGTGTCAACACATGGGTCAAGACGATTAAATGGTACTATCAGTGATCAAAGATAGTTTGAAAAAAAAAGGAGCGTATACCTAATTTGTGTTTTGGGGGCCAAAATTGGTGGAAACAATCATAAATATATATTTAAATTATTTCACATGAAAGAAACAATAATTGAACAGCCAACCTTTCTGTAGGTATGTCGACCCATGTGACAAGGACTTTGCAGCGTTTTTCATTAATTAGTTAATTCCTCATCACCGACTGGTTTTAAATATCATTATTGTTCAACTGTCCAAATTAGAAGTTGCCTCTACGAAATTAACGATCTTTTCGATCCCATTTTAACCGTTCCAACTAATTTATAACTGTTGTTCCAACTTACCTGTTTTTTGAATTCGTAACTTAGCCATAATCGAGCATCTTTCATAGGTTACACACCATTTTCCTTGTATTTCTACCAATAGTTACCACATTCACTTCCTGCACAAAACTTCATGTAAGCAGCTTATCAACGTTATCTAATTAATGTTATCAATATCACCACGCAAAAGCTATCTGTATTACTCCACTAAGGTTATCCATGGATGCTCCGTGTACTCATGGACACTAAAGAACAGGGCTGTGATAATATCCATATGGAGTTTTTTGTGCAATATTAGATATAGGAATTGTTATATTTTGTCATCGTACTTATGTGTAATGTTGAATTTTGTGTGTTAATTTTACAAGGACTATTTTCATATTACCAACAAAAGGAAACAATCACAGCCATCCCCCACCCAACTACTACGTCAATTTTCAACCTACATCACTGCATAAAGAAGAGGAGGAGAGGCGTTGGCGGCCATTATTCATTCTGAACACACGTTGCCCAAGTCTATGTGCTTCAAAGAAAACTCATCTGTGATATTCCAATTCATCCAAGCTCTAGTCATCGTATTTATAATTTAATCATCGCCAATTGGCCGCCCTATTCAATAGCTCCCTGAGATCTGGTACCTTCCCTGAATCTTGGAAATGCTCCTACGTTACTCCTATACACAAATCAGGTGATAAGTCCAAAATCAAGCATTATCGGCCCATATGCACCATATCAACTATTCCTAAAGTTCTAGAGAAACTAGTGGTCTCGCGTATTTATTCCGATTTCTCACGGTGTATTGTCCCGGAGCAGCATGGTTTTGTTCGCCGTAGGTCAACCATGACGAACTTATTGGTATTCCAGGAATATGTCATGAGGGGGTTTGAGTCTGGGGTGCAGGTGGATGCGATTTCGACAGATTTCTCTAAGGCTTTTGACAAGCTGTCACACCGACATGTTTTGTCGCTCCTGGAATCCCTGGGCATCCACGGCTCTTTTTTGAGTTGGTTGGCGAGTTACCTCACGGGGAGACGGTTGAGGGTCAGAATTAAGGATACCCTTTCGGAGGCTTTTGTCGCGGGTTCGGGTGTGCCGCAGGGATCTCACTTAGGTCCTTTGATTTTCCTTGTGATGATAAATGGAGTTTCTGAGTTGTTTAAAGACGTTCGATTCCTAATTTTTGCTGATGACCTGAAAATATTTTCTTGCGTGCGGTCACCTGAGGATTGCCGGCGGTTGCAGTTGGGTCTGGATCGATTGGGAGTGTGGTGCACTTCCAATAATCTCTTCTTGAATACCAGCAAATGCTCAGTAGCCTCCTTTTCACGCTCTCACACCCCTTTATCCTTTGAGTATCAAATTGAAGGCACCGCTCTGAGGAGGGTATCCATTGTGAAGGACTTGGGAGTTTGGCTAGATGTTAGGCTATCCTTCTCCCATCACATTGACCTTGTTTCTAGTAGGGCTATGAAAGCTTTGGGTTTTCTCAAGCGCCACACACGTGACTTTTCCAGTATTCCGGCGTTGGTCCTGTTGTACAGGTCGTTGGTCCTCCCCATCCTTGAATACGCTTCTGTAGTTTGGGCTCCCTACTACAGTTGCCACATTGCCCAGCTCGAGAGGGTCCAGCACAAGTTCTTGCGATTTATAGCATATAGGCTCCATATACCGGCTGAAAGAGTGGATTATGAGGAGCTCATGGCAAAATGTGGCCTAGTGTCATTGGAGGATCGCAGGAAATGCGCCGATATGGCCTATCTTGTCAAGTTGCTGAATGGACGTTTGGATTGTGCTGAGCTCCTCTCGCTTATTAACTTCGCTGTTCCGCAGTTCAACTCCCGATCGATGTCACCCTTTATGGTTCCATTTAATCCCACCAACTATTTGTACTTCCGGCCCATCTGCCGAATTCCCAGAGAAGCGAATGCCCTCCTTGCTAGGGCACCAGATATTGACATTTTATCATCCAGCGTCGCCACCATGAAAACTCTAATCCTGACCCGAACTTGATTCCCATTTATTTCACCCTCAGTGTTTGTCCTTCCTTAATTGTTCCTTCGCCTTAGTGCTTACCTATATATTTATTGTTATGCTCTTTGTTGCTTGCTTCTTTATTACTATTACTTGCTTTGTATTTATGTACTTTCATGTCATTATTCTTTGTAATTGGGTTCGCCCGTTTAAATTGTAACTAAATAAATAAATAAATAAATTCATCAACGTTCCTTCATTTTCAAGAAAAATCCCATGGTGCCACCGATGGAATGAAGTTTTGGCTGATTTCTAACTTGGAAGAAAAACCACCTGTTACCTGCCTTGAAACTACAGTTACCGGCTAATTTGGAGAAGTCACCACCGTCATCTGGACATCATCTCTAGTCATTCAGAACAGATAAGCCTAGTCATTAAGCCCATTTGTACCTGATCAAGACTGAGTGATTATAATAATATCCTTGTCCAACTATAGATCTCCAAAGCGTAACCAGTGGCCACTGTAGGTTAGGAATATCAGAATATAGTCATCCTAAAGCACAAGTTCCTATAAAGTGACATTATTTGCAATAAAGTTAAGTATTTGTTGGTGTTTCATCAATTTGATATCTGCGTCTCATTGAGCATCCTTAGTTCCTATTAGATTTAGTAGTACCTATATTATTATTTCCTCTGTGTGAGGTGGTCCTTCGAGTTCTTTCATTTTTCTTAACATTTTTCTAGCATTACTGGGTCGGGACATTTGCTGCAATCAAAACAGTAGGTCTCACCCCAACAACTGTTCTACCCAAAATAATAAATGTCGCAACTAAATCGGTGGGATAAATCCTGTTTTATCGAACGTAAAAAGAGATAAAACAGTGACCGTTCATGAAATTTCCTCAGTAATCAAAATCATGGAAATTTTTCTGTAGTGTCCTTTGAACTGTGGCGCTTGAGTACCAAATTTTTGTTGTATTGGATGTAGTAGCTACGTGATACATTTCAGGCGTGCCTACCTTCCGAGGTAAGAACGCAGCGAAACAGGCAATAAACAGTTCGTCTACCATCGGATCTTCCCGTGATCTTCTTCGTTCAATCAAGTCCCAGATACCACTTGATCCGAGGCTCAAGAAGGATTACCATTACCATCGGAGGAAGCGTCCTAAGCTTCTCAACTCTATCACGAAATGCTGTAATGACGGTATTATTGACTCCTCCACAAAACGAGCTAAGGCCATGCGGAATATTATCAGCAGTAAGTGCGCAATGATGAAATTTCCGTACATGATTCGTGACGACGGATTTATTGTTGACGGTCATCGACACTTTATCTACCTTATTTGCTCGTCAGTTTGACAAGGTGCTGCAGGGGTCTCCCTCCTACAATGATTATCAACCATGCCTTGTTTGGGCAGTTCCTTTATCACTTCGGTTACAACTGATGAGCAAAGCTGCTACGAGCCTCAAAACTCAGTTGGTAGCCCTGACGGTTCGACTGCCCCATTATAATTGAAATCGAAAAATCGAGTAAATGTCCCTCCTAGAGAATCCAATTCTCTATCGGAATCGACAATTGAAAGTTTCAGTATTCCTTAGATTACCCCACGCCAACTGTGCGAATTTGTGGAAATGTACGTTTTCGTATCTGACAAAATTCGAATTACCTATTACCTATCATAATTTAAATATCGAGAAACGAGCAAAGTTACCTCCCAGAGAATCGTTTTCTTAATTGGAATCATTTATACAATGACCGAATATCTCAAATTTCATACCGGTTTCAACTCTGTAAAGTTTCAAAGTTTCATGAAATTTTCTGGTAACTGTCGAACTGATAAGCTAAAGTTCCTCAGATTGAAAGCCTACCGAGACTGAAAGTTGGTTTATTATTTTCAATAATGAACCATTGGAATCGAGCATGAAAAAAAAAAAAATCTAACCCCCCCGTCAAAATCTGATGGTTTCCGTTTCAAGGTACGTAGAATCCGAAAATGCGATAAAAATATTTCTGTCTGTCCGCCGTTCGCCGTACGCCGTACTGGCCACTTTTCTTAGTTACCATGAAGCAAAATTGATGAAATTCGGGGCTTAGGTTCCGTTCGGGGTCTAGTTGGTCCTCGAAGCTCGACGTCACTGTCAGTCATCTCTAAGGGGTTCAAAATAGGGGTTGAAATTTTCAGAACGCCTATGCCTTTTGGTTTATTATTCTGTGAATAATACACCTATGTATTCGCTCAGCAAAAAATTTGTATAACACCCCCTCAAAATTTTTCCTTTTCCGTTTCAAGTTGCGCAGATTCCAAAAATGCAATGTCCGTCCGCCGTCCGCCGTATCACGTGTACAGGCTTCATTTTCGGTCTAAAAATTTGGTCTTTCGCACACATGCTCCATTTGGGCCCTAGTTGTGTCCCAAAACTTTTCAGCCCGATCGGAATATATCCAGGGGAGTTATGAGTGAAAATGTGTATACAAATAGGTACTTTTTGTGTTTTAGTAACATGTTAGTAAAATGAGCTTTTGAGGTATCGTTTTTCATGTTTCTGGGGACGAGAAGACCGAATATGAAGTCGATTTCGACCCAAGAGTGGAAAATTGAGGTTGCAATTGATTTTTTATGAGTCAAAAACCTGGGAAACCGTCTGAAATTACCATCAATTTGTAGAATAACACTAGAAAAAGTACCAACAGGTGGATCAAGACGATTAAATGGTACTATCAATGATCAAAGATAATTCGAAAAAAAAGGAGCGTACCTAATTCGTGTATTGGGGGCCAAAATTGGTGGAAACCACCAGAAATAGCTATTTCAATTATTTTGTATGAAAGAAACGATAAATAAACAGCCAGCGTTTCTGTAGGTGTGTCCAATAGAATAATTAACCCATGTGACAAGGACTTTGCAGCGTTTTTTTACGTGAATCTTTCCACCGTTTTAAATGGTTCTCGAACTAACGAATTTTTAAGACCACTCGGAGCATCGTACGTTCAGCCGTTCGTTCACAGTAAGGCCCCGAAGTTAGCACCGACAGGCATTTTCAACAGCAGGGTAAATGAAATTGTAGACATTTAGCCCAAATCTCGTAACCAGGGACGCGCTAACAATCGGGAGTTGGCCCGAGATAAAATCATTGCTAGGGATCACCTGATTATATTCACGGAGTATGAAGTCGAGTTGGTTGTTCTGTGATATTATTTAATTCGAAAAATGATGGCTCTTTTGGAGTTTGTTGATAGGCAGTGAAACTTGAACAAACGTTGAAGTATTATTGATGGTTAAATGATTATTACACAATGGTGAATTATTACACAACGGCAAATTATTACACAACGGTGAATTATTACATAACGGTAAATTATTGCAGAACGGTAAATTGTTACAGAACGGTAAATTATTACACAACGGTTCATCTACCAAGAAGGGGCTGGATTTTGTTGATCGGTACTTTTGCAACTTGACCAACCGTTGAAGTATTATTGATGGGCAAGTTATTACACAACGGTTCATTATACTCGACCACGAAGGTAGGTAGTGACCACAGAAAACAGTGATCTACGCAGAAGGGGCATCTATTTCACTCCACATCAACAATTTCCCTTCAGAACTTCATTATTTGCGTTTCAGTTGTCATTTTAGTTACTCCACATCAACAGTTTCGCTTCAGAACTTCATTACTTGTGGTTGTTCTAGCCAGTTTAGCTACTGCTTGTCATTATTTTAGCAATTATTTTAGCAATTTTAGCAATTATTTTAGCAACATTCAACGTGATTTAGGTAGGTACCTAGTAACGAGTACGGGGTTAGGTACTAACCTACGGAGGGTCCGCGATCTACATGATATGTGTAGAATCGTACATATTATAATTATTATATAGAAGGGTTATCTATAGAGAGAGCTGTGTTCTTTACAAAATAATAAACCGTTTTGTAGGGACATGCAGCGTTTTGTAACAGAAGAAAGCTTCGTGCCGCGAAATGAAACGCTCCAATCAAGGGTGATTGAGCTCTAATAAGCCTGCGGCTTTGGAATATCTGAAACGAGGGTTGAGGATTAGGCCGGTGGAACTCCGGACGGAGAAAATCGCTCGGTAAGGGCCAAGATTATTTTTTCACTCCCCTTTTTCAGATCTATTGACCGACCGAGGCTGACCTCCCTCTCGCCGAGGTGGTCAATGCGTCGGACTTCGGATGTAAGCCGTTGATACTTACTGAATCGTAGTCCGCTATCAGCTCGGCTTCGGCCTGGAACAGAAAAGACGAGGGTCATGTCCTATCAAATAGAATATTCACCGAGTTGGAGAAGGAACAAAATAGCCACAAACTGTTATTTTTCTGTGTTTTCAGTTATTTGCTCTTCAGTGTAGCAGAATATGCGAGAAATTCGCAGTGCGACCGACTCCTAGTAGTTGACAATGGCTCACCTTTACAGCGTACGAACACTGCATTAAATATTTCAGGTTATCACTTTTTGTTATTTCAATTTTCTCAGTTGTCTTGACATACCTACGAGTCTCATTATTCTAAATACCTAATTTTTCTGATAGGATTGGGGATGTTTTTCAGTCATATCCTCGTATCCGCACCACATGGGTATTTGAGCGAAAGGTTTGTATCCCTTAATGGTATATTATAGGTTCGTACGCCCGAAATGATAAACGGGGATGTTTATTTAATTTTAGATGCGAGTTAGCGAGCACCCATACCACTTGAAAGAACGCGCAGAATTACGATGTACACCTCCAACTCCATTAATTATCTCTCGCTTGATAATCGATTACCAAAAACTCCGCAAAACGTTCCTTTATCAGGGGATTTTGAACTCCTCAATGAGGAAAATGTATACTTTTTTCCCACCCTCAATTATGGTGAGTTATTGCAAACTCCCTACCGAATAAATTGTTTACATGATTTAAACAAATATTGTATTGTTATTGTATTGTATTTTTTTTTTAACCGGCCATTTTGTTGGGCTCAGTTACAATTTGAATTATGGATCAATAACTTGATCGTTAACAAATATTTATGCAACACTGTCCAGATACGTGCAGAAATAATAACAAGGCATAATAAGCAACGGTTCATTCCTCCTGTCTAGAAACCTGTTCTTCGTGGATCACTGAGTTCCTTTCAGTGTAAGATTTTAGATCCTGATTTAGTAGGGTTGTTATTTTGTGGTGGATTTCTACCGGATTTTTAAATATTGATCTATTAAAATGCTAAACTCATTACTAGGGACTGGAATAAAAATTATATGCACAAAATTTGGTCAAAATATGCACTCGAAATGGGAAAAAATATGCAAAATATGCACCCCAAGAAAATTACGTTTTAAAAATTTTTAAATATTTCTAAAATGAACTAAATTTTGTTGTGAGACGACCAGGTAGTCTATACATTATGTCCCAGTCCTCATCGCGTCCTTTAAAAATTATAGAAAATGATCGAGGAAGTAAATGGAATGAAAATGTACACACCTTTTTATCTCGACTATACAATATTTATATTTATACAAAAAAAATCAATCGCTATCACAATTATTATAGCACTGGATCACAATTGATTTTTTCAAATTGTAAACTGTAAATCTCCTACGGTTGTCCCTGAGGAGCAACTTTTGGGCAGAAAACGATCTCTCGACGTCACAGGACACGATGGGTAAAAATTTCAATTCTGAGAGTTCACCTGGGGTAAGGCCAGATCAGAGGTCAGAGTGCACCCCACTCAAAATTCCCCTATTTCGATTGAAAATGCAGAAATATGCACAAGACGGCCAAAATATGCAAAAATCTCCGAAATCGAACAAAATATGCAAAATATGCTATTTAATTTTCAATTTACCACAAGCTAAACGCTTCAGATACCCCCAAAACGGAAAAGTAGAACGATATACACGATAAAAACACATATATGCAAAATATGCAAATTTCAGTCCCTACTCAAGACAATCGCTCATTTTCTTTGAAGAATCGCTAAAATGAAGTTTGGCCTCAACTGCTTCGAAATCAAATTATTGTCTCCTCACTCCAACGGTTAAATGCGCTCGTACGACGCAATTCACGGTGGACCCGAGTTATCACAATATTGTATCCGTTTCCACCTACAAACAGTAATTTGAAGGTTGAAGTTGAGCGGTTGTCAGACAGCTGACAGTCCGATTTCCACGTCGGATGCACCGCCGGAAATACGATCTCATAACTGTTTAATTTCCGAACCCGCTTCGCGCAAACAGTGATATCGTGAGTTACCATCTGACTGATAAGCGTGACACGCTTGTGCTGGGCGTCGGGGATTGAGAATACTCGTACTTGCGATTACAACCGGTATTTCTTGTTCGAACTGAATCGATTCAAAGCATCGAGTCTTTAGGGGCGCCCCGTAATGGCTAAGGGGGGAGGGAGGAGGTACGAAATTGCTATATATAATAAAATGTTTCATTTGATAGGTGCCATAGCCAATCAACGTTTAGAGGACACAGGTTGGTTGAGAATAAATTTAAAACTTCGTTGTTCACCTGCAACCGATAAGCATAATATGAAAACCTGCTCCAAGTCCACCGCAGCTCACAGTAGGTATCTCACTAATAATCTCAGCACAATATTACAAAAGCGGTAACTAATGAGTTCCTAACAGCTTGCTGTCAATCTATTGACACACAAGCGGTAGGAAGTTCAGTTCGTAAGAAGCCAAGGGTAATCGATCAACTAACATACGCATTAGTCCTCCTATAATTTAGGGTCTCTCCAACCCACCAGGTAATGGTAACATAAACTGTAACCATCAAAACTTACGAGTTCCTTGTTAAATCGCAACCCCCCCCCCCCCCCCACTAACAACACCCTAGGTCCCTGAAAAGGCCAATATTTCGATGGGAGTACTGTTGGACAGTGCTAACCAAGAGGTAACAGAACCAGCTCTCCAGCTTCAACACTCAACCAGTGGGTAATTTACTAGGTACCTAATTTATTAAACAGGTTTATGGAACAAGATTCAATCTATTATTCAGACAAAAATAATAGCTGTTTTCAAAGAAAAACGGAGTTATTGAAAAAATAGTCTATTTCCACTAATACACGAAAAACGCAAAAAACACTGTTATACCGGTTTCGGTGATCAAACCATCGTCATTAACACACAATAACTGTTTCTGGTGCCCAACATCGATGTCTGAATAATCGCGATGGTGTGTGTTACTGACGATGGTTTGATCACCGAAACCGGTATAACAGTGTTTTTTGCGTTTTTCGTGTATTAGTGGAAATAGACTATTTTTTCAATAATTCCGTTTTTCTTTGAAATGGGTTTCCACGATTTCTTCGCGAGTGATTTAGTTCGTAATAGTTGTTTTCCTACTTGTGGCATAAATTGGTTAAGCATTTCGTGATAATTTGCGCATCACATCACATAATGTCAAATTAATGAAGCAGGTGTGGACTGCACATAATTACTCATTTCACCATAGGAACCCTTGCGCTCTCCGCAAACACCTGGTCGTCCGTTGTGGTCGGGATTTTATAAAAAGGGAAAAAATAGCCGCGGCAGCGCCCCAGCCCGGCTCTTGAAAACACTTGTTGCTCAGTTTGAGTTGAAGTGCTTTTCCACGCTTGGGAAAAATTCCGAGTCCTAACGTACGACCCCCCAGGCTCCCGAACTGCAGAAGTTTTTTGCTCTTCCTGTGAACGAAGGTAATTCAGCAATATAAACTCCCCAGCCCCTCAATCCATGGAGCCCATGCAGTCCCATCTAAGAGATGAATAAGAGAATTGTTGTTGGGATTGGTCACTTAATCAAAAGATCCAATATGCCGACGTTTCGATTTATTTATAAATCCTCTTCAGGGCTGAGTTGATATGACTTGGTAGTGAAAAGAGCGTTTACATTCTTAAGGTAAGTACGTCATTAGAACAGAAAGACAGGCAGCAGGGACGCAAGAGTTATTGGACAAATGAAAAATTTTACCAAGGAAAACTGTGTACCAGAAGAATATTGTGACAGAGTGCTCTCTACTCTGTTCCTGACAGAGATTATAAATTGTTGTTAGGATTCTTGAGAGTTGGTCACTTAATCAAAAGATCCAATATGCCGACGTTTCGATTTATTTACAAATCCTCTTCAGGGCTGAGTTGATATGACTTGGTAGTGAGAAGAGACATTCTTACGGTGAGTACGTCATTAGAACAGAAAGACAGGCAGCAGGAATACAGAGTTATTGGACAAATGAAAAATTTTACCAAGGAAAACTGTTTACCAGAAAAATATTGTTACAGAGTGCTCTGTACTCTCTACTCTGTTACTCTTTAACAATTCTTCTGTTAAACAGTTTTCCTTGGTAAAATTTTTCATTTGTCCAATAACTGTATTCCTGCTGCCTGTCTTTCTGTTCTAATGACACGCACTCACCTTAAGAATGTAAACGCTCCTTTCACTACCAAGTCGTATCAACTCAGCCCTGAAGAGGATTTATAAATACATCGAAACGCCGGCACATTGAATCTTTTGATTAAGTGAACAACCCTCAGGAATCCTAACAACAATTTATGCTGAGTGGTAAAGAACCTTAAACATTTATAAATGTCGTCGTTTTCTCACTCACTAGCAGCAGCGCGCTTGAACTTGAATGGGGATCGACTGATAAGCTAAATTCAACGCTACTGGCAACACAGAACGTGTTATTGCCAAAATATTTAACGCTGGCTCTTGAAAATCACCGCCAGTAGTGGCTACCCAGCGATGCTCCCATAATTTTCCCTCTAAAACTATATTTCGTCAAGAGCTCTCCACTTTAAAAATAGTTTGTTTAATTACACACAAAATCGTAAGATCCAGTATTTTTTCACAATCATTAGTTTCATATTGATATGGTGTAATAATCGATTTCGCATGTTTTGCATTATAGGAGTTCGATAAAAACCATTCAAATAGCCTGTGTTATACTCTCACTTTTCGTGGCTATCTTCCTTGAAGTTGTCAACAACTGCAGCTATCCGCAGTTACTTTTACTTTAGTGGATTTTTCTTCTTCTAAATCTGTTTTGCTATAAACTCAGTGCACAGTAGCTAAGAAACAAAACGACGTATACCTATTTTCAAAATATACTGTGATGGCGGTGGAGGGGTGGGGGTTAAACGAGAATGAACCAGGGACAAAAATCATGAAATGAAAAATCGATGAGTGATAAAAATTGGTTTGCAGTTTCTCCTCAAAAGTTGAATACAATCAGTTAGTCAGTGTTGCAGTGGAAACGACGATGAATAGGTGCATTATAAATAAATTCACCCCATCACCCGCTCAATATAGCCGTTCAGCAAGCTGTGGCATACAGAAAACGCTGCAAATTCCTTGTCGCATCGGTTTTTTATTATCTTGGACGTACCAACTGGTATGCTATAAATACATTGGTGGTTTCTTTCATGTGCAATAATTGAAATAACTATTTTTCATGGCTTCCACAAGATTTGGCCCCCCAAAACCCGAATTACACTCCTATTTTTGACAAATTATCTTTGATCATTGATAGTGTCACTTAATTGTCTTCATTCTCCTGTTGTTACTACTTCTACTGTTATTATGCAAATTTATGGTAATTTCAGACAATTTCCGAGGTTTTTGACCCATAAAAATGAATTTTGGGAGCTGAACATTCGTTACAACCTCAATTCATCACTTTTTAGTCAAAATCGACTCCATATTCGGTCTCCTCGTCCTAAAAAACATGGAAAACGATACCTCAGAAGCTCATGTTACTAAAACACCGAAAAAATTTCTACACAAATTTTTTTTTTTTTTTTTTAGATTCAGATCACATAGGTGTATTGTTCGCGAAATAATAAACTAAAATGGTAACTCAAGGGACTCGAGACAGACCACGTCAATAACTGCAAATATTTTCCCTCCAAAACCGCCAAAAACTGCGTATGAACACTGCTCAAAATTGGTATTCAGTGACAGTCTAAAAATGTGATTTGGCTGATTTGGAACACTTAACAATTTTTAATTAGGTACAACAAACTTTTCGAGCCAATGATTAAATTAAAGCACCAATAAAAACGTGATCCGTGTGCGTTGAATTAGAACCTTTCAGTTGTTGATAATTAGAACTGTTCAACTGTTCTTTGTTTGTTTTTGACATTTTCATGTCTTTCATATGGCACATAACAAAAAAATCGTCACGAAAATCGTCACGAAAAATCGTCACGAAATTTGCTCACGAAAATTGTCCCAAGTCGCCACAATGATGATTATGACCATCAGAAGTGAAGTTGGAATTAGGTAGGTACTTTACAGTTTGTTATGTCTTTGCTATGGCACACAAACAAAAAAATCGTCACGAAATTTGCTCACGAAAATTGTCCCAAGTCGCCACAATGATGATTATGAAGTTGGAAATAGGTAGGTACTTTACAGTTTGTTATGTCTTTGCTATGGCACACAAACAAAAAAATCGTCACGAAAACTGTTGACGAAAACTGTTGACGAAAAAAAAACTGATCATTATCAGGAAAAGTACTCAAGTGTTATAACATCTGACTACTAATACACGTGGTGTATTTACGTGGGTCGGTCCTCTGCGTGAGTTATCAAGGGCACTTAGTCACATATCCGCGGTGCACTAATCATAATGAATTCCAAGGATTTCTTAGAATTTGTGCGTGGTACGCCGTTTACATCCCAGGCCACCGACACTGAAAAATATGAACGATTTCTACAAGTTCATGGTGACCGATGGACGTTTAAACCAGACACAGTGCGAAAACGTGAATACAGGGAACGGAAAAAATTAGAAGCCAACAAGTCAACCCCAAAATCTGACACGGAACGAAGTCGTGAGTCAGAGAACGAAAAAAATTGGAAGCCAACAAGTCAACTCCAAAATCTGACACGGAACGAAGTCGTGAGTACAGAGAACGAAAAAAATTGGAAGCCGGCAAGTCAACCCCAAAATCTGACACGGAACGAAGTCGTGAGTCAGAGAACGAAAAAAATTGGAAGCCAACAAGTCAACTCCAAAATCTGACACGGAACGAAGTCGTGAGTACAGAGAAAAATTTAAACGTAAACAAACACCACTTTCTGCCAAAGAACGAGCGAGGGAATATCGTTTACGCAAAAAGCTTCGTGTGGCCATAGCGAACAGAGAGAGTGACGACGAAATAGAAATTTGCGAGATGGGCAATCCTCATAATTATATTCCGCCGCCACTTTCTCTCGCCGATGTTGAATTCGATAAACGATTTACTTCGAATCGTTTTGGTTTCTCATGTTCGGTGTGTGATCGACTATGGTTCGAACGAGATTTGCGACCTGCGCCTGCTAGTGCGACACATATTTTGACAGACGACTTTCCCAACGAAATCGTATCAAATTTTAAAACATGCGACAAATGCTACCGATGCCTATGCCGAAACAAAATTCCGCGTTTTGTCGAGATCAAACGGATTCACATATCCGCCAATACCAGCACATTTGCCTCCATTGGATGTTATAACAGAGCGACTCATCTCACCACGTCTCCCTTTTATGCAAATTCGTCGATTGCGGTTTGTAAAAGGGTCTAAGGCTATCATTGGTCAAGTTATAAACGTCCCTGTCGAAGTAAATAATATGATACACACTTTACCGAGACAACTCGACGACGACTTCTCGTTTAATGTACACATCAAGAAACATCAAATTCACAAATCATCTGCGTACAGTGGATTTGTAAAGAAAAGTACAGTAAAAACATGGTTACGCCATCTCGTCAATACGCCACTATACCGCCAATACGGTGTAACAGTGGACGAATCGTTTCTCGGTGGTACGGGTGACAGGATAGACGACAATCTAGCGGAGATGGCTATCGACAATGATCAAGATTCGCACGAACCGACTATTGAACCAATAGGAAACGACCCGTCGACTGTTAAATCGCTGCTTTTGGCCAAGCAACACACAATTCTTTGGAATGAAGAAAAATATCTATCACTCGCGCCTGGTATGAATCGTCCAGTAATTGCTTTGTGTTACGATGAACATGCCGAGGAATTGTCTTTCCCTGGTATCTATATCGGTCAACCTCGCCGATTTAACCAGCGTGTGCACGATGCAGCTGGTGTTAATAATAATAATAATAATAACGACGAGGATGAGAGTAGACGCAAAGAAGTATCTAACACAGTGTACGCAATGGCGACAAGTGAGATCCGACGTACCGATCGTCGGGGTGTCAAACCCGAGCACATCTTGTACATGGCAATGAAAGTTATGCGTTTGCGCTTGTCCGATGGAATGCGATTTGTCTTTAAATCTTCCAACAATATCAACCTTTTAACGCGAGAAAATATGGAAGACAAAGAATTAATGGAGTCACTCGTCGAAACAAATTTTGCGTTTCTAAAATCTATACCCAACTCTGTCCACTACTGGTCTGCGCGTAAAAAAGACGTATTTGCGATGATTCGACAATTGGGAAAACCGACTATGTTCTTGACAATGAGTGCATCCGAATATGAATGGAACGACCTGCTTCGTTTACTATACCGCCTCGAAAACAATGGGCGCGAATGGATGGGTGAGGGTGCACCCGAAACGTCAATGAGCAGCGATTTGCGTACGACGCTTGTTAACGAAGATCCAGTAACATGCTGCCTATACTTTAATAAGCTTATCGACACAATCATGTATATTTTGTCAAAACCATATAGTCCCTTTGGCAAATATCACATCACCGATTGGTTTAAAAGAATTGAATTTCAACAACGTGGAAGTCCACACGCACACATTCTTCTTTGGTTAGCCAATGACCCAAAAGAAGACGTGAGCGAAAACATGCCTCGCTCAATAGAACTTATAGATGCACTGTGCTGTGTAGACGCTAACCAACTTGAAAGACCGCATCGTCAGACACACAATCACACTTTTACGTGCTACAAAAAAAGCAATAGCGAAGAGAACAGAGTGTGTAGATTTGGAGCGCCATTCTGGCCGATGAGCAAAACTCACATACTGCTTCCAATGCCAAAGGAAGACGGCCGCCGAGATAAATTACGCGCAATCTATGCTGATATGCATAGAGGGTTAGAATTTGGGAATTGCGATTCAATGGAAGCACTTTGGGGAGAATACAATGTTTTTGAAGAAGTACAGTTACAACCATCATCTGCACTTTTAATCTATGGGTTCAAATATAAAGATGCAGATTACCAGAGATGATTCTGTAATGAAATATGAGGAAAATGCTTGATGAAAACCCTTTGTTGAAAACTCATTAGGTCGGGGATGAATAAGTAGACAATATTCCTTGAGACTCACCACCGGATCTTCATTACTATTGTTATTATTATTGCTATTATGTTTCCATTCGTTATCATAAAGTATCTGGTAATTCTGGAGAATAACCGAAACGGGGTTTCCACAGAGCGAGCTCATTTTATAATCAAAAGGCCGTTCCGGCCAGCAGCGTTATTCTTTTCAAGATATTTCATTCTCTAAGGGCCATCCATTTATCCCCTCAGCGTGATTACGACGCAAATTAAAAATAACAGGACCGAGGCTTAACAAAAACGGGAAAAATAATAAAAAAGACTCGAAAAATCCCAGAGATAACAACTAAAGACCGCCGAATAAAGGCCTGTAAAATTAGCTCATGTATAGGTCTCGTTCATAGAAAAATGTTCCAGTCGTGCAGCATGACCGTATGAGCCATTTTTAAGAAGTAGGTACCTAAAGTAATTTTTTCAACAATCAAACATTATTTACCATAGCTCAGTGCTCATATTTGAACGCTCTTTCGCCTCAAAACCGTTCCTTATTCGACACAGTTTAGATACAATGTTAAATTACCACCATCCTCCGTTTTTGATAATTTTCTGTAACATATTTATGTTACAATCATTGCAATTGTGAGGAACTGCTCAGTATTAAGAATCAATCTTTGATCATGGGAAATATTAATTTTTTGCGGATAGAAATAGTGTATCAATGTAATTATTGACATTCATGGTGAATTTCAAGTCGTTTTTGGGTAGATTTTCTCATACATTTTTTTCAAGGGAACATATTTTTTGCTGTTAAAATAGCGTTTTTCTGTCTAGAGCCCCCCCTAGTTGTGTCCCCGAAACATTGCAGCCCGATCGGGATATAACCAAGGGTGTTATGGGTGAAAAATGGGTGTAAAAATAGGGTTTTATGGGGTTCTAGTAACATAACCTTGTGAGGCATCGTTTTCCACGTTTTTTAGGAAGAGGAGACCGAATATGAAGTCGATTATGACTAAAGAGTGGAAAATTGAGGTTCTAACAAAGTTTCAGCCTTAAATTTACGTTAAATTTTGATCTAAACTCGTCAATCTTCCGGCACAGTTTGTGTCCCTTTTTGGGAGCACATTTGGGTCCTATTTGTGCTCCGAAGCTCGGCAGCCCGACCGGAATACACCCAGGGGTGTTATGGAGGGGGGGGGGGGGGGGTTAGGCGTGAAAATAGGGGTTTTCAAAGTTTTTTTGAGGTTTTAGTGAACATGAGCTTCTGAGGTAACGTTTTCCATGTTTTGTAGGGCGAGACGACCGAATATGAAGTTGATTTTGACCAATGATTGAAGAATTGAGGTTTTTATGAAAGTTCAGGTCGAAAAATTAATTTTTCTGGACACAACTAGGGCCCAAATGGAGCATGTGTGCGAAAGAACGACTTTTTTAGACCGAAAATGAGGTAGTTATGCATGAAACGGCGGACGGCGTACGGCGGAGGGCGTACGGTGGATGGCGGACGGACATTGCATTTTGGTTTATTATTTTCAATAATGAACCATTGGAATCGAGCATGAAAAAAAAATTCTTACCCCCCCTCAAAATTTGATGGTTTACGTTTCAAGGTATATAGAATCCAAAACTGCAATAAAAATATTTCTGTCTGTCCGCCGTACGCCGTACGCCGTACGCCGTACGGGCCACTTTTCTTAGTTACCATGAAAAAAAATTGATGAAATTCGGGTTATAGGTTCCGTTCGGCGTCTAGTTGGTCCTCGAAGCTCGACGTTACTGTGAGTCATCTCTAAGGGGTTCAAAAGAGGGGTTGAAATTTCCAAAACGCCTATACTATTTTTTTACGTAAATATTTTTACGGTTTTAAATAGTTCTTGAACTTGCGAGTTTTTTAAGACCATCCGGAGCATCGTACGTCCAGCCGTTCGTTCACAGTAAGGCCCCGAAGTTTGCACCGACAGGCATTTTCGACTCCAGTGTGAATGAAATTGTATACAATTCAAACCAAATCTCGTAACCAGAGACGCGCCCACAATAGGAATTTGTGAATACGGCCAATCATTGGTAGGGATCACCTGATTATATTGGCGGAGTCTGAAGTCGAGTTGGTTGTTCTGTGATATTATTTCGCTTGAAAAATGATGGCTCTTTTGGAGTTTGTTGGTAGGTAGTGAAACTTGAACAAACGTTGAAGTATTATTGATGGGTAAATTATTACTACGGTAAATCATTACTCAACGGTAAATTATTACACAACGGTTCATTATACCATCTACGTAGAAGGGGCTGGAGTTTGTTGGTAGGTACTTTTGCAACTTTTTTTACTCCTCATCAACAATTTCTTTTCAGAACTTCATTATGTGTGTTTCTTTTTGTTAGGTACTGTTTGTCATCGGCAGAATTATTTTAGCAACATTTAACTCGTGATTTAGGTAGGTACCTAGTAACGAGTACGGGGTTAGGTACTAACCTACGGAGGGTCTGCGATCTACATAAAATGTATATAATAGAATAGTACATATCATATTATATAGAAGGGTTATCTATACATAGAGCTGTGATCTGTAACAGGAGGGTATTCTATACAAAATAATAAACCGTTGTGCAGGGATTTGCAGCGTTTTTGAAACCTACCACCTTGAAACTGAAAAGAAAAAATTTTGAGGTGTTGAAAATTTTTTTTGCTGAGCGAATACATAGGTAGGTGTATAATTCACCGAATAATGAACCAATAGCTTGAGCCCGCATATTTGTTCATGCTCGCGACCACGCCACAACTGAACCTTTAATAGTGGAATTCTTAATAAAGTGTCTAGGAATGTCAGAGATTGCAGGATAAAAGAGTTTCGTAAGTGCTGCCGCACAAAAAGTTGCGACCAACAAGAAAAGAAAAAGCTTAACCGTTCAATATTGTCAAGGGAAAGAGCTATTTATTACTTGGAAAAACTCCGCTTTAAATAGACAATGGGGAAAGGAAAAATTCCCGGCGAGATAAAAAGGAAAAAAAAACTTTGTAACATTTATATGCGAGTGGGGGGGGGGGGGGGTGGAGGTCGTAAATAAGGTGCGAGGTTATTGTGTCTGGGGTCAACAGAAAGGTGGCTCTCTACCATGAAAAATTTAATTAAGAATGAGATGTTGTTATGGTCAATGGCGAGAAGGTAAGTACAGGACAATCTCGGAAGGTTTCGTCAATGGACCGAGGAGAGCAAAAACTTCATAAAACCTTGTTCAACCTTTTCAGCGCGAAGAGCGGAAGAGCGGTATGCGGCGGAATTACGAGGGGGGTCCGGTTTCTCAAAAAAAAATTATGAGAGCAATCTCAACAACGGGGGATACGCACTTTTTCCCCTGAAGGAGACATTCTTTGTGGGAAGAAGACGGTCGAGGGATCCAGGGAAATTCTTATAGAGGAAATGAAGTTGAATAATTTCATAGAACGCCTCCTCCCCAAACAAGACGTAAAAAACGCTGGAAAAGTCCTTGTCACGTGGGTTTATGATTCTATTGGACATACCTACAGAAATGTTGGCTGTTCATTTATCGTTTCATTCATGTGCAATAATTGAAATGGCTATTTTTGGTGGTTTCCACCAATTTTGGCCGCCGAAAACACGAATTAGGCTCGGCTTTTTTGTTTAACTGATTATATTTTATCATTGATAGTACCATTTAATTGTCTTGACTCACCTATTAAATACAACTTCTAGTGTAATTATACAAATGTATGATGATTTCAGACCATTTCCCAGGTTTTTGACTCATAAAAAATGAACTTCGGGAGCTTAACCTCGTTACAACCTCAATTCTTCACTCTTCGGTCAAAATCAACCCTATATTTGGTCTTCTTGCCCTAAAAAACATGAAAAACGATACTGTACAAGTCATGTTCACTAAAACCTCAAAAGTACCCACAACGCCCTGGGTGTATTCTGATCGGGCTGCCGAGCTTCGGAGCACAACTAGGACCCAAATGTGTTCCCAAATAGGGACCCGAAACTGTCTGCGAAGGAACGACGATTTTAGACCAAAATTGAACGTAAATTTACAGCTGAAACTTCGTGAGAACCTCAATCTTCCACCAAATGACCAAAATCGACTTCATATTCGGTCTCCTCGACCTGAAAAATATGGAAAATGGTACCTCATAAGTTCATGTTACTAATACACGGAAAACATAAAAAATACATACTTTCATGCCCATTTTTCACTCATAACACCCCTGGGTATATTCTGATAGGGCTGCAAAGTTTCGGGACACAACTAGGACCCAAATGGAGCATGTGTGCGAAAGAACGAATTTTTTAGACCAAAAATGAAGCCGGTACACGTGAAACGGCGGACGGCGGACTGACATCGCATCTTTGGAATCTACGCACCTTGAAACGTAACAGAAAAATTTTTGAGGGATCTTATAAAAATTGTTTGCTGAACGATTACATAGGTGCATTATTCAGAGAATAATATAAACCAAAATTTCGGGAGCGCTAGTGTTTTACCGGGAGTCACTCTCACCACTCTAATGTTTTGTCGGTTAGACATCTTCATAGCGATCCTAATCAACTGACTGATTATAAATATTTGCGAATTATCACGTAAAATTTACACTGATAATTTATTGATACTGGTTTATTATTTATAATGAATATTAATTATGAACCTTATTAATAATGAACCTTTAGATTAGATCGAGCATGAGGGAAAAAAACGCTGCAAATTATTATAAAAAAGTTTATTATTTCCCTGTGTAGATGCCCCTTCTGCGTAGATCACTGTTTTCTGTGGTCAGTACCTTCGAGCTCCCCTCAGGAAAGCCCTAAATCGAGTACTGGAGCCGGCCCCGGAATTAAAGTGTCCTACAAGTGCGCGGGATTCAATAATTTATTCAATCATATTCATAGTTATTCATGAAGCATATTTAAGGCAAATTAATAATAAACCGTTGTGTAATAAATTACATTTGAGTAATAATTTACCGTTGTGTAATAATTTGCCCATCAATAATATTCAACGGTTGTTCAAGTTGCAAAAGTACCTACCAACAAACTCCAGCCCCTTCTACGTAGATGGAATAACGAACCGTTGTGTAATAATTTACCGTTTTGTGTAATAATTGACCGTTGTCTAATAATTTACCATTGTATAATAATTTACCCATCAATAATACTTCAACATTGCTTCAAGTTTCACTACCTATCAACAAACTCCAAAAGAGCCATCATTTTTCAAATGAAATAATATCACAGAACAGCCAACTTAACTTCATACTCCGTGAATATAATCAGGTGCTCCCTAGCAATGATTATCTCGGGCCAATTCCCGATTATTGCCGCTTCCCTAGCAATAATATCTCGGCTGAATGCATACGATTTCATTCACTCTCCTGTTGAAAATGCCTGTGGGTGCAAACTTCTGGGCCTTACTGTGAACGAACGGCCGGACGTACAATGCTCCGGGTGGTCTTAAAAAACTCCCAAGTTCAAGAAATATTTGCAACCGAAAAAAAATTCGATATAAGGCCGTCCTGGAGATATCCAGAACCAAATGGGACCTATAAACCGAATATCGTCAATTTCGGCTGATGGTAACACTAAGAAACGGGCGAAGCACGGCGTACGGCGGACGGACAGAAATTTTGGTTTATTATTTTCAATAATGAACCATTGGAATCGAGCATGAAAAAAAAAATTCTTACCCCCCCTCAAAATTTGATGGTTTACATTTCAAGGTATGTAGAATCCGAAAATGCAATAAAAATATATTTCTGTCTGTCGGCCGTAGGCCGTACTGGCCACTTTTCTTAGTTACCATGAATACAAATTGATGAAATTCGGGTTATAGGTTCCGTTCGGGGTCTAGTTGGTCCTCGAAGCTCGACGTTATTGTCAGTCATTTCTAAGGAGTTCAAAATAGGGGTTGAAATTTTCAGAACGCCGTAGCTCGAAAACTTTCGATTGAAGGGTATGCTTTTTTTACGTTATTAAAATTGTCTTGAGCTAAACAATTTTTTGAGACCACCCGGAGCATTGTACGTCCAGCCGTTCGTGTGCACCAAAAAGCTTCGTCAACACGATCGTGAATCAAACGGTATAAATCCGCCCCAGATAATCATCACAAGGGAGCACCTGATTATAATCAAGGATGGCTGTACGAAGTCGAGTTGGTTGTTCTGCGATATTATTTCATTTGATAACTGATGGACTATTGGATTTAGTTGGTAGGTACTTGTGAAACTTGAACAAACTTTGAAGTATTGTTGATGGGTAAATTATTACACAACGGCAAATTATTACACAACGGTAAATTATTACACAACGGTAAATTATTACACAACGGTGAATTATTACAGAACGGTAATTTATTACACAACGGTTCATTTACCAAGAAGGGGCTGGATTTTGTTGATCAGTACTTTTGCAACTTGACCAACCGTTGAAGTATTATTTATGGGCAAGTTATTACACAAATGTTCATTATACTTGACCAGAGGGTAGGTACTGACCACAGAAAACAGTGATCTACGCAGAAGGGGCATCTATTTCACTCCATATCAACAATTTTCCTTCAGAACTTCATTATTTGCGTTTCTTTTCGCCATTTTGTCATCGACAGAATTATTTTAGCAACATTTAACTCGTGATTTAGGTAGGTACCTAGTAACGAGTGCGGGATTAGGCACTAACCTACGGAGGGTCTGCGATCTACATAATATGTATAGACTAGTACATATATAGACGGGTTATCTATACAGAGAGCCGTGATCTGTAACAGAAGGGTATTCTGTACAAAATAATAAACCGTTGTGCAGGGATTTGTGGCGTTTTTTAATTGCATTTTCGGATTCTACATACCTTGAAACGGAAATCATCAAATTTTGAAGGGGGTTAAAAAAAATCGTTTTTTCATGCTCGATCCCAAAGGTTCATTATTGAAACAGCGATGTTGCCAATTCTCTTTATGATGGGAGGAAACTGTCTAGCATGAGCCAGACAGCTGAATGTAGTCTTACTATGTCGACCGAGATGGAGCAAGATAATGCAAAACCAACAAGACCGAGCGGTCGTGAAGAATATCTTGCGCCGTCACAAACACAGTCAAAGCGCAGGGTCAACTACCTACGAGCTCAACATGGTTGTTACCGAGCTTACAACTGAGACAGTGATAAATTCTAATGATGAATGATTAATTTATTGATAATTAATCAACTGCTAAATCGATCGTGGATGCAAATGATGCGAAGCCAATGGTGAAATGAAAGAAACGGATGGAAATGCGTTCAAGTTTTTAATCCACGTGTATCTGAAGCTTCGTTTGAGAAACAAGAGGGCTTCCCTCTTCTGCCCTAAAAAGAAAGAACGCCTCATCTGTTGAAAATCAAAATTTTTAGGAGTGCACTTCCAAATTTTGCTCAGTTACCCTCGTCCTAACTTCTCTCCAGTTTGACATGAAAACAAAATTTCTTCACACCACGACAAATCGATTTTTAGTGATTATATCAATACCAAATTATATTTATTTATTTATTTATTGATATACGATTATTATATTGACATGATTGATAGATGATTATAGCCAGAATAATCCACATTTCTAATCGATTCTGCTTATAAGACGTTTTATTTAGGTTTTGACAGAGTTTTCTACACTGGAGTCCAAGGAGAAACGCCTTGAGAGCAATTTTTCCTTCGAAAGAGTCATAAAAAATAACAAGATAAATTTAGACAAGAACACCTTGTAAATACGAAAACTGAATGCCATATTACTTATGGCTACCTAATAAATCATTTTTTATTTGTCCGATTAGAGGATTTGTAATAAAGAACAAGAGAGGAAAAATATTCGCTTTTATTGACTTTTTTTAAATATATCTATCTTCCCTATTTTCATTTTGTTCAATTTTATATATTAAATTGTTTGCCAAAAACACGAAATAATGCGCTTACCATTGAAATGTGCAACTAACCCCATAATATTTGTTTATCTTTATGCAAAATAAAACATGTGTTTTTGGAACCAGCGTTCGTGAAATGTATAAATATTTATCACGGGAACTTACACTTTCAGATATTTTTTTTTCTCTATATTCCTTCTCAAATATATATTTATATTTTCTACAAATATATACCTATTGCTCCAGGAAAACAAATGACTAAACAAAATAACTGTACAAAAAAAAAGAAAAAAAACTGACCAAATTCATTAAATACTACTTAATTGATGATGTTTGTGTGCACTATACCTTTATTAATAGAAATTTAGGTACGTTATTTTATTTTATTAACTTTTTAAATAATTTTCTTTAACTACTAAATCTTTTGCTTCTTCGTCAACTGGAAGCGATTCCCTGCTTTCTGGCATGAGACGACAACGTTGTTCGATTATTTCCGTCTTCTTATATTATTAGGTGGAAAACCACGCGATGAACACCTCATGTGGGCTCAGCTGCTATAATAATCAAAGGACTCCACCGAGTAGTTAAGCCAATGGTTCCAAGGTGAAACGCTTCATCTCGATTTTCACCGGCTTGAGGTGTTTTTCCGCAGAATCTAGGATTAGAATAAATTATTTTAAATGTTTATGTCACCGTACTATAGTCGTTCCACCTTTGGCTTGAATGGGATGAGGCGTTTTTCCTTTCAACACAACAATTTTCCAGTTTTTCGCGTGAAAATTTCGACGCTTTCCAATTTTTGACTTGAAAAAATGATTGGGTCTGATTTGTATGGAGAAACTAATGAACTACTAATGAAGAACTTGGAGGTCAATTGTTTTCAAATTTGTCAGCAGAAGCATGCAGCAGGAGTATTTCTAACTCTTGTGCTATACAATATCCTAATCCTCATAGAAAAACGCTGCAAATCCCTGCACAACGGTTTATTATTTTGTACAGAATACCCTTCTGTTAAGTACAGATCACAGCTCTCTGTAAAGATAACCCGTCCATATAATATAATATGGACTATTCTATACATATTATGTAGATCGCAGACCCTCCGTAGGTTAGCACCTAACCCCGTACTCGTTACTAGGTACCTATCTAAATCACGAGTTAAATGTTGCTAAAATAATTCTGTCGATGACAAGCAGTAAATAAAACGGCAAAAAGAAACGCAAATAATGAAGTTCTGAAGGAACATTGTTGATGTGAGGTAAAATAGATGCCCCTTCTGCGTAGATCACTATTTCCTGTGGCCAATACCTACCTTCGTGGTCGAGTATGATGAACCGTTGTGTAATAACTTGCCCATCAATAATACTTCAACGGTTGTTCAAGTTGCAAAAGTACCAATCAACAAATTCCAGCCCCTTCTTGGTTGATGAACCGTTGTGTAATAATTTACCGTTGTGTAATAATTTGCCGTTATGTAATAATTTAACGTTGTGTAATAATTTGCCGTTGTGTAATAATTTACCATTGTGTAATAATTTACCCATTAACAGTACTTCAACGTTTGTTCAAGTTGCAAAAGTACCGATCAATAAAATCCAGCCCCTTCGTGGTAGATGAACCGTTGTGTAGGTAATAATTTACCGTTGTGTAATAACTTACCGTTATGAAATAATTTACCGTTGTGTAATAATTTGCCGTTGTGTAATAATTTACCATTGTGTAATAATTTATCCATCAATAATACTTCAACTTATGTTCAAGTTTCAGAAATACCTACCAACAAAATCCAATAGTCCATCACTTGTCAAATGAAATAATATCGCAGAACAACCAACTCGACTTCATACAGCCATCCTTGATTGTAGTTAGGTGCTCCCTAGTGATGATTATCTCGGCCGGATTTATACCGTTTGATTCACGATCGTGTTGACGAAGCTTTTTGGTGCACACGAACGGCTGCACGTACAATGCTCCGGGTGGTCTCAAAAAATTGTTTAGCTCAAGACAAATTTATTAACGTAAAAAAACCATACCCTTCCATCGAAAGTTTTCGAGCTACGGCGTTCTGAAAATTTCAACCCCAATTCTGAACCCCTTAGATATCACTGACAGTATCGCCGAGCTTCGAGGACCAACTAGACCCCGAACGGAACCTATAACCCGAATTTCATCAACTTTTTTTCATGGTAACTAAGAAAAGTGGCCCGTACGGCGTACGGCGTACGGCGGACAGACAGAAATATTTTTATTCCATTTTCGGATTCTACAAACCTTGAAACGTAAACCATTAAATTTTGAGGGGGCTAAGAATTTTTTTTTTCTTGCTCGATACCAATGGTTCATTATTGAAAATAATAAACCAAAAAACAAGATAACAAGATTGTATCTGCTCTACACGTACATCCAGCTGCACCTCAACTATATCAGTTTGCAACTATGGTGAATGTTTCTAACTTTCTTGGACCTTTGTTTCATAGAAGTTATAGACCAAAATTTTGGACCAGATATCCTGCTGAAGGACGTCAAGCAGCATCGGTAAACTAGTACCTAAGTATACGGCTCCAATCGAACATGTTAAATTCTTCGGAATCCACTGCACGCACGCATACCACTCAAAATTACGAAGGTGAAGTGAATTCAGCTAGATGTAGCTATGTATGAGGTTCCTCGGTTACTACTTCTGATAGTAGTTCCACCAACCATAATCTGCCGTCATGTTCCTTTTTTGGAAACGCCCTCCAAACAAGTTTTCGCGTCACACCAAGCTCGTCATCAGTGCTTCTCAGCGACGTATGGAGGAGGAAATTGGCAGCGTGAGATGTGGTAATGAGTCAGGATAAATCAAGAGCTTTACAACGAGTGGTGAACGATTTTTGTACGATGGAAAATGGCGAAGATGAAGTTTCGTAGCTACGATTCGGTTGTAAGCGAAAATCATCAGAACAGTATCCGTGAGCATAGCTTCGTGACGATTTTTCGTGAGCAATTTTCAGTTCATGTGCCGGAGCTAAGACATGAAAATGTCAAAATGGTTTGTTGTTTAGTAGAAATACTATGCAAACTATAACAGAACCTGCTGAAGGAATTAAATAAACCTGAACGTGCGTTGATGTTTGATGTACCATTCAGAGTAGCATTACACCACTATGAAAACACTGAAACAATTCTTGCTAATAAGTTAAGTATTGGTGACATTACCCCTGCATGGAATGGTCCTTATGAAACTATGAAACTGGAAAATAAGACACAGTTTCCTTCTACGAATCCTAGAACCCCTGGTGTTTTCCCTCGATTTTTGTTTGGTGTGGTGACAATCAGAAACAAGGATGTTAGCTTATTGAATGCGCAATGGGAATTTATCCTTGATTTTGACTTTATTGTTGAATGTACAGTTGGTATGCCTGGATAATATGGACGTAATGAATCATGGTCTGAATCTAACTACATGTATCCTAACTGGCAACACGGTGATTACTTGAAAACTATAATACCTACGAAAGATGATGAGCGTACACAGCTTGGACAACGGCGCGTGGCATCGAAGGAAGTGGATAAGTGTTCAAAATAGAGCGGTTAAAGAAGATTGGACTCCAGTTGATCCGTCTGTGGAGGGAGAGAAACCAGGAAAAGGAAAAGAAAAGTTAACAAACAATGTTATAACACCCCCTCAAAATTTTTTCTTTTCCGTTTCAAGATGCGCAGATTCAGAAAATGCAATGTCCGTCCGCCGTATCACGTATACCAGCTTCATTTTCGGTCTAACGAATTCGTTGTTTCGCACACAAGCTCCATTTGGGCCCTAGTTGTGTCCCGAAACTTTTCAGCCCGATCGGAATATACCCAGGGGTGCTATGAGTGAAAATGAGTATACAATTAGTAGGTACTTTTTGTGTTTTACTCGTAGTAACATGTCAGTAACATGAGCTTTTGAGGTATCGTTTTCCATGTTTTTTGGGACGAGAAGACCGAATATGCAGTCAATTTTGACCAAAGAATGGAAAAATTGAGGTTCTACCAATGGTTCTGCTCCCAAAATCGATTTTTTTTTGGTGAGTCAAAAACCTGGGAAACTGTCTGAAATCACCATACATTTGTATAATAACGCTAGAAAAAGCTTCAAGACAATTAAATGGCACTACCAATAATCAAAGATAATTTGAAAAAAAAAGGAGCGTACCTAACTTGTGTTTTGCGGGCCAAAATTGGTGGAAACCATCAGAAATATCTATTTAAATAATTATTTCACATGAAGGAAAAAATAAGTGAACAGCCAAAATTTCTGTAGGCTGTATGTCCAATAGAATAATAAACCCATGTGACAAGGACTTTGGAGCGTTTTTTGTATTCTGCTTCATGATGCACTTACTTTATTTTTAACTGTATTAATATATAATGGTGAAGTTATTTTCGTTCCTAGATGTTTTCCCCATCCCCACACGTATGCCAACCAAATGTACTGAACACTGTTTCAAAACCTTAGGTTTTCTCTGCATCCATCATGTATGCTGATGTGGGTGGAACGTGAAAACCCCAGTTTCGGAGATTTTTGAGTTGAGGCGTTCTCCCATTTGACGGCAGTGTACCTGTCACCAGTTCGTTCAATGAGTCATCGGCAGCCAGAGGAAAATTTTAATAAAGAAGCCTGATGAATCTAATTAGGGCTGTCAACGGAACTTGTCGTGATGGCTTAGGACGCTGGGACAAAAACCTGATGGGATGACTCCTTCCACTTTGTTGTCTCTCCGTCGGGGAATGTGGTTTTGGTTTATTATTTGAAATGTATTCGCTCAGCAAAAAATGTTTATAATACCCAGTCAAAATTTGTTTCTTTTACGTTTCATGGTGCATAGATTCAGAAAGTGCAATGTCCGTCCGCAGTACGCCGTATCACGCATACCGGCTTCATTTTCGGCATAAAAAATTCGTTCTTTCGCACACATGCTCCATTTGGGCCCTAGTTGTGCTCCGAAACTTTGCAGCCCTATCAAAATATACCCAGGGGTGTTATGAGTGAAAAATGGGCATGAAAGTATGTATTTTTTATGTTTTCCGTGTTTTAGTAACATGAACTTTTGAGGTACCATTTTCCATATTTTTCAGGTCGAGGAGACCGAATATGAAGTCGATTTTGGTCATTTGGTGGAAGATTGAGGTTCTGACGAACTTACAGCTTTAAATTTACGTTCAATTTTGGTCTAAAATCGTCGTTCTTCCGCAGACAGTTTTGGGTCCCTATTTGGGAACACATTTGGGTCCTAGTTGTGCTCTGAAGCTCGGCAGCCCGATCAGAATACACCCGGGGCGTTGTGGGAGAAAAATGGGTGTACAAATAGGGGTTTTCGAGGTTTTCTTGACGTTTTAGTAAACACGAGCTTGTGATGCATCGTTTTCCATGTTTTTTAGGGCGAGAAGACCGAATATCAAATTGGTTTTGACCAAAGAGTGGAGAATTGAGGTTGTAACGAAGGTCCAGCTCCCAAAATTCATTTTTTACGAGTGAAAAACCTGGGAAATTTTCTGAAATCACCATAGATTTTTATAATAACTCTAGATGTATTATCGACAGGTGAATGAAGACAACTGAATGGCACTGTCAATGATCAGGGATAGGTAATTTGTTCAAAATAAAAAAAAGGTAGGAGACTTATTTGTGTCTTTGGGGCCAAAATTGGTGGAAACCATCAAAAATAAATACTCAAATTATTGCACATGAAAGAAATAATAAATGAACAGCCAAAATTTCTGTAGGTATGTCCAATAGAATAATAAACCCATCTGACAAGGACTTCGCAGCGTTTTTGAAGAAACAAAATTCCCTTTTTCGAAAAATGTAAAAATTGTCAGAGCTGTAATTTTGGTTCATTATTTTCAATAATGAATCATTGGAATCCAGCAAGAAAAAAAATGCTAACCCCCCCCCCCCCCCTCCCCCCTCAAAATTTGATGGTTTACGTTTCAAGGTATGTAGAATCCGAAAATGCAATAAAAAAAATTCTGTCTGTCCGCCGTACTTTTCTTAGTTACCATGAAAAAAAAAAAATTGATGAAATTGGGGTTATAGGTTCCGTTCGGGGTCTAGTTGGTCCTCGAAGCTCGGCGTTACTGTCAGTCATCTCTAAGGGGTTCAAAATAGGGGTTGCAACTTTCAGAACGCCGTAGCTCGATAACTTTCGATAGAAGGGTATGGTTTTTTTTACGTTATTAAATTTGTCTTGAGCTAAACAATTTTGTGAGGCCAACCGGAGCATTGTACGTCCAGCCTTTCTTGGGCACCGAAAAGCTTCGTCAACACGATCGTGAATCAAACGGTATAAATCCGGACGGGATATCATCACTAGGGAGCACCTGATTATAATCAAGGATGGCTGTATGAAGTCGAGTTGGTTGTTCTGCGATATTATTTCATTTGATAAGTGACGGGACTATTGGATTTTGTTGGTAGGTAATTCTGAAATTTGAACAAACTTTGAAGTATCATTAAGTAATGGGTAAATTATTACACAATGGTAAATTATTACACAACGGCTAATTATTACACAGCGGTAAAGCATTACTTAACTGTAAATTATTACACAACGGTAAGTTATGAAAGAACGGTAAATTATTACACAACGGTTCATATATCTAGAAGGGGCTGGATTTTGGTAATCGGTCCTACTTTTGCAACTTGAACAACCGTTGAAGTATTATTGATGGGCAAGTTATTACACAACGGTTCATTATACTAGACCACGAGGGTAGATATTGACCAGAGAAAACAGTGATCTACGCAGAAAGGGCGTCTATTTCACTGCACATCAACAGCTTTCCTTCAGAACTTCATTATTTGCGTTTCTTTTTGCTATTTTAGTTACCGTTTGTCATCGACAGAATTATTTTAGCAACATTCAACTCGTGATTTATGTAGGTAGGTACCTAGTAAAGAGTATTTCAACAGAAGGGTGAATGAATTCGATTTGTGTACATTTAACCAATGTCATCACCAGGGACGTGCTAACAATTGGGAATTGGCCCGAGATAAAATCATTGCTAGCGATCACCTGATTATATTCACAGAGTATGAAGTCGAGTTGGTTGTTCTGTGATATTATTTCATTTGGAAAATGATGGCTCTTTTGGAGTTTATTGGTAGGTAGTGAAACTTGAACAAACGTTGAAGTATTATTGGGGAAATTATTACACAATGGTAAATTATTACACAGCGGTAAATTATTACACAACGGTTCATTATACCATCTACGTAGAAGGGCGTTTGTTAGTAGGTACGTTTGCAACGTTTTTCACTCCACATCAAAATTTCACTTCAGAACTTCATTATGCGTTTCTTTTTTCCATTTTAGGTACTGTTTGTCATTGACAGAATTATTTTAGCAATATTTAATTCGTGATTTAGGTAGGCACCTAGTAACGAGTACGGTGTTAGGTACTAACCTACGTAGGTTCTGTTTTCTACATAATATTTATAGAGTAAGTAGTGCATATTATATTATATAGACGGGTTATATATATACAGAGAGCTGTGATCTGTAACAGAAGGGTATTCCGTACAAAATAGTAAACCGTTGTGCAGGGATTCGCAGCGTGTTTGAACTTATTTTGAGCTAGCTTAGAATTTAACGAGCTTTCACGTGGTAGTACCGTCCGCCCAGTCAGACGGAGGAGGAAACTTCTATAAGCTCATTTTCCGTCCTTCCGGAAGCCCCTTATGCGTAAACAAACCATACCCTTCTATTGAAAGTTTTCGAGCTACGGCGATCTGAAAATTTCGGACGAAAAGAAATTTTTTATTCCATTTTGGGATCCTAAATACCATGAATCAGAAACCATCAAATTTTGAAGGGGGGTTACAATTTTGGTTTATTATTCTGCGAATAATAAGCCTATGTAATCGCTCAGCAAAAAAATTGTATAACACCTTTTCAAAATTTTTTCTCTTACGTTTCAAGGTGCGTAGATCCCAAAAAATGCAATGTCCGTCCGCCGTCCACCGTATCACGTGTACCGGCTTCATTTTTAATCTCAAAAAGTCGTTCTTTCGTACACATGCTCCATTTGGGCCCTAGTTGTGTCCCGAAACTTTTCAGCCCGATCGGAATATACCCAGGGGTGTTATGAGTGAAAATTTGCACAAAAATAGGTACTTTTTGTATTTTAGTAACATGAGCTTTTGAGGTATCGTTTTCCATGTTTTTGGGGACGAGAAGACCGAAAATGAAGTCGATTTTGACCATAGAGTGGTAAATCGAGGCTCTACCAAATGTTTAGCTCCCAAAATTGATTTTTTATTAGTCAAAAACCTGGGAAATCGTCCTAAATCACCTTCAATTTGTATAATAACACTGGAAGTAGTATCAACACGTGCACCAAGAAGATTAAATGGCACTACCAATGATTGAAGATAATTTAAAAAAAAGAAGGAAAATACCTAATTCGTGTTTTAGGGGCCAAAAATGTTGGAAACCATAAAAAATAGCTGTCGTGGTATCCTCCCAGAACCACTCCTTGTGAACTTAAGATCTCGCCAAATAAACACAGAAGTGGGGACATAAGACGCAGGGGAACCGAGTAACCCAGTGGGGATCCCCACCATCCTCCACTAGCTGGGGGATGGAGGGAGATAGCCCTCAGGCATATAAATACTCGCCTCCTTCGCCTTTCCAACCATTCTACGCTCTTCTTAAGTCGCTGACTTATCTCTCTCTCTTCACTCATCATCTCTCTCCTTATACCAAAAAGATACTGGGTATGTTGGTGGTCTGCCCATAACCAAACCAGGCAGCTCTCCCTAAAAGATCCCAGGCATGGCGGTAGTATGCCTATAACCAAACCCGGCACATCCTCCCTCAACGCCTCTCGTAGTGGATGTGCGTCAAATATACATTCACTACAATAGCCATTCCAATAATTGCACATCAAAGAAACAATAAATGAACAGCCAACATTTCTGTAGAATAGTAAACACATGTGACAAGGACTTTGCCGCCTTTTGGTTTATTATTCTGGGAATAATACACCTATGTAATCGCTCAGCAAACATTTTGTATGACATCCCCTCAAAAATTTTTCTTTTGCGTTTCAAGGTGCGTAGATTCCAAAGATGCAATGTCCGTCCGCCGTACGCCGTCCGCTGTACGCCGTACGCCGTACGCCGTATACCGGCTTCATTTTTGGTCTAAAAAAGTCGTTCTTTCGCACACATGCTCCATTTGGGCCCTTGTTGTGTCCCGAAACTCTGCAGCCCGATCGGAATATACCCAGGGGTGTTATGAGTGAAAATATGTGTAAAAATAAGTACTTTTTGCGTTTTAGCAACATGTTAGTAACATGAGCCATTGAGGTATCGTTTTCTATGTTTTGGTTTATTATTTTCGATAATGAACCATTGGAATCGAGCAAGAAAAAAAAATGTCTAACCCCCCCTCAAAATTTGATGGTTTACGTTTCAAGGTATGGTTTTCGTTGTCGATTCCTAAGGTTCATAATTGAAAGTAGTAAACCAAAAGTGACGCATCTCCAGTGACGCTGTATATCTACACTGGTATATACCACAGCGTTCCGGATTCCGACTCCCTTGGAATAGCTGATACAAATCCTAGAAACGATTGCCGAGCATAACTTAGATCGGCCACCGCCAGGCCGCGCCCCTAACATTGTTCCGTCGCTTCTTTATTGTTTTATGGCTTGAATAACTGCCGGGTTTTACTGCCCAAGTTGTACGCGGAAGGTCGAAAGGAAGCGGGTGGAGGAAGCTGTAAAACTGCAAAATAAGAGCCTCAGCCATTTCCCAACACTCAACGGGTCCGCTTTAAACCTTTTTCTTTTCTTTTTTTTTTCTCAGTCCCCCTTCTGCTGGCACTTTGCTGGGAATTAGCGGTGTAGGACTGAAGTGGTGGGGGAGTGAGGGGTCAACAAGGGAAAAGTTGGAAAGTTGGGAGGTCGAGTCCCTGCCCAGGAATTTTCATATTATTTGTTCTGGATTCTTTCGTGGGGGTCATGTCAAAAATAAGTTGGCGGAATGTGATGTATGCTCATAAAAAATTCCTTAAAATTTTATCTTTATGATCTTGACCTTAAATCAACTTGAAAACTGACATTAATACACTAAACTGCCGCAATGGGTTAACTTTTACTGTGGCCTGGAGTTACATAAATGTTATGGTACCCTCACAATATACCATTCCTGTACTAATTAATAATTATAAGAATTAGTAATTATAGATCATACTCTAGTACACGTCAGTTTTCTGTAACAACTCTGTTGACAGCAACATAAGTAGACATTTTTATTAGTTTATCATGGACGTACTAGTAGGTACCTACCTAACCGACTTCTGTTTTTTGAACCACCTGTTGTCGGAAAATAACTGAATTATCAACAGAATAATTAAATTATTCGATAAAAGTTAGGTACGCAATATGACCTACTAAGCGAATTTTCGAAGTATAGTTACTTTCCAGCTTAACACATTAGAGAAAACCACAGTCATGCAGCATGGCTATAAAAGCGAATTTTCGAAGTTTTCGGCATCTTCCTCCTCCGCCTAAAATTTTCTGAAAATTAATTGTTTTCCCAACTTGATACCATACAAAATTAAAACAGGAGTAGTTTTACGCAAAGTAAAATTTGGGGTGGAAGGAGGGGGAGGGGGAAATCAAAAATGTTTTGAATACCAGAAGAGTAGGTAGGTATTGGATACGTAACAAATTTTTTGTTCCATTTTTTGCAGAGTAACACCTCGGTTTGTAGATTTTACAACGCTGAACACGATAGTGAAGTCAGAATTGCGATATCCCATTCCGTTATCAGATTAGAGCAGACGAACCAGGAAGAACATCTCAAGAAATAACCACGTTCCTTCATCTTCAAAGTGCTCCAGTTGAGAACGGAATGAGATATCGCAATTCTGATTTCACCATCGTGTTCAGCGTACAAAAACCTTTAAAATGAGGTGTCACTTGTCAGACTTTTTCATTTTGGGAATTTATGGGTAATTCCCCCCCCCCTAAAACTCCCCAAAACTCCCCCTTAGAGTGACCCGATTCTGCCCATCTTCGAACTTAGCCTGTCGATTGCCAAGACAGATTTTTCGTGCAAATTTGAACTTTTTATCTCAATTCCTTCGAGAGTTATCGTCTGGAATGACACATACATATATAAATATATAAATATACTAGCTGTGTACCCGCGCTTCGCAACGGCAGAACAGACACCCCCTTTAGGACAGGCCCCACTCATAACAGTTTTATGATATATATTTAACCCCCCCCCCCCCCCCGTATCCTATGAACCCTCCCTACCTGGTTAGAAACATTCCTCAATGTTCACACAACGAATTCCCAAAGTTGCACTCCAATTGGTCAAGTAGTTTTGAAATTTCTGTAGACCCCCCCCCCCCCCCTCTCATAACCTGTACCCCCCTCCAACTAACATCCTGATTGAAGTACCACTTGAATGTACTCGTCGAGCTGAATCCAGAATCTAATTACAATCGGATTTACGTCCAACCGTTCAAAGTTATTATAAGCATAAACGTCCTCATAGAAGTGATTATAACACGTTTTTTTAGTAGTATTTCATTCATAGCGTTTCAACGGATGGACAGATTCAAATGCGGATTTTTCATAAACCTTCCCAGATAAATTCTGCGTCAAATGGTACCAGCCGCAACTTTCTACGTTCAGCCGTTCTCAATTGATGCCGAGACAAACAAACAAACAGACAAACAAACAGACACTGTTTTATTATATGTATAGATATATATGCATATAATTTTTGGTGTCTTTCGGCAGTGAATTCAGGATGGTCTGAAACGGATTTTGGTATAAAAATCTTTCGGAAATTCGAGTTTTAAAAATTTTAGACCGAGAACAATAGCTTCCTTTTCTTCGAAAATTCGCTAAAAGAGTACCCGTTCTTTCCTCCACTTACGTATATTGAACAATTTTTACTGGGTTTAGCGAGTATTTCGATAATTTTCATCTATATGGTGGAGGGGGGGGGAGGTGGCTGCGGGACTAGTGCGCCAGAATCGGCCTTTTGACCCTACTCGCGTCAGAAGGAAACAAACAAATAATAGGGAATTTAAATAGACATGGGCCAAAATTTGAAGGATGGTCTGACAGGATGTGTAAGATTGAGGGACAAAATGCACAGTTTACTGAATAAGCATCGAGAAACGAACTCAGAAACTATGAAATACATGTATGTACCTAGATAAAAATAGAGAATATAAAAATATCACAGATCGAATAATATCTGAGTATTATGAATCTTGTGTGGCTAGGTTTGCATCAGTAAGGGATACAACGATGTTTTGGGATTTGGTTAAAGAATTATGTGTGAGGGATTCTTTCGTTGCCCCTCTCTGTAAGCTGAATGAACTGTATGAATACATTAGAGAGCTGTACAATCCTCTGACTATAATTGAGCCTGTACATTATGCTGATGGGATACTTGATAGGGAGATAACTCTCGTGGACCTGAAACGAGTTTTGAGCAAGGCATTGAGTTCTAAGCCCCCCGGTCTCGACCGGGTGCCTTACGAGTTCTACAGAAATGCTCATCAGATGAGTGTAAAGATGAATTTGGGCTTCGGTATATCCATTGCCTGAAAGGTGATTGCGCAAATGTACGCAGCGACGCCGTATTATACTCGCATTTTGACCTCTCCGCTGAACGAGAGCCCTCAGCGAGGTTGTTACCAAGCGCCATGAACAAAGGCTTTTTCCCGCCATTGTCCATCTCCGAGCCTCTTGATCGCAGGGGGTTTCGGAGTTTCATTTCTTCGTGGAATTACCCGCCTTTCCAGGCGATCCATTCGATAGGTTCCCGGAGGTAAACAATCAAGCGGCTCACGGTCGAGCGCTCTATTTGACCGGAAGCCAAAACCCTGACATTTGGTTCGGGGCTCAGTCAATATTTGTTGGTATTGAGAAAAATACAACAAGCGGATACTTTCATGAAGCAATCCGCCACTCAAAACCGCGACCTTCCGCTTTTTAACATTCTGTGTTTCATATAATCCAATCAGCACCCCGTCTGAATTGGTTGACATAATTCACAACTGCGGGTTGGCACGTGTCACGTTCATGTTCAAATCATTCTAGAAAGTCTCATACGATCTTAGCTGCGCCCTGTTTAAATGCCAATTGGCTCGATAAACCCACCCTGCGAAATGTATTAAGACAACTTCCACAAATTCGTTATTGACTCGTAGTATTTGGACAATGAGCTTTTCACCTTTACAAATGTTTGTCATGGCCAAAGAAACACTGTGCGGCTGGTTCTGGGGGACTTACTGATTAATTTCTTCAGTTGAATTTGGATTGGACCAATATACCTATAACAAATTTGCAAGGTGGTAGAAGGAAAACTTCTCGATGTTACTTACCAATTGCTTACGACCTCCACCAATCTGGTTATGAATCACTTAGTATTATTTTATAATTATTACATAGTAATCGTCGGTTGAGTGGAAAAAGTGATCAAGTCACACAAAGTAAATTTTACACCAGAGCGTTTTAGCGAATTTTCAAAGAAAATGAAGCTATTGCAATGGCTTCGAAATTTAACTAATATAAATTTTTGGAAATTTTCTTCATAGAAATCCGTTTCAGACCATTCTAAAACGATTCCTGAAATTTAACACTTTTTTATATGTATATGTATATATATGTGTCACTCCAGACGATAACTCTCGATAGAATTGAGATAAACAGCTCAAATTTGCACCAAAAATCTATCTTGGCAATCGAAAGGCTAAGTTCGAAGATGGGCGAAATTGGCCTACTCTAAGGAGGGTTTTGGCGCATTTAAAGTGCGCAAAAATTACCCAAAAATCCCCAAAATGTTATTTTCCAACAAGTGACCCCTCATTTTAAAGGTTTTTGCACGCTGAACACGATGGTGGAATCGGATTTTAGATATCTTGATCCGTTCTCAAATTAGAGCATTTAAAGTGCGCAAAAATTACCCAAAAATCCCAAAAATGTTATTTTCTAACAAGTGACCCCTCATTTTAAAGGTTTTTGCACGCTGAACACGATGGTGAAATCGGATTTTAGATATCTAAAATCCGTTCTTAAATTAGAGCATTTAAAGTGCGCAAAAATTACCCAAAACTAGGATAATCTTTAAAGTCTTACCCCCCCCCCCCCCCCCCCCCCAACCCCCTTAGAGTGGTCAGATTGAAAATAAACAAACGGTAGAATCAGGATGGACAAAACGTACAAATTAAAATAAATACGAAGAGAATATACATAGAAAACCAAATTTTAGACCGAAGTTTTCCTTTATTAAAAACCATAGCCATTAATTCGAATATTTCTTTGAAAATTCGCTCATTAAGTCATGCTGCATGACTGGTTTTTTTTTTTAAGTTTATGCCCAAACAGCCAAAAACCGCTTCGACTGGAAACGCTGCAAATCCCTGCACAACGGTTTAATACGTTGTACAGAATACACTTCTGTTACAGATCACAGATCTCTGTATAGATAACCCGTCTATATAATATTACTAGTTTCTACATATTATGTAGATCGCAGACCCTCGCAGACCGATCGCAAAACCGTAGGTTAGTACCAAACCCCGCACTCGTTACTTGGTAACTGTCTAAATCACGAGTTGAATGATGCTAAAATAATTCTTTCGATGACGAACAGTAACTAAAATGGCTAAAAGAAGCGTAAATAATGAAGTTCTGGACAAAAATTGTTGATGTGGAGTGAAATAGATGCCCCTTCTGCGTAGATCACTGTTTTCTATGGTCAGTACCTACCCTCTGGTCAAGTATAATGAACCGTTGTGTAATAATTTGCCCATCAATAATACTTCAACGGTTGGTCAAGTTGCAAAAGTACCTATCAACAAAATCCAGCTCATTCTTGGTAGATGAACCGTTGTGTAATAATTTACCGGTGTTTAATAATTTACCGTTGTGTAATAATTTGCCGTTGCGTTATAATTTGCCGTTGTGTAATAATTTATCCATCAATAATACTTCAAAGTTTGTTCAAGTTTCACAAGTACCTACCAACAAAATCCAATAGTCCATCACTTAGGTATCAAATGAAATAATAATATCGCAGAACAACCAACTCGACTTCATACAGCCATCCTTGACTATAATCAGGTGCTCCCTAATGATGATATCCCGGCCGGATTGATACCGTTTGGTTCACGATCGTGTTGATGAAGCTTTTTGGTGTACACGAACGGCTGTACGTGCAATGCTCCGGGTGGTCTCAAAAAATTGTTTAGCTCAATTAACGTAAAAAAAACCATACTCTTCAATTGAAAGCTTTCGAGCTACGGCGTTCTGAAAATTTCAACCCATATTTTGAACCCCTTAGAGATGCCTGACAGTAGCACCGAGCTTCGAGGACCAACTAGACCCCGAACGGAACCTGTAACCCGAATTTCATCAATTTTGTTTCATGGTAACTAAGAAAAGTGGCCAGTGCGGCGTACGGCGGACAGACAGAAATTTTTTTATTGCATTTGCGGATTCTGCATACCTTGAAATGTGAACTATCAAAGTTTGATGGGTGGTGGGGGGGGGGTTAGATTTTTTTTTTTTTTTTTTTTTTTCAGTCTCGATTCCAATGGTTCATTATTGAAAATAATAAACCGAAAGTGATCAATTCCCGAAAAGTGACAGAAAAGGGAGTTGATCAATTTTTTCCAGGAAGGATTTGTCCGAGCAGCCCAAATTCCAATGAGGAAAATGATCAAGTCCAAGGAAAAATCATGGAGTTGAGTAGCCGAAATTCCACCATTTAAAATTGTGTATTCCAGTTCGTTCATCCTACTATTGCGGTTGATAAAAATTCTTTTCGAAATCATATTTCGAGAATGTCCGAGGGATCATTCCATCCTGCACCACCCCTTGGTCACGTACGTTCGGTAGGTAAGTAACTACTTGAAGAAAGAAGAAACAAAAAAAAGAAGAGAATTCCAAGTGTAATTCGATATTGGAATAATTGAAGACCGCGGCCGAAAAACCGTCTATGTTACATTTTTTTCGAAAATGAGTTATACTGGTATCAAACGATTCGTTAGGATCTCCTCTATCAATTAGGAAAACAAAAACCCTAATTTTGTCACATGTGGTGGACTTCATGACGACGAAAATAGCAAGAAACGAGGTCCGCGATTAACAAGAAAAACAATCTATGTTACAATAGAGAGTTCCTAAAGACTAAAGTCGGGAAGATGTGTTCGGATTTATCTCAACTGCGCATGCGCGTCGCCCAAGTTCAAACTTATTTCCTTAAGTTCGACTTATTCGGCCTTATACATAAGGCGCGTTATCTCCCAGAGCACAAACTTTAGGAATCGTCTTTAACCTTACTCAGGGGTAACAGTGCACAGCTCTTTGCCGCGTTTTGTCGTTTTTTTTTAACGCGTCATGTGTCGTCGGTCCTCGCCATCGCCAGCGCCTTTCAAAGTTACTCCAAGCGTCTTTCAAAGAATTTGCTAGATTGTTGCGAAATCAACTTAGGATAAAAAAGTGAGTATACCTACCTATGCTATGTAATGGAATGGATTTCGCGTTGTGCTAAGTTAAGTGACGTTACTTTTTAATTCACTCCTACCCCCACCACCTTCTGTCAAACCGGACTTATTGGTTAGCATCCAAAGGCTGCTCGCCTTAGATGTGGCCAAAAGATATGGCCGTTCCCTAATGAACTTATCTCTTAGGAACTCTCTAGTGCCTTCACTGTTGCTAGGTAGCTAGCGCAGCGTCATTCACCGTTGTCGTCGTTTTTCCTGTGTGTAGTCGGATTTTTTTGTGTGTGAAATTACGGATTTCTGTGCGCGGATTCGTGAAAAATGGATTCCTCGTTGAAACTATCAGACAATGATGTGGATAGACTTAACAAATCGAAGTCACGTACCATCAAATTTAAAGATTGGGTTCTATGATATTTTTCTAGCTCAGTATTGCTGGGAAGAAAATAATACAGTTAGGTATATACCTATGAAAAACTATTCTTATACAGCATGGCCAAGTATCTATAATAAGCCGTTGCGTAATAATTTGCAGCACAGATTTCCATAAGCCATTGCGTAATAATATCCAATGTGGTTACTATCAAGAACAGCTCTGTAATGTGATATTCGCAGAATATTTTACCGTTTTGGTTGGATTGGAATTTAATTGGCGAAAAGAAGTCTATGTTACATGAGAGCCACCGATTCTCGGATCGAAAGGTTTCTCAATCGTTTTTTGGCTCTCCTGTAAAATTTCAAAAATGTAACATAGACGGTTTTTCGGCCGCGGTCTTCAATTGATTCGTGAAGCTAATTTTTAAATTCTTAATCACACGTTAGAAACCAGCCACATGCCAGTCCGATCACAATTGGAAAAACGCTGCAAATCCCTGCACAACGGTTTATTATTTTGTATAGAATACCCTTCTGTTACAGATCACAGCTCTATGTATAGATAACCCGTCTATATAATATAATATGTACTATTCTATGCATATTATGTAGATCGCAGACCCTCCGTAGGTTAGTACCTAACCCCTTAATCGTTACTAGGTACCTACCTAAATCACGAGTTAAATGTTGCTAAAATAATTCTGCCGATGACAAAGCATAACAAAACAACATAATAAAATAAAACATAAAAAATAAAATAAAATAAAATAAAATAAAACATAAAATAAAATAAAATAAAATAAAATAAAAATAAAATAAAATAAAATAAAATAAAATAAAATAAACATAAAATAAAATAAAATAAAATAAAATAAACATAAAATAAAACATAAACATATCAAAATAAAACCTAACAAAAAGAAACACACATAATGAAGTTCTGAAAAGAAATTGTTGATGAGGATTGAAAAAAGTTGCAAAAGTACCTACCAACAAACTCCAGCCCCTTCTACGTAGATGGTATAATGAACCGTTGTGTAATAATTTACCGTTGAGTAATGATTTACCGTAGTAATAATTTACCCATCAATAATACTTCAACGTTTGTTCAAGTTTCACTACCTACCAACAAACTCCAAAAGAGCCATCATTTTTCAAATTAAATAATATCACAGAACAACCAACTCGACTTCATACTCCGCCAATATAATCAGGTGATCCCTACCAATGATTGGCCGTATTCACAAATTCCTATTGTGGGCGCGTCTCTGGTTACGAGATTTGGTTTGAATTGTATACAATTTCATTCACACTGGAGTCGAAAATGCCTGTCGGTGCAAACTTCGGGGCCTTACTGTGAACGAACGGCTGGACGTACCGGATGGTCTTAAAAAACTCGCAAGTTCAAGAACTATTTAAAACCGTAAAAATATTTACGTAAAAAAATGGTACAGGCGTTTTGAAAATTTCAACCCCTATTTTGAACCCCTTAGAGATGACTCACAGTAACGTCGAGCTTCGAGGACCAACTAGACGCCGAACGGAACCTATAACCCGAATTTCATCAATTTTTTTTCATGGTAACTAAGAAAAGTGGCCCGTACGGCGTACGGCGGACAGACAGAAATATTTTTATTGCAGTTTTGGATTCTACATACCTTGAAACGTAAACCATCAAATTTTGAGGGGGGGTAAGAATTTTTTTTTCATGCTCGATTCCAATGGTTCATTATTGAAAATAATAAACCAAAACACCATCAGACAGAAGAAACGAGCGTCTTGCCTTCTATTTGAGATGATATAGGTTAAACCTAAGCAGGTGCGCGAACAAGAATTATTAAGAACGGAATCGATGAAGTACCTACCTATAGTCGCGTTTGGCGGAGCTTTAGCCACTATAACGTCCCCAGAAGCACTGTATCAGGCACAGGTACGTTGATAGCAGGAAAATGGAAATTATTTATATGAAAAATTCACAATAAAATGACTGGAAGAGGTAAAAAATGGAAGCATTCGAGAATCCAGAGCCGAGCAAACGGGATTACAGCTGCTCGTTGGCGTTCACTTCGTCATACCAACGACACCTGAGGTATTGAAAACGAATGGTACGCTATAAGATTCTAGTAAAAATCGAGCTGTTCACTTTTAACAGTAAGAAGCGACACTCGAATCCGAAAAGTTGACAAGGCAAAAGTGATCGTGTTGTACTTGATCATTTTCTGCCCCCAACTCACTCACAGAAACTGGCCATCCGTGCTGGTAAAAGGTATTATGTGGTACTTGATCATTATGACGCCAGTTGGTTTACTGGTAAATATACGATCAGGTGGTAATTAACCATTTTCACCAGAAAATTGAAAAAATCCCGAAGTTCACGAATTTTCCAGGATTCTACCCTTCTTTTGGTCCCTTAAATGTGCCCTAATCTCTGCCCTAATCTATAAAAAGTGTCGTAGTAAACTATACTATCGTGGAGGTGAGTTTTTGACGAACCCGATGGTATCAACAACTTGATTTCGCAAACAAATCCTTCCACTCAACCGATGATAAATGCAGTTAATTAATCACATAAACTTTTAGTTTACCATAGTGGGCTTCGAGGAGTTTCTGTTTTCGAATGGTCTACATATATGTGAAATGATGCAATGTGGAAGCAAGTTGAATATTTTTTCAACGGTTACCCATATCGAAGAAACCGAGTCCCATTCGAGTCTAATACGTCTGAGTTACTTTCCCGTGCGTTGCTCCTGCAATACAAGCTTACAGTGCACCGTTGATTCTGAATGGGTCTTGCACAGAATTAACTGGTGGTTCGTTTACCTTTTGGCTTCAAGGCAACTTGAATTGAAAGGCAACTTGATTCGTACGATTCCGTCACAGAAATGCGACTGTTGGATCTCGGTCACTAATCACTAGGGACTGGAATTTGCATATTTTGCATATGTGGGTTTTTATCGTGTATATCGTTCTTTTTTCCGTTTTGAGAGTATCTAAAACGTTTAGCGTGTGTTTAATTGAAGTTGCATGCATATATTGCATATTTTGGCCGTTTTGTGCATATTTCTGCATTTTTAATCAAAATTGGGGAATTTCCTAATTTTTCGGCATTCCAATCGCCAAATCCTCCGTGATATGTGTTTCTGAAAAGGCGTAACGGATATTCTTAGGCCATTCACCGTTTAATCCGTGTACCTGGTAGGGCTTAGGCGGGCCCTCACCATTTATCCCTGAATGGTATTGCCTTTCACTTTCGGGCTATAAATACGTCATAAAATTGACAATTTGGAAAAACCAGTTGTGATCCAGTGCTATTATAATTGTGATAGCGAGTCACTTTTCGACATGGATATGTCTTATGGCTGGGGGTCATTCCAAAAGTTGCTTGATACAAAGAAATGTGACGTTTTAAGGCGCAATTCCCGTGGTGGTAGAGACTTGAAATTTGGCATATCGTCTCCTTATGACTTACACTAGCAGCTTAGAGCCGGGATCAGCTGAGTGGCTCTTGAAGTTAGTTTATATGCTATTCACGCTATGAAGCTGTAATTTTGCATGTAGCCACCTTAGGACTTTAACTTGACACTGCCCAGGCACCTGATCAGCTGAGTTGCTCCTACAGCTAATTTCTATGATATCCACTCTATGAAGCTGTAATCTGGTATGTAGGCTCCTTGACTTCAACTCTATGATGCCATACAGTCTCAAGGCTACTATATTTAAGGTTGTCAGAGAAAATGAATACCATTTTATACCAATAATTGTATGTGGAGATTTGAATATTGCTTTCAAGAGCAATGAAGGTGTAGAGTTTCTTGAGTTTATGAAGGCAACATTCAACCTTGCACTGAATAATGATCCAGAAATTTCAACAACAAGGAGTAACACGTGTATTGATACTGTTTTCACACGCCACGTCGAGTAGGTATATACAAACTAGGACTTACATTTCATCTTTTTCATACCGCAAACCTTTACTCAGCATAACTGATGTATCAAAACCTACATGTAGTGCATGTGGTTAGAATAAATGAAAATTCATTCAGGTTCATTATTCTATTGGACATACCTACAGAAATGTTGGTTTTTCATTTATTGTTTCTCTCATGCGTAATAATCGAAATAGCTATTTCTGATAGTTTCCATCAATTCTGACCCTTCTTCTTCTTCTTTTTTTAGCACTACAGACTCAATCGGTCTTTGGCTTGAATAACCTTACGCTACCAAACTGACCTGTCATCACTCCAGCTGATTCCAGCGCGCCTCACGTCACTCTCCACCTCTTCTCGCCATCTAGCCCTAGGGCGCCCTCTCGGTCGTGTACCCTCATCTTTGAGGTCAAACACTCTTCTTACATGCCGATCGGTTTTCATCCTCTTCACGTGGCCATACCATTTAAGGCGCATTGTGGGGATATGAGCAGAAATGGATGGTTCGTTGAATAGCTCAGTGAGCTCCCGGTTCTTTCTCCTCCTCCAGATTCCATTCTCACGAACTGGGCCAAAGATCCTCCTCAAGACTTTGCGCTCGAAGCATTCCATTTTCCGGCTATTGGTTTTCGTGAGGGCCCAAGTCTCACATCCATAGGTTGCCACTGGTCGTATGAGAGTCTTATAAATACGGAGTTTGGTCGTCTTAGATATGTTCCTATCCTTTAGTAACTTGACATTTGCGAAATAGCTTTGGTTAGCTGCAGCAATTCTTCTTTTCACCTCAGGATCTTCTTCGCATCTGCGTGTAACCAGCGAACCTAGGTATACAAACTCATCCACAATCTGGAATTCACGATCCTGGACGCTGTACACTTCCTGAAGGCTTTCATTTCTTGACACTATCATCACTTTAGTCTTGCCATCATTGACTTCTAGGCCGTGCTGATTTGCCTTTTCTTCTAATGCCCTAAAGGCCTCTCCAAGTTCCCGTTTTGAACGGGATACTATGTCCAAGTCATCAGCGAAGCCTAACAGAACTTTGGACTTATTGAAGATGGTTCCTCTCCTGGTATCTAAGGTGGCGTCAGAAACCACTTTCTGGAGGAGTATGTTGAAGAGTACCGGAGAGATTGGGTCCCCCTGTCTAAGGCCATTATATATACTAGGTACAAATTCATTAGAGAGGGCTCTACCCACTTTCACTTGGAGGGATGTAGCTTTCATAGTAATTTCGGTTAGCCTCACGATCTTCGGAGGGATTTTCATGTCCTTCATTGCTTCATAGACAGCGGTTCTAAACACCTTGCCATACGCTTTACGAACATGTGCCATGAATTCTGACCCACAAAACACCAATTACTTAGGTACGCTCCATTTTCCCCTTTTTTTTAGAACTATCTTTGATCATTGGTAGAGCCATTTAATCGTCTTGATACACCTGTTGATACTACTTCCAGTGTTATTATACAAATTGATGGTGATTTCAGACGATTTCCCAGGTTTTTCACTCATAAAAAATCGAGTTTGGGAGCTGAACATTTGGTAGAACTCAATTGTCCAGTCTTTGGTCATAATCGACTTCATATTTGGTCTTCTCGTCCCCAAAAACATGGAAAACGATATATCAAAAGCTCATGTTACCAACATGTTACTAAAACACTGTTGGCTGTTCATTTATTGTTTATTTTGTGTGCAATTATTGAAATGGCAATTTACTATGGTTCCACCAGTTTTGGCCCCCAATAACACGAATTAGGCTCGGATTTTCCTTTCAACAGATTTTATTTTTGATCATTGATATTACCATTTTATTGTCTTGATTCACCTGTTCATACTACTTCTAGTGTTATTATACAAATGTATGGTGATTTCAGACAAATCCCCATGTTTTTGACTCATAAAATGAATTTCGGGAGCTTAACCTTCGTTACAACCTCAATTCATCACTCTTCGGTCAAAATCAACCAAATATTCGGTCTTCTCGCTCTAAAAACATGGAAAACGATACCTCACAGGCCCTTGTTCACTAAAACCCCAAAAATCACTAGAAAACCCCAATTTTTACACTCATTTTTCTCCCATATTACCACTGGGTGTATGCCGATCGGGCTGCCGAGTTTCGGAGCACTACAAGGACACAAATGTGTTCCCAAATGGGGACCCAAACTGTGTGCGGAAAACGACGATTTTAGACCAAAATTTAACGTAAATTTAAGGTTTGGAACGTCCTTAGAACCTCAATTTTCCACTCTTTGGTCAAAAACGACTTCATGTTCGGGCTTCTCGTCCCCAATAACATGGAAAACGATACCTCAAAAGCTCATGTTACTAACATGTTACTAAAACACAAAAAGTAGGTACCTATTTTTATGCACATTTTCACTCATAACACCCCTGGGTACATTCCGAAAGGGCTGCAAAGTTTCGGGACAAACTAGGGCCCAAATAGAGCCTGTGTAAGAAAGAACGGACTTTTTTAGACCGAAAATGAAGCCGGTACTCGTGAAACGCGTACGGCCGACGGGCATTGCATTTTTGGAATCTACGCACCTTGAAACGGAAAAGAGAAAATTTTGAGTGGGGTGTTATAAAAATTTGTTGCTGAGCGAATACATAGGTGTATTATTCACAGAATAATAAACCAAAAGGACAATCGAGAGAAAAGAGCGGTGGGAGGGAGGATCTCCCTTTCGTTGTTTGCCCAGAAATGAAACCCCAAGTTGACTCAAAGCTTCGAAAAAGCCGAGAATCGAGGAGCTACCGCAGACGAGAGGCAGCAGCTGATGGCCGACGGCGAGAGGGGTCAGGGTCTAACGGTTTTTAACCTTCCCTCCGACCTTTTGGGGCGTTTAAATTAATTATCTCACCTCTGGAAAAGCAGATAGACCGAAAGAAGGGCAAGCGTGAGAAGGAGTGGGGATGGGGAAGCAAGTTCATTTGAATAGCTTTTACAAGGTGCCGCGGTTTCCAGAGGAGACGCTACCGAGAGCTTAAAAAGATCAAGGTTGAAAAAGTATTTTAAAAAAAACTTCGGGTTGAAGACTTGGGAAAAAGGAACCCGTCTCCTTCCAACTTTTATTTTTGAGCTTTTTTTTGCTCCAAAGGTCGTCTGAAAAACCGAAAAGAGAACTCTCGTTAACGCTTTCCAATAAACTACATCATTTATTTTCTCTACATTTTTTGCCTTTGTTTATTTATTTCACTATCGACAGGCTTTGACTTGTTAGCACTTTCTTCCTTTTAGCGAATTTTCAAAGAAAATGAAGCTATTGCAATGGCTTCGAAATTTAAATAATATAAATTTTTGGAAATTTTCTTCATAGAAATCCGTTTCAGACCATTCTAAAACGATTCCTGAAATTTAACACTTTTTTATATGTATATATATATATATATGTGTCACTCCAGACGATAACTCTCGATAGAATTGAGATGAACAGCTCAAATTTGCACAAAAAATCTATCTTGGCAATCGAAAGGCTAAGTTCGAAGATGGGCGAAATTGGCCTACTCTAAGGAGGGTTTTGGCGCATTTAAAGTGCGCAAAAATTACCCAAAAATCCCCAAAATGTTATTTTCCAACAAGTGACCCCTCATTTTAAAGGTTTTTGCACGCTGAACACGATGGTGGAATCGGATTTTAGATATCTTGATCCGTTCTCAAATTAGAGCATTTAAAGTGCGCAAAAATTACCCAAAAATCCCCAAAATGTTATTTTCTAACAAGTGACCCCTCATTTTAAAGGTTTTTGCACGCTGAACACGATGGTGAAATCGGATTTTAGATATCTAAATCCGTTCTTAAATTAGAGCATTTAAAGTGCGCAAAAATTACCCAAAACTAGGATAATCTTTAAACTCTTACCCCCACCCCCTTAGAGTGGTCAGATTGAAAAATGTGAGAAGTATTAATTGAAGACGAGAGTTCGAAGCAAAACAAAACCATAGCCATTAATTCGAATATTTCTTTGAAAATTCGCTCATTAAGTCATGCTGCATGACTGGTTTTTTAGATTGTTTAGCGTTGAAAAAAATACCGCACCAACTTCGAAAATCAATTATTATAATAATCAGTTTTGAATATCCATGAAATATCTGATTTGGTATCTGTGGAAGGAGGAGTGCTCTATGGTTATCTGTGGGTATATATTACGGGCAATGTATCGTAGGTGGGCATTGTGCAGAATGAATGAATGCATTTTGGGCAATCCAGCAGTTAGCAATTTATCAGTCATGATTGTTGTATGTGCGAATACATTTTGGAACAGCTATTCTACCTAATCTGAAAAGGCTGAAATTTTACACACGATTTAAAAGTCCGCTGGCAGCGGGTAAATGTTTAGGTCAATTTTGACCATTTTCAGGGTGAAAATGTGAGGCGAGCTTCAGTTTTGTGGATAGTTGACAATTTCCTTGTAACGCTTCTAACAACGCGAAAAATAGTCGTAGAGAGCTGAAATTTGGAGGGTACACGCGGGTTGGATCGCAGGTGATCCCGTTTCAAAACCATGGGAATCGTCTTGTCTGCGCGTGCGCAAACGTGAAATACTTGAAACGCCCATAACTACCTTAAATATCGTTGAAATGAGTTTAGATTTGGAGGATGGATCAGGAATAATACTTTGGTAGTTCCAAATCAGTTTCATTGGAATGGTAATGTAACTTTGATCTACGCATGCGCGAACATGAAATAATGACCATTTCTTTGTAACGCTTCTAACAACGCGAAAAACAGTCGTAGAGAGCTGAAATTTTGAGGGTAAACGCGGGTTGGGTCGCAGATCGTCCCGTATCAAAACGAAACTACCCAACTATTCTATACGTTCATGTAATTGAAGTGAGGAAGCTATACTGCATACTCGAATTGGCAGACTTTTTGCTTCCGAGTCTGCGAAGCAGCGGAAGCCTTGTGTTCACTTTCGTGAGCCAAAAAATTTTTGTCTTCAGAAATCAAAATTTCCACTTGCATTTTGCGTTTCAAAGCCTACTGAACAAATTTGGTTCCGTGTCTGTCGGTCTGTGAGTCTGTGAGTCTGTGAGTCTGTGAGTCTGTGAATCTGTGAGTCTGTGAGTCTGTGAGTCTGTGAGTCTGTGAGTCTGTGAGTCTGTCCGCATTTCCTTGTTACAGCCATAACTTCCACGATTTTGAATTGATTCAGCTCAAATTTTGAGGGATGGTGCGGATGAGGCCCCTTGAGGTCCCATACAAATTTCAACATGATTGATCCAGCGGTACGCCCTGCGCATGCGCTAACGTTAAATTCAACAAACACGCATAACTTTCACAATTTTGATTCAATTTCGCTCAAATTTTCAAGGGTTGTTTGGACAAGGCCTAGTGAGTTCCAGTATGAATTTCAGCATGATCGGACCCTCGGTGCGCTCTGCGCATGCGCTGGCGTGAAATAGATTCAATTTCCTTGTTACAGCCGTAGTAACCAAAGATTTCACCCAATTTCAATGTAATTCTCAGGGATTAAGCGGGTAGGGCCCATTGAGGTCCCATATAAATTTCAACATGATAGAGCCAGCGGTTCGCCCTGCGCATGCGCTCTGTCTGTCTGTCTGTCCTTCTATGCACGGCCAAACGGCTCGACGGATATCGACCAAATTTGGCACGAATATCCAGTAGGCTCCCAAGTTGTGCAACGTCGCATTTTCAATTCCCTGACCATAGCGGAACTATGGTCGACCATGGTCAACTCCTGAATGGCTTGATGGATATCGACCAAATTTGGCACGAATATCCAGTAGGCTCCCAAGTTGTGCAACTTCGCATTTTTAATTCCCTGACCATAGCGGAACTATGGTCGACCATGGTCAACTTCGTTAATTGAAATGGTAACCCCTATTTTTTATCGCGTATTCGTAATCTACGTGAAATTCTATCTACGATCGACCCTTCGGACTACCCCCGCGGTCGACCATAGCGCATCCATGGGCCCCTCCATGGTCGAATCCCGAATTGCTCAACGGATATCGACCAAATATGGCACGAATATCCAGTAGGCTCCCAAGTTGTGCAACGTCGCATTTTTAATTCCCTGACCATAGCGGAACTATGGTCGACCATGGTCAACTCCTGAATGGCTTGACGGATATCGACCAAATTTGGCACGAATATCCAGTAGGCTCCCAAGTTGTGCAACGTCGCATTTTTAATTCCCTGACCATAGCGGAACTATGGTCGACCATGGTCAACTTCGTTAATTGAAATGGTAACCCCTATTTTTTATCGCGTATTCGTAATCTACGTGAAATTCTATCTACGATCGACCCTTCGGACTACCCCCGCGGTCGACCTTAGCGCATCCATGGGCCTCTCCATGGTCGAATCCCGAATTGCTCAACGGATATCGACCAAATTTGGCACCAATATCCGGTAGCCTCCCAAGTTGAACGTAGGCGCATTTTTAATTCCCTGTCCATAGCGGAAATATGGTCGACCATGGTCAACTCCTGAATGGCTTGACGGATTTTGATAAAATTGGGCACAAATACCCGGTAGGGTATGGGATTTTTCCGTCGTTTGTTGGTTCCACGATACTGCGTACAGCGAATCTCGGATAGCGAGCGAAGCGAGCGGTCAGGCTAGTTATGTATAATGGACGTAATGTATAATGGAAGTCATGTTATGTATAATATGTATATTTCATGTAATGTTATGTTATGTAATGTAATGTTATGTAATATGTATATTTAACGTTATGTAATGTTATGTAATGTAATGTAATGTAATGTTATGTTATTTTGCTTCCGAGTCTGTTCTATTTTATAATGGGTCACTCTGATTGTGACGAGGAAGCTCCTGTGCCATCACCTTGGCAGTGTATTTCATTTATTTTTTTTTAATATTGCATTTATTAACAATAAATTAACATTTGCAATTATTCACAAAACCAAAAAAATATTCTTCATAATGCGTTCACCCCTCTCTAAGTTATATACTTGTGCTGCTCCAGCTACTCCGTCCCCCCACCACGAATGGAATTACCAACTTGATCTAAAACGCGCGGTTCCTCTTGCCTGGGGTCGGATAAGATCTCCACCAGTCCGCCGCCCGGAAATTATTCATATTAATTATTACGACGGATTCCATAATTAGTTGGGCTCCGCGCAAGGCGATCTACGAGCGTGGAATGGGATGGACATGCTCTGGACCCCTCATAACGAGGGTGGCGGCTCGCGGTGAGCACACAATGCGGCATGAGAAGCCCTCGGCGATTATTGAACCCTGTAACCCAGTGTCCTACGTGGATCCACCGCGCGCGTCGGAGCGTTCGGGCGTTGGCGCGTTGAAGACGCAGACCAATGAAAACCATGGAAATAGTCACGTGATTCGGACGGCGCGTTGTCGCGACAGCGTTGAACGCTTCGGTTTGATTTCCAAACTAGTTTGATTTTTACCGTCACCGCCTCACGTCAAACGCCGCGTTTGATTTGTTTATCTCGTTTGTTCTGTTAATTGCTGTGTAGAAGACCGTGGTTTTTGTGTATTTTGTGTGATGGAAATCCAAAAGCGGCCGTGTCTTTGGAATAACCGGTACACCGGGGTCCGGTTGGAGCACCGGAACACCGAAGAGCACAAGTTCTTCCGAACTTATTCTTTGGTGGGCAATTTCTCTAATTAAAATGTCTCCCAAATTCGGCTTTTTTTAGTATTTTTAATTATTTTGTATATTGATCTCCATTATGTATTTATGATAAATTGCCAATAAATGAAAAAATAAATAAATAACACTATAAAAACCGTGATTTGGTGCAAACTGCTTGGGACGAAGTGTCGCAACAATCTAGGATGGCAAGCATGTACCCCCCTATGTACCTACGTTTAATGAGATGTTTAGAAAATAACAATACGTGATTTTTAGAAACAAACTGTATTTGGTACTCTTATTTTTTTTTAAGTCTCCTAGAATTATTATACAATATCAACTAGTAGTAGTAGGACAACGTTGGCTCAGAAAATATTGCATAAATGTCTGCCTGATACTTGAACGTAATCAAAAATAAAGCAGTAAAAATAAAAGAACAGGTGACAATACTTGACAGTCGGCGTCCACTGAAATACGAAGCGTCTCGTGTTTTCACGTAGGACACCTTTTTTTTCGCCGCGCGGCATGACGACGCGATTTGTGTGAACGCCCGAAAGCTCCGACGCGTTGACGCGCGCGGCAGATCCACGTAGGACACGGCCTAATGAATAACCCGACCGGTGACGCGTCTCCCAAATGTTTTGGACGTTCAGAAGAACTGGATTACTACACAAATACATTATTTTTTCAATGATATTTGAAATTAACAATATCTTCTACATCATATTTTTACAAATACATAAATAAACAAAATATGGTTCGACTTTATGTCGAACTAGCTGTGTACCCGCGCTTCGCAACGGTAGAAAAGACACCCCCTGTATCCCCCCCTCCCCAACTGATCAGAAACCTTCCCCAATGCCAACCCTAACTGCCTTTAACCCCCCCCCCCCCCCCCAGTATCCTATGAACCCTCCCTACCTGGTTAGAAACATTCCTCAATGTTCACACAACAAATTCCCAAAGTTGCACTCCAATTGGTCAAGTAGTTTTGAAATTTCTGTAGACCCCCCCCCCCCCCCCTCTCATAACCTGTACCCCCCTCCCACTAACATACTGATTGAAGTACCACTTGAATGTACTCGTCGAGCTGAATCCAGAATCTAATTACAATCGGATTTACGTCCAACCGTTCAAAGTTATTATAAGCATAGACGTCCTCATAGAAGTGATTATAACACGTTTTTTAGTAGTATTTCATTCATAGCGTTTCAACGGATGGACAGATTCAAATGCGGATTTTTCATAAACCTTCCCAGATAAATTCTGCGTCAAATGGTACCAGCCGCAACTTTCTACGTTCAGCCGTTCTCAATTGATGCCGAGACAAACAAACAAACAAACAAACAGACAGACACTGTTATATAGCATTTACAGATTTAATTCAACCTTTTACAGATTTATTTCAACCTTTTACAAATTCATTTAAACCTTTTACAAATGCATTTAAACCTTTTACAAATTCAATTCAACCTTTTACAAATTCAATTCAACTTTTTACAAATTCAATTCAACTTTTTACAAATTTAACTCATTCCAACCCTTCAATTGATCTCATGAGAAAAAACATCTTTCCTATTACCCTACGGATGGTAAGGAAAGTAGAGACAACACTTTTAGCTTAGCTAGTGTAACAGTTGCCCTGTAGCTGCGGCAGGTAAAACGAGGAACATGTCCATCACGTACCTAGTTAGCGCAATCTTGTGCAGTTACTGAAGCCACACTTTCTTGTATAACGTCAGATAAGTTATGATCCTCTTGGCTACTAAGTATTGCTCTTGCTCTTGACTTTATCTTGGAGAATGCGTGTTCCACTGGATTAAGCATTGGGGAGTAAGGAGGTAAAAACTTGATACTCATCGTTGACAGATCTATAAAATCACTTACTGAGGATGATCTGTGAATTCGAGCATTGCCCATTATTAATAGTGCATCATCTGATGAATTGTGCAGTAGAACATCTTCAAGTTCCCTCAGAAAATCACAGAAGAGTTCAGCAGTCGTCGTTCCAGAAGTAATGATTTTCGAATGCACGATTCCTCTGCTGTTCATCGCAACAATAAGTGAAGTATTCCTTCCTCTTACGGTGGGGACATTGACTACAGCCCTAGCCCCTGTCCTCGAGCGAGCTTGGGATCGCCTAAGGTGGAGGTTGAACCCACTTTCGTCTATGAAAATTAGTTTTTCATGATTTTCCGGGACTGACTGATTAAAGTCCATTGCATACTGTTTTCTGAGACGGATAGTTGCCTCGCTGTTCATGCGGTCCACCTCTACTGAAGCTCTTTTGAGCGTAATTTTTAAGGTTCGTAAAGCATTGTCAATAGTGGATGTGCTCAAATTTATATTCTGTTGAAGCAACTTCTCTCTAATGTTTTTTAGAGTAATGCCAGGCTCGTTCTCAACTACTGCCTCTATATTGTTAAGGACATTGGGAGTAAGCAGTTTCGGTTTGTGCCCCCGTGGTTTGTTCCTTACAACCTGACAGTTATCTCTTTTGTACTTTGAAAGTATGCTTTTTGCCGTATTCAATTTGATGCCTGATTTTGACGCAGCTTCCTTGACAGTAAATCCATCGTCATGTAGCGTCACAAAAAACTCCTTTTTTTCGAGAGATACAAACTCATATTTTCCACGTCTTCTTCCAGTATTGCGTCGAGCGGCAGATGGTACGGAATTGTCCGAATCAGAATCACTTTCTATACGTCTTCCACTTTCACTCCTACGTCTTCCTCTAACAACAAAAGAGTCTGAATCGGAATCGCTAACACTCATAATTACTTCAGGTTATGGAGAGAAAAAAAATCGTAAATAGGGATACAGAGCGACTAATGTAAAAGTTATCGCTTTCAAGGGCATGCAAACATAAGTGATTGTCAGCATTGCAAACAGAGGCGATTCTGACCATACAGTAGTCATTGAATTGGCAAGGCGCTGAGGTCACGTAGGTAGGTAGTATGTACGTAGCCCACCCCCACCCACCTCACCACCCTACTTACCCACCTCATGTAGCCTACTACTTATAACTTTCCTCCTAATCAATCAGCTACTTTCCATATCCATCCCTTCCGGTGGAGAGTTGAATTGAATTTGTAAAAAGTTGAATTGAATTTGTAAAAGGTTGAATTGAATTTGTAAAAGGTTGAAATGAATTTGTAAAAGGTTGAAATAAATCTGTAAAAGGTTGAAACGCTGCAAGTCCTTGTCACATGGGTTTATTATTCTACTGGACATACCTACAGAAATTTTGGCTGTTCATAAATATAATGTTTCTTTCATGTGCAATTATCGAAATGGCTATATAGTAAGAGCATCATGAAGCAGAATACAAAAAACGCTGCAAAGTCCTTGTCACATGGGTTTATTATTCTACTGGATATACCTACAGAAATGCTGGCTGTTTATTTATTGTTTCTTTCATATAAAATAAAATTGAAATAGCAATTTTTGATGGTTTCCACCAATTTTGGCCCCCAAAAACACGAATTAGGCTCGGCTTTTTTTTTAAACAGATTATTTTTGATCATTGATAGCACCATTTAATTGTCTTGATTCACCTATTGACACTACTTCTAGTGTTAAAATTTGTACAGCACCCGGAGCATTGTATGTCTAGCCGATCCTTTTCTGAAAGGCCCCCAACTTTGCACCGACAGGCTTGGTCAACAGAAGGGTGAATGAAATTGTATATATTCAGCCCAAATATCATCACTAGGGAGCACCAGATTATAATCAAGGATGGCCGTGTGAAGTCGAGTCGGTTGTTCTGTGATATTATTCCATATGAAAAATGATGGCTGTTTTGGATTTTGTTGATAGGTTACCTACTTTTGCAACTTGAACAAACGATGAAGTATTATTGATGGGTAAATTATTACACAGCGGTTAATTATACCATCTAAGTAGAAGGGGCTGGATTTGGTTGATAGGTACTTTTGTATCGTTGAAGTACCTATT